>CM028690.1:57270320-57428012 GCA_016771965.1 Brassica carinata | reverse complement strand
AAATCTTCATTTTCTATAGAAACGGAGGCAACAAAGGTTCTAAACCTCTTTGACCATCATCTTACATCAGTTCTCTATGAAACTATTCATTAAAACCGGAATTTCATATTTTTGAAAATTTTCCAAATTCTGTGGGTTAACCCCTTCTAAAATATTGAGTTTTTCGGTAAATACTCTATATACTGAAGTTTATATTCTTTAATTTTAAAAAAGTCAAACACATTCTACATTTGAATTAACGTATTCTAAACTATGTTTCATGGTATATAGGAATCATTCAATTTATTAACATTTAGTTTAGTAAAATTTCATATACTGCCTAGATTAGTGGAATTACAAATATAAAATCTTCATTTTCTATAAACGGAGGCAACAAAGGTTCTAAACCTTTTTTGACCATCATCTTATGTTAGTTCTCTATGAAACTATACATTAAAACCAGATTTTTAAATTTTTGAAAATTTTCCAAAATCTGTGGGTTAACCTCTTTTAAAATATTGAGTTTTTCGGTAAATGATCTATATACTGAAGTTTATGCTCTCTCATTTTTAAAAAAACAAAACACATTCCACATTTGAACTAATGTATTCTAAACTATTTTCATGGTTTATAGGAATCATTCAATTTATTAACATTTAGTTTATTAAAATTTCATATAACGCCTAGATTAGTGGAATTACAATTATAAAATCTTCATTTTCTATAAACGAGGCAACCAAGGTTCTAACCTCTTTGACCATCATCTTACATCAGTTCTCTATGAAAATATACATTAAAACCAGATTTTTAAAATTTTGAAAATTTTCCAAAACTGTGGGTTAACCCCTTTTAAAATATTGAGTTTTTCTAAATGCTCTATATACTAAAGTTTATGCTCTTTCATTTTAAAAAAAATCAAAACACATTCTTTATTTCAATTAATGTATTCTAAACTCTTTTTTCATGGAATATAAGAATCATTCTAATTTATTAACATTTAGTTTATTAAAATTTCATATACTGCCTAGAGTAGTGGAATTACAATTATAAAATCTTCATTTTCTATAAACGAGGCAACCAAGGTTCTAAACCTTTTGACCATCATCTTATGTTAGTTCTCTATGAAACTATAAATTAAAACCAGATTTTTAAAATTTTGAAAATTTTCCAAAACTGTGGGTTAACCCCTTTTAAAATATTGAGTTTTCTGTAAATGCTCTATATACTAAAGTTTATGCTCTTCATTTTTAAAAAAATCAAAACACATTATACATTTAAATTAATGTATTCTAAACTATGTTTCATGGTATATAGGAATCATTCTAATTTTTAACATTTAGTTTATTAAAATTTCATATACCGCCTAGATTAGTGGAATTACAAATATAAAATCTTCATTTTCTATAAACGAGGCAACCAAGGTTCTAAACTATTTTTCATGGTATATAGGAATCATTCAATTTATTAACATTTAGTTTAGTAAAATTTCATATACTGCCTAGATTAGTGGAATTACAAATATAAAATCTTCATTTTCTATAGAAACGGAGGCAACAAAGGTTCTAAACCTCTTTGACCATCATCTTACATCAGTTCTCTATGAAACTATTCATTAAAACCGGAATTTCATATTTTTGAAAATTTTCCAAATTCTGTGGGTTAACCCTTCTAAAATATTGAGTTTTTCAGAATGCTCTATATACTAAAGTTTATGCTCTTTCATTTTAAAAAAATCAAAACACATTATACATTTGAATTAATGTATTCTAAACTCTTTTTCATGGTATAGGAATCATTCTAATTTTTTAACATTTAGTTTAGTAAAATTTCATATACTGCCTAGATTAGTGGAATTAAAATTATAAAATCTTCATTTTCTATAGAAACGGAGGCAACAAAGGTTCTAAACCTCTTTGACCATCATCTTATGTTAGTTCTCTATGAAACTATACATTAAAACCAGATTTTTAAAATTTTGAAAATTTTCCAAAACTGGGTTAACCCCTTTTAAAATATTGAGTTTTTCGTAAATGCTCTATATACTAAAGTTTATGCTCTTTCATTTTAAAAAAATCAAAACTCATTATACATTTAAATTAATGTATTCAAAACTATTTTTCATGGTATAGGAATCATTCAATTTATTAACATTTAGTTTAGTAAAATTTCATATAATGCCTAGATTAGTGGAATTAAAATTATAAAATCTTCATTTTCTATGAAACGGAGGCAACCAAGGTTCTAAACTCTTTTTTCATGGAATAGAATCATTCTAATTTATTAACATTTAGTTTATTAAAATTTCATATACTGCCTAGAGTAGTGGAATTAAAATTATAAAATCTTCATTTTCTATAGAAACGGAGGCAACCAAGGTTCTAAACCTCTTTGACCATCATCTTATGTTAGTTCTCTATGAAACTATACATTAAAACCAGATTTTTAAAATTTTGAAAATTTTCCAAAATCTGTGGGTTAACCCCTTTTAAAATATTGAGTTTTCGGTAAATGCTCTATATACTAAAGTTTATGCTCTTTCATTTTAAAAAAATCAAAACACATTATACATTTGAATTAATGTATTCTAAACTCTTTTTCATGGTATAGATTCATTCTAATTTTTTACATTTAGTTTAGTAAAATTTCATATACTGCCTAGATTAGTGGAATTAAAATTATAAAATCTTCATTTTCTATAGAAACGGAGGCAACCAAGGTTCTAAACCTCTTTGACCATCATCTTATGTTAGTTCTCTATGAAACTATACATTAAAACCAGATTTTTAAAATTTTGAAAATTTTCCAAAATCTGTGGGTTAACCCCTTTTAAAATATTGAGTTTTTCGTAAATGCTCTATATACTAAAGTTTATGCTCTTTCATTTTAAAAAAATCAAAACACATTATACATTTGAATTAATGTATTCTAAACTCTTTTTCATGGTATAGGAATCATTCTAATTTTTTAACATTTAGTTTAGTAAAATTTCATATAATGCCTAGATTAGTGGAATTAAAATTATAAAATCTTCATTTTCTATAGAAACGGAGGCAACCAAGGTTCTAAACCTCTTTGACCATCATATTATGTTAGTTCTCTATGAAACTATACATTAAAACCAGATTTTTAAAATTTTGAAAATTTTCCAAAATCTGTGGGTTAACCCCTTCTAAAATATTGAGTTTTCGGTAAATGCTCTATATACTAAAGTTTATGCTCTTTCATTTGTAAAAAATCAAAACTCATTATACATTTAAATTAATGTATTCTAAACTCTTTTTCATGGTATAGGAATCATTCTAATTTTTTAACATTTAGTTTAGTAAAATTTCATATACTGCCCAGATTAGTGGAATTAAAATTATAAAATCTTCATTTTCTATGGAAACGGAGGCAACCAAGGTTCTAACCTCTTCGACCATCATATTATGTTAGTTCTCTATGAAACTATACATTAAAACAAGATTTTTAATTTTTTTGAAAATTTTCCAAAATCTTTGGGTAACCCCTTCTAAAATATTGAGTTTTTCGGTAAATGCTCTATATACTAAAGTTTATGCTCTTTCATTTGTAAAAAAATCAAAACTCATTATACATTTAAATTAATGTATTCTAAACTCTTTTTCATGGTATAGGAATCATTCTAATTTTTTAACATTTAGTTTAGTAAAATTTCATATAGTGCCTAGATTAGTGGAATTAAAATTATAAAATCTTCATTTTCTATAGAAACGGAGGCAACCAAGGTTCTAACCTCTTTGACCATCATATTATGTTAGTTCTCTATGAAACTATACATTAAAACCAGATTTTTAATTTTTTGAAAATTTTCCAAAATCGTGGGTTAACCCCTTCTAAAATATTGAGTTTTTCGGTAAATGCTCTATATACTAAAGTTTATGCTCTTTCATTTGTAAAAAAAATCAAAACTCATTATACATTTAAATTAATGTATTGTAAACTCTTTTTCATGGTATAGGAATCATTCTAATTTTTTAACATTTAGTTTAGTAAAATTTCATATACTGCCTAGATTAGTGGAATTAAAATTATAAAATCTTCATTTTCTATGAAACTATAAATTAAAACCAGATTTTTAAATTTTGAAAATTTTCCAAAATCTGTGGGTTAACCCTTCTAAAATATTGAGTTTTTCTAAATGCTCTATATACTAAAGTTTATGCTCTTTCATTTTTAAAAAAATCAAAACACATTATACATTTGAATTAATGTATTCTAAACTCTTTGACCATCATCTTATGTTAGTTCTCTATGAAACTATACATTAAAACCAGATTTTTAAAATTTTGAAATTTTTCCAAAACTGCGGGTTAACCCCTTTAAAATATTGAGTTTTTCAGAATGCTCTATATACTAAAGTTTATGCTCTTTCATTTTAAAAAAAAATCAAAACACATTATACATTTGAATTAATGTATTCTAAACTATTTTTCATGGTATAGGAATCATTCTAATTTTTTAACATTTAGTTTAGTAAAATTTCATATACTGCCTAGATTAGTGGAATTAAAATTATAAAATCTTCATTTTCTATAGAAACGAGGCAACCAAGGTTCTAAACCTCTTTGACCATCATCTTATGTTAGTTCTCTATGAAACTATACATTAAAACCAGATTTTTAAAATTTTGAAAATTTTCCAAAACTGTGGGTTAACCCCTTTAAAATATTGAGTTTTCGGTAAATGCTCTATATACTAAAGTTTATGCTCTTTCATTTTAAAAAAATCAAAACACATTATACATTTGAATTAATGTATTCTAAACTCTTTTTCATGGTATAGGAATCATTCTAATTTTTTAACATTTAGTTTAGTAAAATTTCATATACTGCCTAGATTAGTGGAATTAAAATTATAAAATCTTCATTTTCTATAGAAACGGAGGCAACCAAGGTTCTAAACCTCTTTGACCATCATCTTATGTTAGTTCTCTATGAAACTATACATTAAAACCAGATTTTTAAAATTTTGAAAATTTTCCAAAACTGGGTTAACCCCTTTAAAATATTGAGTTTTCGGTAAATGCTCTATATACTAAAGTTTATGCTCTTTCATTTTAAAAAAATCAAAACACATTATACATTTGAATTAATGTATTCTAAACTATTTTTCATGGTATAGGAATCATTCTAATTTTTTAACATTTAGTTTAGTAAAATTTCATATACTGCCTAGATTAGTGGAATTAAAATTATAAAATCTTCATTTTCTATGAAACGGAGGCAACCAAGGTTCTAAACCCTTTGACCATCATCTTATGTTAGTTCTCTATGAAACTATACATTAAAACCAGATTTTTAAAATTTTGAAAATTTTCCAAAACTGGGTTAACCCCTTTAAAATATTGAGTTTTAGGTAAATGCTCTATATACTAAAGTTTATGCTCTTTCATTTTAAAAAAATCAAAACACATTATACATTTGAATTAATGTATTCTAAACTCTTTTTCATGGTATAGGAATCATTCTAATTTTTAACATTTAGTTTAGTAAAATTTCATATAATCGCCTAGATTAGTGGAATTAAAATTATAAAATCTTCATTTTCTATAAACGGAGGCAACCAAGGTTCTAAACCTCTTTGACCATCATATTATGTTAGTTCTCTATGAAACTATACATTAAAACCAGATTTTTAAAATTTTGAAAATTTTCCAAAACTGTGGTTAACCCCTTTAAAATATTGAGTTTTCGTAAATGCTCTATATACTAAAGTTTATGCTCTTCATTTTTAAAAAAATCAAAACACATTATACATTTGAATTAATGTATTCTAAACTCTTTTTCATGGTATAGGAATCATTCTAATTTTTAACATTTAGTTTAGTAAAATTTCATATAATCGCCTAGATTAGTGGAATTACAATTATAAAATCTTCATTTTCTATAGAAACGGAGGCAACAAAGGTTCTAAACCTCTTTGACCATCATCTTACATCAGTTCTCTATGAAACTATTCATTAAAACCAGATTTTTAAAATTTTGAAAATTTTCCAAAACTGGGTTAACCCCTTTAAAATATTGAGTTTTAGGTAAATGCTCTATATACTAAAGTTTATGCTCTTTCATTTTAAAAAAATCAAAACACATTCTACATTTGAATTAATGTATTCTAAACTATTTTTCATGGTTTATAGGAATCATTCAATTTATTAACATTTAGTTTAGTAAAATTTCATATACTGCCTAGATTAGTGGAATTACAAATATAAAATCTTCATTTTCTATAGAAGCGGAGGCAACCAAGGTTCTAAACTCTTTTTCATGGTATAGAATCATTCTAATTTTTAACATTTAGTTTATTAAAATTTCATATAACGCCTAGATTAGTGGAATTAAAATTATAAAATCTTCATTTTCTATAAACGAGGCAACCAAGGTTCTAACCTCTTTGACCATCATATTATGTTAGTTCTCTATGAAACTATACATTAAAACCAGATTTTTAAAATTTTGAAAATTTTCCAAAATCCGTGGGTTAACCCCTTTTAAAATATTGAGTTTTCGGTAAATGCTCTATATACTAAAGTTTATGCTCTTCCTTTTTAAAAAAAAATCAAAACACATTATACATTTGAATTAATGTATTCTAAACTCTTTTTCATGGTATAGGAATCATTCTAATTTTTTAACATTTAGTTTAGTAAAATTTCATATACTGCCTAGATTAGTGGAATTAAAATTATAAAATCTTCATTTTCTATAGAAACGGAGGCAACCAAGGTTCTAAACTCTTTTTCATGGTATAGGAATCATTCAATTTATTAACATTTAGTTTAGTAAAATTTCATATAATGCCTAGATTAGTGGAATTAAAATTATAATATCTTCATTTTCTATAAACGAGGCAACCAAGGTTCTAACCTCTTTGACCATCATCTTACATCAGTTCTCTATGAAACTATACATTAAAACCAGATTTTTAAAATTTTGAAAATTTTCCAAAACTGCGGGTTAACCCTTCTAAAATATTGAGTTTTTCTAAATGCTCTATATACTAAAGTTTATGCTCTTTCATTTGTAAAAAATCAAAACTCATTATACATTTAAATTATTGTATTCTAAACTCTTTTTCATGGTATAGGAATCATTCTAATTTTTAACATTTAGTTTAGTAAAATTTCATATACTGCCTAGATTAGTGGAATTAAAATTATAAAATCTTCATTTTCTATAGAAACGAGGCAACCAAGGTTCTAACCTCTTTGACCATCATGTTATGTTAGTTCTCTATGAAACTATACATTAAAACCAGATTTTTAAATTTTATGAGAATTTTCCAAAATCTTTGGGTTAACCCTTCTAAAATATTGAGTTTTTCGGTAAATGCTCTATATACTAAAGTTTATGCTCTTTCATTTGTAAAAAAAATCAAAACTCATTATACATTTAAATTAATGTATTGTAAACTCTTTTTCATGGTATAGGAATCATTCTAATTTTTTAACATTTAGTTTAGTAAAATTTCATATAATGCCTAGATTAGTGGAATTAAAATTATAAAATCTTCATTTTCTATAGAAACGGAGGCAACCAAGGTTCTAAACTCTTTTTCATGGTATAGAATCATTCTAATTTTTAACATTTAGTTTAGTAAAATTTCATATAACGCCTAGATTAGTGGAATTAAAATTATAAAATCTTCATTTTCTATAAACGAGGCAACCAAGGTTCTAAACCCTTTGACCATCATATTATGTTAGTTCTCTATGAAAATATACATTAAAATCAGATTTTTAAAATTTTGAAAATTTTCCAAAATCCGTGGGTTAACCCCTTTTAAAATATTGAGTTTTCGGTAAATGCTCTATATACTAAAGTTTATGCTCTTTCATTTTAAAAAAATCAAAACACATTATACATTTGAATTAATGTATTCTAAACTATTTTTCATGGTATAGGAATCATTCTAATTTTTTAACATTTAGTTTAGTAAAATTTCATATACTGCCTAGATTAGTGGAATTAAAATTATAAAATCTTCATTTTCTATAGAAACGGAGGCAACCAAGGTTCTAAACCTCTTTACCATCATCTTATGTTAGTTCTCTATGAAACTATACATTAAAACCAGATTTTTAAAATTTTGAAAATTTTCCAAAACTGGGTTAACCCTTTTAAAATATTGAGTTTTCGGTAAATGCTCTATATACTAAAGTTTATGCTCTTTCATTTTAAAAAAATCAAAACACATTATACATTTGAATTAATGTATTCTAAACTATTTTTCATGGTATAGGAATCATTCTAATTTTTTAACATTTAGTTTAGTAAAATTTCATATACTGCCTAGATTAGTGGAATTAAAATTATAAAATCTTCATTTTCTATAGAAACGGAGGCAACCAAGGTTCTAAACCTCTTTGACCATCATCTTATGTTAGTTCTCTATGAAACTATACATTAAAACCAGATTTTTAAAATTTTGAAAATTTTCCAAAACTGGGTTAACCCCTTTAAAATATTGAGTTTTCGGTAAATGCTCTATATACTAAAGTTTATGCTCTTTCATTTTAAAAAAATCAAAACACATTATACATTTGAATTAATGTATTCTAAACTCTTTTTCATGGTATAGGAATCATTCTAATTTTTTAACATTTAGTTTAGTAAAATTTCATATACTGCCTAGATTAGTGGAATTAAAATTATAAAATCTTCATTTTCTATAGAAACGGAGGCAACCAAGGTTCTAAACCTCTTTGACCATCATATTATGTTAGTTCTCTATGAAACTATACATTAAAACCAGATTTTTAAAATTTTGAAATTTTTCCAAAACTGTGGGTTAACCCCTTTAAAATATTGAGTTTTCAGAATGCTCTATATACTAAAGTTTATGCTCTTTCATTTTAAAAAAATCAAAACACATTATACATTTGAATTAATGTATTCTAAACTCTTTTTCATGGTATAGGAATCATTCTAATTTTTAACATTTAGTTTAGTAAAATTTCATATACTGCCTAGATTAGTGGAATTAAAATTATAAAATCTTCATTTTCTATAGAAACGAAGGCAACAAAGGTTCTAAACTCTTTTTCATGGTATAGAATCATTCTAATTTATTAACATTTAGTTTATTAAAATTTCATATAACGCCTAGATTAGTGGAATTAAAATTATAAAATCTTCATTTTCTATGAAACGGAGGCAACCAAGGTTCTAAACCCTTTGACCATCATATTATGTTAGTTCTCTATGAAACTATAAATTAAAACCAGATTTTTAAATTTTGAAAATTTTCCAAAACTGGGTTAACCCTTCTAAAATATTGAGTTTTTCTAAATGCTCTATATACTAAAGTTTATGCTCTTTCATTTTAAAAAAATCAAAACTCATTATACATTTGAATTAATGTATTCTAAACTCTTTTTTCATGGAATATAAGAATCATTCTAATTTATTAACATTTAGTTTATTAAAATTTCATATACTGCCTAGAGTAGTGGAATTACAATTATAAAATCTTCATTTTCTATAGAAACGGAGGCAACAAAGGTTCTAAACCTCTTTGACCATCATCTTACATCAGTTCTCTATGAAACTATTCATTAAAACCAGATTTTAAAATTTTGAAAATTTTCCAAAACTGTGGGTTAACCCTTTAAAATATTGAGTTTTAGGTAAATGCTCTATATACTAAAGTTTATGCTCTTTCATTTTAAAAAAATCAAAACACATTATACATTTGAATTAATGTATTCTAAACTCTTTTTCATGGTATAGGAATCATTCTAATTTTTAACATTTAGTTTAGTAAAATTTCATATAACGCCTAGATTAGTGGAATTAAAATTATAAAATCTTCATTTTCTATAGAAACGAGGCAACCAAGGTTCTAAACCTCTTTGACCATCATATTATGTTAGTTCTCTATGAAACTATACATTAAAACCAGATTTTTAAAATTTTGAAAATTTTCCAAAACTGTGGGTTAACCCTTTAAAATATTGAGTTTTCGGTAAATGCTCTATATACTAAAGTTTATGCTCTTTCATTTTAAAAAAAAATCAAAACACATTATACATTTGAATTAATGTATTCTAAACTCTTTTTCATGGTATAGGAATCATTCTAATTTTTAACATTTAGTTTATTAAAATTTCATATAATGCCTAGATTAGTGGAATTAAAATTATAATATCTTCATTTTCTATAAACGAGGCAACCAAGGTTCTAAACTCTTTTTCATGGTATAGAATCATTCTAATTTTTAACATTTAGTTTATTAAAATTTCATATAACGCCTAGATTAGTGGAATTAAAATTATAAAATCTTCATTTTCTATAAACGAGGCAACCAAGGTTCTAAACCCTTTGACCATCATATTATGTTAGTTCTCTATGAAACTATACATTAAAACCAGATTTTTAAATTTTGAAAATTTTCCAAAATCTGTGGGTTAACCCTTTAAAATATTGAGTTTTTCTAAATGCTCTATATACTAAAGTTTATGCTCTTTCATTTTAAAAAATCAAAACACATTATACATTTAAATTAATGTATTCTAAACTCTTTGACCATCATCTTACATCAGTTCTCTATGAAACTATAAATTAAAACCAGATTTTTAAAATTTTGAAAATTTTCCAAAATCGTGGGTTAACCCTTCTAAAATATTGAGTTTTTCAGAATGCTCTATATACTAAAGTTTATGCTCTTTCATTTTAAAAAATCAAAACACATTATACATTTAAATTAATGTATTCTAAACTTTTTCATGGTATAGGAATCATTCAATTTATTAACATTTAGTTTATTAAAATTTCATATAATGCCTAGATTAGTGGAATTACAAATATAAAATCTTCATTTTCTATGAAACGGAGGCAACCAAGGTTCTAACCTCTTTGACCATCATATTATGTTAGTTCTCTATGAAACTATACATTAAAACCAGATTTTAAAATTTTGAAAATTTTCCAAAATCTGTGGGTTAACCCCTTTTAAAATATTGAGTTTTCGGTAAATGCTCTATATACTAAAGTTTATGCTCTTTCATTTGTAAAAAAAATCAAAACTCATTATACATTTAAATTAATGTATTGTAAACTCTTTTTCATGGTATAGGAATCATTCTAATTTTTTAACATTTAGTTTAGTAAAATTTCATATACTGCCTAGATTAGTGGAATTAAAATTATAAAATCTTCATTTTCTATAGAAACGGAGGCAACCAAGGTTCTAACCTCTTTGACCATCATCTTATGTTAGTTCTCTATGAAACTATACATTAAAACCAGATTTTAAAATTTTGAAAATTTTCCAAAATCTGTGGGTTAACCCCTTTTAAAATATTGAGTTTTTCTAAATGCTCTATATACTAAAGTTTATGCTCTTTCATTTAAAAAAAATCAAAACTCATTATACATTTGAATTAATGTATTCTAAACTCTTTGACCATCATATTATGTTAGTTCTCTATGAAACTATACATTAAAACCAGATTTTTAAAATTTTGAAAATTTTCCAAAACTGGGTTAACCCTTCTAAAATATTGAGTTTTTCAGAATGCTCTATATACTAAAGTTTATGCTCTTTCATTTTAAAAAAATCAAAACTCATTATACATTTGAATTAATGTATTCTAAACTCTTTTTTCATGGAATATAAGAATCATTCTAATTTATTAACATTTAGTTTATTAAAATTTCATATACTGCCTAGATTAGTGGAATTACAAATATAAAATCTTCATTTTCTATAGAAACGGAGGCAACAAAGGTTCTAAACCTTTTTGACCATCATCTTATGTTAGTTCTCTATGAAACTATACATTAAAACCAGATTTTTAAATTTTTGAAAATTTTCCAAAATCTGTGGGTTAACCTCTTTAAAATATTGAGTTTTTCGGTAAATGATCTATATACTGAAGTTTATGCTCTCTCATTTTAAAAAAAGCAAAACACATTCCACATTTGAACTAATGTATTCTAAACTATTTTCATGGTTTATAGGAATCATTCTAATTTTTTAACATTTAGTTTAGTAAAATTTCATATACTGCCTAGATTAGTGGAATTACAATTATAAATCTTCATTTTCTGTAGAAAC
Source organism: Brassica carinata (assembly GCA_016771965.1). Classification (NCBI taxonomy): domain Eukaryota; kingdom Viridiplantae; phylum Streptophyta; class Magnoliopsida; order Brassicales; family Brassicaceae; genus Brassica; species Brassica carinata. The sequence goes on along the minus strand of CM028690.1, from coordinate 57,415,955 downwards.
GAAGGCAACAAAGGTTCTAAACTCTTTTTCATGGTATAGGAATCATTCTAATTTTTAACATTTAGTTTAGTAAAATTTCATATACCGCCTAGATTAGTGGAATTACAATTATAAAATCTTAATTTTCTATAGAAACGAGGCAACCAAGGTTCTAAACCCTTTGACCATCATATTATGTTAGTTCTCTATGAAAATATACATTAAAATCAGATTTTTAAAATTTTGAAAATTTTCCAAAACTGGGTTAACCCTTTTAAAATATTGAGTTTTCGGTAAATGCTCTATATACTAAAGTTTATGCTCTTTCATTTTAAAAAAAATCAAAACACATTATACATTTGAATTAATGTATTCTAAACTCTTTTTCATGGTATAGGAATCATTCTAATTTTTTAACATTTAGTTTAGTAAAATTTCATATACTGCCTAGATTAGTGGAATTAAAATTATAAAATCTTAATTTTCTATAGAAACGAGGCAACCAAGGTTCTAAACCTCTTTGACCATCATCTTATGTTAGTTCTCTATGAAACTATACATTAAAACCAGATTTTTAAAATTTTGAAAATTTTCCAAAATCGTGGGTTAACCCCTTTTAAAATATTGAGTTTTCGGTAAATGCTCTATATACTAAAGTTTATGCTCTTTCATTTTAAAAAAATCAAAACACATTATACATTTGAATTAATGTATTCTAAACTATTTTTCATGGTATAGGAATCATTCTAATTTTTTAACATTTAGTTTAGTAAAATTTCATATACTGCCTAGATTAGTGGAATTAAAATTATAAAATCTTCATTTTCTATAGAAACGGAGGCAACCAAGGTTCTAAACCTCTTTGACCATCATCTTATGTTAGTTCTCTATGAAACTATACATTAAAACCAGATTTTTAAAATTTTGAAAATTTTCCAAAATCCGTGGGTTAACCCCTTTTAAAATATTGAGTTTTCGGTAAATGCTCTATATACTAAAGTTTATGCTCTTTCATTTTAAAAAAATCAAAACACATTATACATTTGAATTAATGTATTCTAAACTCTTTTTCATGGTATAGGAATCATTCTAATTTTTTAACATTTAGTTTAGTAAAATTTCATATACTGCCTAGATTAGTGGAATTAAAATTATAAAATCTTCATTTTCTATAGAAACGAGGCAACCAAGGTTCTAAACCTCTTTGACCATCATCTTATGTTAGTTCTCTATGAAACTATACATTAAAACCAGATTTTTAAAATTTTGAAAATTTTCCAAAACTGTGGTTAACCCTTTAAAATATTGAGTTTTCTGTAAATGCTCTATATACTAAAGTTTATGCTCTTTCATTTTAAAAAAAATCAAAACACATTATACATTTGAATTAATGTATTCTAAACTATTTTTCATGGTATAGGAATCATTCTAATTTTTTAACATTTAGTTTAGTAAAATTTCATATACTGCCTAGATTAGTGGAATTAAAATTATAAAATCTTCATTTTCTATAGAAACGGAGGCAACCAAGGTTCTAAACCTCTTTGACCATCATCTTATGTTAGTTCTCTATGAAACTATACATTAAAACCAGATTTTTAAAATTTTGAAAATTTTCCAAAATCCGTGGGTTAACCCTTTAAAATATTGAGTTTTTCGGTAAATGCTCTATATACTAAAGTTTATGCTCTTTCATTTGTAAAAAAAATCAAAACTCATTATACATTTAAATTAATGTATTCTAAACTATTTTTCATGGTTTATAGGAATCATTCAATTTATTAACATTTAGTTTATTAAAATTTCATATAATGCCTAGATTAGTGGAATTAAAATTATAAAATCTTCATTTTCTATAGAAACGAGGCAACCAAGGTTCTAAACTCTTTTTTCATGGAATATAAGAATCATTCTAATTTATTAACATTTAGTTTATTAAAATTTCATATACTGCCTAGATTAGTGGAATTAAAATTATAAAATCTTCATTTTCTATAGAAACGGAGGCAACCAAGGTTCTAAACCTCTTTGACCATCATCTTATGTTAGTTCTCTATGAAACTATACATTAAAACCAGATTTTTAAAATTTTGAAAATTTTCCAAAACTGTGGTTAACCCTTTAAAATATTGAGTTTTTCGGTAAATGCTCTATATACTAAAGTTTATGCTCTTTCATTTTAAAAAAAATCAAAACACATTATACATTTGAATTAATGTATTCTAAACTCTTTTTCATGGTATAGGAATCATTCTAATTTTTTAACATTTAGTTTAGTAAAATTTCATATACTGCCTAGATTAGTGGAATTAAAATTATAAAATCTTAATTTTCTATAGAAACGGAGGCAACCAAGGTTCTAAACCTCTTTGACCATCATATTATGTTAGTTCTCTATGAAACTATACATTAAAACCAGATTTTTAAATTTTTTGAAAATTTTCCAAAATCTATGGGTTAACCCCTTCTAAAATATTGAGTTTTTCGGTAAATGCTCTATATACTAAAGTTTATGCTCTTTCATTTGTAAAAAATCAAAACACATTATACATTTGAATTAATGTATTCTAAACTCTTTTTCATGGTATAGGAATCATTCTAATTTTTTAACATTTAGTTTAGTAAAATTTCATATACTGCCTAGATTAGTGGAATTAAAATTATAAAATCTTAATTTTCTATAGAAACGGAGGCAACCAAGGTTCTAAACCTCTTTGACCATCATATTATGTTAGTTCTCTATGAAACTATACATTAAAACCAGATTTTTAAAATTTTGAAAATTTTCCAAAATCCGTGGGTTAACCCCTTTAAAATATTGAGTTTTCGGTAAATGCTCTATATACTAAAGTTTATGCTCTTTCATTTGTAAAAAAAATCAAAACTCATTATACATTTAAATTAATGTATTGTAAACTCTTTTTCATGGTATAGGAATCATTCTAATTTTTTAACATTTAGTTTAGTAAAATTTCATATACTGCCTAGATTAGTGGAATTAAAATTATAAAATCTTCATTTTCTATAGAAACGGAGGCAACCAAGGTTCTAACCTCTTTGACCATCATCTTATGTTAGTTCTCTATGAAACTATACATTAAAACCAGATTTTTAAAATTTTGAAAATTTTCCAAAACTGTGGGTTAACCCCTTTAAAATATTGAGTTTTCAGAATGCTCTATATACTAAAGTTTATGCTCTTTCATTTTAAAAAATCAAAACACAATCTACATTTAAATTAATGTATTCAAAACTATTTTTCATGGTATAGAATCATTCTAATTTTTAACATTTAGTTTATTAAAATTTCATATAATGCCTAGATTAGTGGAATTAAAATTATAAAATCTTAATTTTCTATAGAACGGAGGCAACCAAGGTTCTAAACTCTTTTTCATGGTATAGAATCATTCTAATTTATTAACATTTAGTTTATTAAAATTTCATATACTGCCTAGATTAGTGGAATTAAAATTATAAAATCTTCATTTTCTATAGAAACGTAGGCAACCAAGGTTCTAAACCTCTTTTACCATCATCTTATGTTAGTTCTCTATGAAACTATACATTAAAACCAGATTTTTAAAATTTTGAAAATTTTCCAAAACTGTGGGTTAACCCCTTTAAAATATTGAGTTTTCAGAATGCTCTATATACTAAAGTTTATGCTCTTTCATTTTAAAAAAAAATCAAAACACATTATACATTTGAATTAATGTATTCTAAACTCTTTTTCATGGTATAGGAATCATTCTAATTTTTTAACATTTAGTTTAGTAAAATTTCATATACTGCATAGATTAGTGGAATTAAAATTATAATATCTTCATTTTCTATAGAAACGGAGGCAACCAAGGTTCTAAACCTCTTTGACCATCATCTTATGTTAGTTCTCTATGAAACTATACATTAAAACCAGATTTTTAAAATTTTGAAAATTTTCCAAAATCCGTGGGTTAACCCCTTTAAAATATTGAGTTTTCGGTAAATGCTCTATATACTAAAGTTTATGCTCTTTCATTTTAAAAAAATCAAAACACATTATACATTTGAATTAATGTATTCTAAACTCTTTTTCATGGTATAGGAATCATTCTAATTTTTTAACATTTAGTTTAGTAAAATTTCATATACTGCCTAGATTAGTGGAATTAAAATTATAAAATCTTCATTTTCTATAGAAACGAGGCAACCAAGGTTCTAAACCTCTTTGACCATCATCTTATGTTAGTTCTCTATGAAACTATACATTAAAACCAGATTTTTAAAATTTTGAAAATTTTCCAAAACTGTGGGTTAACCCCTTTAAAATATTGAGTTTTCAGAATGCTCTATATACTAAAGTTTATGCTCTTTCATTTGTAAAAAAATCAAAACTCATTATACATTTAAATTAATGTATTCTAAACTATTTTTCATGGTATAGGAATCATTCTAATTTTTTAACATTTAGTTTAGTAAAATTTCATATACTGCCTAGATTAGTGGAATTAAAATTATAAAATCTTCATTTTCTATAGAAACGAGGCAACCAAGGTTCTAAACCTCTTTGACCATCATCTTATGTTAGTTCTCTATGAAACTATACATTAAAACCAGATTTTTAAAATTTTGAAAATTTTCCAAAACTGTGGGTTAACCCCTTCTAAAATATTGAGTTTTTCGGTAAATGCTCTATATACTAAAGTTTATGCTCTTTCATTTAAAAAAAAATCAAAACACATTATACATTTGAATTAATGTATTCAAAACTATTTTTCATGGTATAGGAATCATTCTAATTTTTAACATTTAGTTTAGTAAAATTTCATATAACGCCTAGATTAGTGGAATTAAAATTATAAAATCTTCATTTTCTATAGAAACGGAGGCAACCAAGGTTCTAAACCTCTTTGACCATCATCTTATGTTAGTTCTCTATGAAACTATACATTAAAACCAGATTTTTAAAATTTTGAAAATTTTCCAAAACTGTGGGTTAACCCCTTTAAAATATTGAGTTTTTCTAAATGCTCTATATACTAAAGTTTATGCTCTTTCATTTTAAAAAAAATCAAAACACATTATACATTTGAATTAATGTATTCTAAACTTTTTCATGGTATAGGAATCATTCTAATTTTTAACATTTAGTTTAGTAAAATTTCATATAACGCCTAGATTAGTGGAATTAAAATTATAAAATCTTCATTTTCTATAGAAACGGAGGCAACCAAGGTTCTAAACCTCTTTGACCATCATCTTATGTTAGTTCTCTATGAAACTATACATTAAAACCAGATTTTTAAAATTTTGAAAATTTTCCAAAACTGGGTTAACCCCTTTAAAATATTGAGTTTTTCTAAATGCTCTATATACTAAAGTTTATGCTCTTTCATTTTAAAAAAAATCAAAACTCATTATACATTTAAATTAATGTATTCTAAACTATTTTTCATGGTATAGGAATCATTCTAATTTTTTAACATTTAGTTTAGTAAAATTTCATATACTGCCTAGATTAGTGGAATTAAAATTATAAAATCTTCATTTTCTATAGAAACGGAGGCAACCAAGGTTCTAAACCTCTTTGACCATCATCTTATGTTAGTTCTCTATGAAACTATACATTAAAACCAGATTTTTAAAATTTTGAAAATTTTCCAAAATCCGTGGGTTAACCCCTTTAAAATATTGAGTTTTCGGTAAATGCTCTATATACTAAAGTTTATGCTCTTTCATTTGTAAAAAATCAAAACACATTATACATTTAAATTAATGTATTCAAAACTATTTTTCATGGTATAGAATCATTCTAATTTATTAACATTTAGTTTAGTAAAATTTCATATAACGCCTAGATTAGTGGAATTACAATTATAAAATCTTCATTTTCTATAAACGAGGCAACCAAGGTTCTAAACCTCTTTACCATCATCTTATGTTAGTTCTCTATGAAAATATACATTAAAATCAGATTTTTAAAATTTTGAAAATTTTCCAAAACCCGTGGGTTAACCCCTTTTAAAATATTGAGTTTTCGGTAAATGCTCTATATACTAAAGTTTATGCTCTTTCATTTGTAAAAAATCAAAACTCATTATACATTTAAATTAATGTATTCAAAACTATTTTTCATGGTATAGAATCATTCTAATTTTTAACATTTAGTTTAGTAAAATTTCATATACTGCCTAGATTAGTGGAATTACAATTATAAAATCTTCATTTTCTATAAACGAGGCAACCAAGGTTCTAACCTCTTTGACCATCATATTATGTTAGTTCTCTATGAAACTATACATTAAAACCAGATTTTTAAAATTTTGAAAATTTTCCAAAATTGGGTTAACCCCTTCTAAAATATTGAGTTTTTCGGTAAATGCTCTATATACTAAAGTTTATGCTCTTTCATTTGTAAAAAAAATCAAAACTCATTATACATTTGAATTAATGTATTGTAAACTCTTTTTCATGGTATAGGAATCATTCTAATTTTTTAACATTTAGTTTAGTAAAATTTCATATACTGCATAGATTAGTGGAATTAAAATTATAATATCTTCATTTTCTATAGAAACGGAGGCAACCAAGGTTCTAAACCTCTTTGACCATCATCTTATGTTAGTTCTCTATGAAACTATACATTAAAACCAGATTTTTAAAATTTTGAAAATTTTCCAAAATCCGTGGGTTAACCCCTTTTAAAATATTGAGTTTTCGGAATGCTCTATATACTAAAGTTTATGCTCTTTCATTTTAAAAAAATCAAAACACATTATACATTTGAATTAATGTATTCTAAACTCTTTTTCATGGTATAGGAATCATTCTAATTTTTTAACATTTAGTTTAGTAAAATTTCATATACTGCCTAGATTAGTGGAATTAAAATTATAAAATCTTCATTTTCTATAGAAACGGAGGCAACCAAGGTTCTAAACCTCTTTGACCATCATCTTATGTTAGTTCTCTATGAAACTATACATTAAAACCAGATTTTTAAAATTTTGAAAATTTTCCAAAATCCGTGGGTTAACCCCTTTTAAAATATTGAGTTTTCGGTAAATGCTCTATATACTAAAGTTTATGCTCTTTCATTTTAAAAAAAAATCAAAACACATTATACATTTGAATTAATGTATTCTAAACTATTTTTCATGGTATAGGAATCATTCTAATTTTTTAACATTTAGTTTAGTAAAATTTCATATATTGCCTAGATTAGTGGAATTACAATTATAAAATCTTCATTTTCTATAAACGAGGCAACCAAGGTTCTAAACTCTTTTTCATGGTATAGGAATCATTCAATTTATTAACATTTAGTTTAGTAAAATTTCATATACCGCCTAGATTAGTGGAATTACAATTATAAAATCTTCATTTTCTATAAACGAGGCAACCAAGGTTCTAACCTCTTTGACCATCATCTTACATCAGTTCTCTATGAAAATATACATTAAAACCAGATTTTTAAAATTTTGAAAATTTTCCAAAACTGCGGGTTAACCCCTTTAAAATATTGAGTTTTAGGTAAATGCTCTATATACTAAAGTTTATGCTCTTTCATTTTAAAAAAATCAAAACACATTATACATTTGAATTAATGTATTCTAAACTCTTTTTCATGGTATATAGGAATCATTCTAATTTTTAACATTTAGTTTAGTAAAATTTCATATACTGCCTAGATTAGTGGAATTAAAATTATAAAATCTTAATTTTCTATAGAAACGGAGGCAACCAAGGTTCTAAACCTCTTTGACCATCATATTATGTTAGTTCTCTATGAAACTATACATTAAAACCAGATTTTTAAATTTTATGAGAATTTTCCAAAATCTTTGGGTTAACCCCTTCTAAAATATTGAGTTTTTCGGTAAATGCTCTATATACTAAAGTTTATGCTCTTTCATTTGTAAAAAAATCAAAACTCATTATACATTTAAATTAATGTATTTTAAACTCTTTTTCATGGTATAGGAATCATTCTAATTTTTTAACATTTAGTTTAGTAAAATTTCATATAATGCCTAGATTAGTGGAATTAAAATTATAAAATCTTCATTTTCTATAGAAACGGAGGCAACCAAGGTTCTAACCTCTTTGACCATCATCTTATGTTAGTTCTCTATGAAAATATACATTAAAACCAGATTTTTAAAATTTTGAAAATTTTCCAAAATCCGTGGGTTAACCCCTTTTAAAATATTGAGTTTTCGGTAAATGCTCTATATACTAAAGTTTATGCTCTTTCATTTTAAAAAAAAATCAAAACACATTATACATTTGAATTAATGTATTCTAAACTATTTTTCATGGTATAGGAATCATTCTAATTTTTTAACATTTAGTTTAGTAAAATTTCATATACTGCCTAGATTAGTGGAATTAAAATTATAAAATCTTCATTTTCTATAGAAACGGAGGCAACCAAGGTTCTAAACCTCTTTGACCATCATATTATGTTAGTTCTCTATGAAACTATACATTAAAACCAGATTTTTAAATTTTTTGAAAATTTTCCAAAATCTTTGGGTTAACCCCTTCTAAAATATTGAGTTTTTCGGTAAATGCTCTATATACTAAAGTTTATGCTCTTTCATTTGTAAAAAAAATCAAAACTCATTATACATTTAAATTAATGTATTGTAAACTCTTTTTCATGGTATAGGAATCATTCTAATTTTTTAACATTTAGTTTAGTAAAATTTCATATACTGCCTAGATTAGTGGAATTAAAATTATAAAATCTTCATTTTCTATAGAAACGGAGGCAACCAAGGTTCTAACCTCTTTGACCATCATCTTATGTTAGTTCTCTATGAAAATATACATTAAAACCAGATTTTTAAAATTTTGAAAATTTTCCAAAATCCGTGGGTTAACCCTTTTAAAATATTGAGTTTTCGGTAAATGCTCTATATACTAAAGTTTATGCTCTTTCATTTTAAAAAAAAATCAAAACTCATTATACATTTGAATTAATGTATTCTAAACTATTTTTCATGGTATAGGAATCATTCTAATTTTTTAACATTTAGTTTAGTAAAATTTCATATACTGCCTAGATTAGTGGAATTAAAATTATAAAATCTTCATTTTCTATAGAAACGGAGGCAACCAAGGTTCTAAACCTCTTTGACCATCATCTTATGTTAGTTCTCTATGAAACTATACATTAAAACCAGATTTTTAAAATTTTGAAAATTTTCCAAAATCCGTGGGTTAACCCTTTTAAAATATTGAGTTTTCGGTAAATGCTCTATATACTAAAGTTTATGCTCTTTCATTTGTAAAAAAATCAAAACTCATTATACATTTGAATTAATGTATTTTAAACTCTTTTTCATGGTATAGGAATCATTCTAATTTTTTAACATTTAGTTTAGTAAAATTTCATATACTGCCTAGATTAGTGGAATTAAAATTATAAAATCTTCATTTTCTATAGAAACGAGGCAACCAAGGTTCTAAACTCTTTTTCATGGTATAGAATCATTCTAATTTATTAACATTTAGTTTAGTAAAATTTCATATCTTGCCTAGATTAGTGGAATTAAAATTATAATATCTTCATTTTCTATAAACGAGGCAACCAAGGTTCTAAACCTCTTTGACCATCATATTATGTTAGTTCTCTGTGAAACTATACATTAAAACCAGATTTTTAAAATTTTGAAAATTTTCCAAAATCTGTGGGTTAACCCCTTCTAAAATATTGAGTTTTTCGGTAAATGCTCTATATACTAAAGTTTATGCTCTTTCATTTTAAAAAAAATCAAAACACATTATACATTTGAATTAATGTATTCTAAACTATTTTTCATGGTATAGGAATCATTCTAATTTTTTAACATTTAGTTTAGTAAAATTTCATATACTGCCTAGATTAGTGGAATTAAAATTATAAAATCTTCATTTTCTATAGAAACGGAGGCAACCAAGGTTCTAAACCCTTTGACCATCATCTTATGTTAGTTCTCTATGAAACTATACATTAAAACCAGATTTTTAAAATTTTGAAAATTTTCCAAAATCCGTGGGTTAACCCCTTTTAAAATATTGAGTTTTCGGTAAATGCTCTATATACTAAAGTTTATGCTCTTTCATTTTAAAAAAAAATCAAAACACATTATACATTTGAATTAATGTATTCTAAACTTTTTCATGGTATAGAATCATTCTAATTTTTTAACATTTAGTTTAGTAAAATTTCATATACTGCCTAGATTAGTGGAATTAAAATTATAAAATCTTCATTTTCTATAGAAACGGAGGCAACCAAGGTTCTAAACCTCTTTGACCATCATCTTATGTTAGTTCTCTATGAAAATATACATTAAAACCAGATTTTTAAAATTTTGAAAATTTTGAGTTTTCGGTAAATGCTCTATATACTAAAGTTTATGCTCTTTCATTTTAAAAAAATCAAAACACATTATACATTTGAATTAATGTATTCTAAACTATTTTTCATGGTATAGGAATCATTCTAATTTTTTAACATTTAGTTTAGTAAAATTTCATATACTGCCTAGATTAGTGGAATTAAAATTATAAAATCTTCATTTTCTATAGAAACGGAGGCAACCAAGGTTCTAACCTCTTTGACCATCATCTTATGTTAGTTCTCTATGAAACTATACATTAAAACCAGATTTTTAAAATTTTGAAAATTTTCCAAAACTGGGTTAACCCCTTTAAAATATTGAGTTTTCGTAAATGCTCTATATACTAAAGTTTATGCTCTTTCATTTTAAAAAAATCAAAACTCATTATACATTTGAATTAATGTATTTTAAACTCTTTTTCATGGTATAGGAATCATTCTAATTTTTTAACATTTAGTTTAGTAAAATTTCATATACTGCCTAGATTAGTGGAATTAAAATTATAAAATCTTCATTTTCTATAGAAACGGAGGCAACCAAGGTTCTAAACCTCTTTGACCATCATCTTATGTTAGTTCTCTATGAAACTATACATTAAAACCAGATTTTTAAAATTTTGAAAATTTTCCAAAATCCGTGGGTTAACCCCTTTTAAAATATTGAGTTTTCGGTAAATGCTCTATATACTAAAGTTTATGCTCTTTCATTTTAAAAAATCAAAACACATTATACATTTGAATTAATGTATTCAAAACTATTTTTCATGGTATAGAATCATTCTAATTTTTAACATTTAGTTTAGTAAAATTTCATATAATGCCTAGATTAGTGGAATTACAATTATAAAATCTTCATTTTCTATAGAACGGAGGCAACCAAGGTTCTAAACTCTTTTTCATGGTATAGAATCATTCTAATTTTTTAACATTTAGTTTAGTAAAATTTCATATACTGCATAGATTAGTGGAATTAAAATTATAATATCTTCATTTTCTATAGAAACGGAGGCAACCAAGGTTCTAAACCTCTTTGACCATCATCTTATGTTAGTTCTCTATGAAAATATACATTAAAATCAGATTTTTAAAATTTTGAAAATTTTCCAAAACTGGGTTAACCCCTTCTAAAATATTGAGTTTTTCGGTAAATGCTCTATATACTAAAGTTTATGCTCTTTCATTTTAAAAAAAATCAAAACACATTATACATTTGAATTAATGTATTCTAAACTATTTTTCATGGTATAGGAATCATTCTAATTTTTTAACATTTAGTTTAGTAAAATTTCATATACTGCCTAGATTAGTGGAATTAAAATTATAAAATCTTCATTTTCTATAGAAACGGAGGCAACCAAGGTTCTAACCTCTTTGACCATCATCTTATGTTAGTTCTCTATGAAACTATACATTAAAACCAGATTTTTAAAATTTTGAAAATTTTCCAAAATCCGTGGGTTAACCCCTTTTAAAATATTGAGTTTTCGGTAAATGCTCTATATACTAAAGTTTATGCTCTTTCATTTTAAAAAAATCAAAACACATTATACATTTGAATTAATGTATTTTAAACTCTTTTTCATGGTATAGGAATCATTCTAATTTTTTAACATTTAGTTTAGTAAAATTTCATATACTGCATAGATTAGTGGAATTAAAATTATAAAATCTTCATTTTCTATAGAAACGGAGGCAACCAAGGTTCTAACCTCTTTGACCATCATCTTATGTTAGTTCTCTATGAAACTATACATTAAAACCAGATTTTTAAAATTTTGAAAATTTTCCAAAATCCGTGGGTTAACCCCTTTAAAATATTGAGTTTTCGGTAAATGCTCTATATACTAAAGTTTATGCTCTTTCATTTTTAAAAAAAAATCAAAACACATTATACATTTGAATTAATGTATTATAAACTCTTTTTCATGGTATAGGAATCATTCTAATTTTTTAACATTTAGTTTAGTAAAATTTCATATAGTGCCTAGATTAGTGGAATTAAAATTATAAAATCTTCATTTTCTATAGAAACGGAGGCAACCAAGGTTCTAACCTCTTTGACCATCATCTTATGTTAGTTCTCTATGAAACTATACATTAAAACCAGATTTTTAAAATTTTGAAAATTTTCCAAAATCCGTGGGTTAACCCCTTTAAAATATTGAGTTTTCGGTAAATGCTCTATATACTAAAGTTTATGCTCTTTCATTTTAAAAAAATCAAAACTCATTATACATTTAAATTAATGTATTTTAAACTCTTTTTCATGGTATAGGAATCATTCTAATTTTTTAACATTTAGTTTAGTAAAATTTCATATACTGCCTAGATTAGTGGAATTAAAATTATAAAATCTTCATTTTCTATAGAAACGGAGGCAACCAAGGTTCTAAACCTCTTTGACCATCATCTTATGTTAGTTCTCTATGAAACTATACATTAAAACCAGATTTTTAAAATTTTGAAAATTTTCCAAAACCGTGGGTTAACCCCTTTAAAATATTGAGTTTTCGGTAAATGCTCTATATACTAAAGTTTATGCTCTTTCATTTTCAAAAAAAAAAATCAAAACACATTATACATTTAAATTAATGTATTTTAAACTCTTTTTCATGGTATAGGAATCATTCTAATTTTTTAACATTTAGTTTAGTAAAATTTCATATACTGCCTAGATTAGTGGAATTAAAATTATAAAATCTTCATTTTCTATAGAAACGGAGGCAACCAAGGTTCTAACCTCTTTGACCATCATCTTATGTTAGTTCTCTATGAAACTATACATTAAAACCAGATTTTTAAAATTTTGAAAATTTTCCAAAATCCGTGGGTTAACCCCTTTTAAAATATTGAGTTTTTCGGTAAATGCTCTATATACTAAAGTTTATGCTCTTTCATTTTTAAAAAAAAAATCAAAATCATTATACATTTGAATTAATGTATTCTAAACTCTTTTTCATGGTATAGGAATCATTCTAATTTTTTAACATTTAGTTTAGTATAATTTCATATACTGCATAGATTAGTGGAATTAAAATGATAAAATCTTCATTTTCTATAGAAACGGAGGCAACCAAGGTTCTAAACCTCTTTGACCATCATCTTATGTTAGTTCTCTATGAAACTATACATTAAAACCAGATTTTTAAAATTTTGAAAATTTTCCAAAATCTGTGGGTTAACCCCTTTTAAAATATTGAGTTTTCGGTAAATGCTCTATATACTAAAGTTTATGCTCTTTCATTTTAAAAAAATCAAAACTCATTATACATTTAAATTAATGTATTTTAAACTCTTTTTCATGGTATAGGAATCATTCTAATTTTTTAACATTTAGTTTAGTAAAATTTCATATAGTGCCTAGATTAGTGGAATTAAAATTATAAAATCTTCATTTTCTATAGAACGGAGGCAACCAAGGTTCTAACCTCTTTGACCATCATCTTATGTTAGTTCTCTATGAAACTATAAATTAAAACTAGATTTTTAAAATTTTGAAAATTTTCCAAAACTGGGTTAACCCTTCTAAAATATTTAGTTTTAGGTAAATGCTCTATATACTAAAGTTTATGCTCTTTCATTTTAAAAAAATCAAAACACATTATACATTTGAATTAATGTATTCTAAACTATTTTTCATGGTATAGGAATCATTCTAATTTTTTAACATTTAGTTTAGTAAAATTTCATATACTGCCTAGATTAGTGGAATTAAAATTATAAAATCTTCATTTTCTATAGAAACGGAGGCAACCAAGGTTCTAAACCTCTTTGACCATCATCTTATGTTAGTTCTCTATGAAACTATACATTAAAACCAGATTTTTAAAATTTTGAAAATTTTCCAAAATCCGTGGGTTAACCCCTTTAAAATATTGAGTTTTCGGTAAATGCTCTATATACTAAAGTTTATGCTCTTTCATTTAAAAAAAATCAAAACACATTATACATTTGAATTAATGTATTCTAAACTCTTTTTCATGGTATAGGAATCATTCTAATTTTTAACATTTAGTTTAGTAAAATTTCATATCTTGCATAGATTAGTGGAATTAAAATTATAAAATCTTCATTTTCTATAGAAACGGAGGCAACCAAGGTTCTAAACCTCTTGACCATCATCTTATGTTAGTTCTCTATGAAACTATACATTAAAACCAGATTTTTAAAATTTTGAAAATTTTCCAAAACTGCGGGTTAACCCCTTTTAAAATATTGAGTTTTCGGTAAATGCTCTATATACTAAAGTTTATGCTCTTTCATTTGTAAAAAAAATCAAAACTCATTATACATTTAAATTAATGTATTGTAAACTCTTTTTCATGGTATAGGAATCATTCTAATTTTTTAACATTTAGTTTAGTAAAATTTCATATAATGCCTAGATTAGTGGAATTAAAATTATAAAATCTTCATTTTCTATAAACGAGGCAACCAAGGTTCTAACCTCTTTGACCATCATCTTATGTTAGTTCTCTATGTAAATATACATTAAAACCAGATTTTTAAAATTTTGAAAATTTTCCAAAACTGGGTTAACCCCTTTAAAATATTGAGTTTTCGGTAAATGCTCTATATACTAAAGTTTATGCTCTTTCATTTTAAAAAAATCAAAACACATTATACATTTGAATTAATGTATTCTAAACTCTTTTTCATGGTATAGGAATCATTCTAATTTTTTAACATTTAGTTTAGTAAAATTTCATATCTTGCATAGATTAGTGGAATTAAAATTATAATATCTTCATTTTCTATAAACGGAGGCAACCAAGGTTCTAAACCTCTTTGACCATCATCTTATGTTAGTTCTCTATGAAACTATACATTAAAACCAGATTTTTAAAATTTTGAAAATTTTCCAAAACCGTGGGTTAACCCCTTTAAAATATTGAGTTTTCGTAAATGCTCTATATACTAAAGTTTATGCTCTTTCATTTGTAAAAAATCAAAACTCATTATACATTTAAATTAATGTATTCTAAACTCTTTTTCATGGTATAGGAATCATTCTAATTTTTAACATTTAGTTTATTAAAATTTCATATAACGCCTAGATTAGTGGAATTAAAATTATAAAATCTTCATTTTCTATAGAAACGAGGCAACCAAGGTTCTAAACTCTTTGACCATCATCTTATGTTAGTTCTCTATGAAACTATACATTAAAACCAGATTTTTAAAATTTTGAAAATTTTCCAAAATCCGTGGGTTAACCCCTTCTAAAATATTGAGTTTTTCGGTAAATGCTCTATATACTAAAGTTTATGCTCTTTCATTTGTAAAAAAAATCAAAACTCATTATACATTTAAATTAATGTATTCTAAACTCTTTTTCATGGTATAGGAATCATTCTAATTTTTTAACATTTAGTTATTAAAATTTCATATACTGCCTAGATTAGTGGAATTAAAATTATAAAATCTTCATTTTCTATAGAAACGGAGGCAACCAAGGTTCTAAACTCTTTGACCATCATCTTATGTTAGTTCTCTATGAAACTATAAATTAAAACCAGATTTTTAAAATTTTGAAAATTTTCCAAAATCCGTGGGTTAACCCCTTCTAAAATATTGAGTTTTTCGGTAAATGCTCTATATACTAAAGTTTATGCTCTTTCATTTAAAAAAAATCAAAACACATTATACATTTGAATTAATGTATTCAAAACTATTTTTCATGGTATAGGAATCATTCTAATTTTTTAACATTTAGTTTAGTAAAATTTCATATACTGCATAGATTAGTAGAATTAAAATGATAAAATCTTCATTTTCTTTAGAAACGGAGGCAACCAAGGTTCTAAACCTCTTTGACCATCATCTTATGTTAGTTCTCTATGAAACTATACATTAAAACCAGATTTTTAAAATTTTGAAAATTTTCCAAAATCCGTGGGTTAACCCCTTCTAAAATATTGAGTTTTTCTCAGAATGCTCTATATACTAAAGTTTATGCTCTTTCATTTGTAAAAAAAATCAAAACTCATTATACATTTAAATTAATGTATTGTAAACTCTTTTTCATGGTATAGGAATCATTCTAATTTTTTAACATTTAGTTTAGTAAAATTTCATATACTGCCTAGATTAGTGGAATTAAAATTATAAAATCTTCATTTTCTATAGAAACGGAGGCAACGAAGGTTCTAAACTCTTTGACCATCATCTTATGTTAGTTCTCTATAAAACTATAAATTAAAACCAGATTTTTAAATTTTGAAAATTTTCCAAAATCCGTGGGTTAACCCCTTTAAAATATTGAGTTTTCGGTAAATGCTCTATATACTAAAGTTTATGCTCTTTCATTTTAAAAAAATCAAAACACATTATACATTTGAATTAATGTATTGTAAACTCTTTTTCATGGTATAGGAATCATTCTAATTTTTTAACATTTAGTTTAGTAAAATTTCATATATTGCCTAGATTAGTGGAATTAAAATTATAAAATCTTCATTTTCTATAGAAACGGAGGCAACCAAGGTTCTAAACCTCTTTGACCATCATCTTATGTTAGTTCTCTATGAAACTATACATTAAAACCAGATTTTTAAATTTTGAAAATTTTCCAAAATCTGTGGGTTAACCCCTTCTAAAATATTGAGTTTTTCGGTAAATGCTCTATATACTAAAGTTTATGCTCTTTCATTTGTAAAAAAAATCAAAACTCATTATACATTTAAATTAATGTATTGTAAACTCTTTTTCATGGTATAGGAATCATTCTAATTTTTTAACATTTAGTTTAGTAAAATTTCATATACTGCCTAGATTAGTGGAATTAAAATTATAAAATCTTCATTTTCTATAGAAACGGAGGCAACGAAGGTTCTAAACTCTTTGACCATCATCTTATGTTAGTTCTCTATGAAACTATAAATTAAAACCAGATTTTTAAAATTTTGAAAATTTTCCAAAATCCGTGGGTTAACCCCTTCTAAAATATTGAGTTTTCGGTAAATGCTCTATATACTAAAGTTTATGCTCTTTCATTTTAAAAAAATCAAAACACATTATACATTTGAATTAATGTATTCTAAACTATTTTTCATGGTATATAGGAATCATTCTAATTTTTAACATTTAGTTTAGTAAAATTTCATATCTTGCCTAGATTAGTGGAATTAAAATTATAAAATCTTCATTTTCTATAGAAACGGAGGCAACCAAGGTTCTAAACCTCTTTGACCATCATATTATGTTAGTTCTCTATGAAACTATACATTAAAACCAGATTTTTAAATTTTATGAAAATTTTCCAAAATCTATGGGTTAACCCCTTCTAAAATATTGAGTTTTTCGGTAAATGCTCTATATACTAAAGTTTATGCTCTTTCATTTGTAAAAAAAATCAAAACTCATTATACATTTAAATTAATGTATTGTAAACTCTTTTTCATGGTATAGGAATCATTCTAATTTTTAACATTTAGTTTAGTAAAATTTCATATAATGCCTAGATTAGTGGAATTAAAATTATAAAATCTTCATTTTCTATAGAAACGGAGGCAACCAAGGTTCTAACCTCTTTGACCATCATCTTATGTTAGTTCTCTATGAAACTATACATTAAAACCAGATTTTTAAAATTTTGAAAATTTTCCAAAATCTGTGGGTTAACCCTTCTAAAATATTGAGTTTTAGGTAAATGCTCTATATACTAAAGTTTATGCTCTTTCATTTTAAAAAAATCAAAACACATTATACATTTAAATTAATGTATTGTAAACTCTTTTTCATGGTATAGGAATCATTCTAATTTTTAACATTTAGTTTAGTAAAATTTCATATACTGCCTAGATTAGTGGAATTAAAATTATAAAATCTTCATTTTCTATAGAAACGAGGCAACCAAGGTTCTAAACCTCTTTGACCATCATCTTATGTTAGTTCTCTATGTAAATATACATTAAAACCAGATTTTTAAATTTTGAAAATTTTCCAAAACTGTGGGTTAACCCCTTTAAAATATTGAGTTTTTCGTAAATGCTCTATATACTAAAGTTTATGCTCTTTCATTTTAAAAAAATCAAAACTCATTATACATTTAAATTAATGTATTGTAAACTCTTTTTCATGGTATAGGAATCATTCTAATTTTTAACATTTAGTTTAGTAAAATTTCATATCTTGCCTAGATTAGTGGAATTAAAATTATAAAATCTTCATTTTCTATAGAAACGAGGCAACCAAGGTTCTAAACCTCTTTGACCATCATCTTATGTTAGTTCTCTATGTAAATATACATTAAAACCAGATTTTTAAATTTTGAAAATTTTCCAAAATCCGTGGGTTAACCCTTCTAAAATATTGAGTTTTAGGTAAATGCTCTATATACTAAAGTTTATGCTCTTTCATTTGTAAAAAATCAAAACTCATTATACATTTAAATTAATGTATTGTAAACTCTTTTTCATGGTATAGGAATCATTCTAATTTTTAACATTTAGTTTAGTAAAATTTCATATCTTGCATAGATTAGTGGAATTAAAATTATAAAATCTTCATTTTCTATAGAAGCGGAGGCAACCAAGGTTCTAAACCTCTTTGACCATCATCTTATGTTAGTTCTCTATGAAACTATACATTAAAACCAGATTTTTAAATTTTGAAAATTTTCCAAAATCCGTGGGTTAACCCCTTTAAAATATTGAGTTTTAGGTAAATGCTCTATATACTAAAGTTTATGCTCTTTCATTTTAAAAAAATCAAAACTCATTATACATTTAAATTAATGTATTGTAAACTCTTTTTCATGGTATAGGAATCATTCTAATTTTTAACATTTAGTTTATTAAAATTTCATATAATGCCTAGATTAGTGGAATTAAAATTATAATATCTTCATTTTCTATAGAAGCGGAGGCAACCAAGGTTCTAAACTCTTTTTCATGGTATAGAATCATTCTAATTTTTAACATTTAGTTTAGTAAAATTTCATATCTTGCATAGATTAGTGGAATTAAAATTATAAAATCTTCATTTTCTATGAAACGGAGGCAACCAAGGTTCTAAACTCTTTTTCATGGTATAGGAATCATTCAATTTATTAACATTTAGTTTATTAAAATTTCATATAATGCCTAGATTAGTGGAATTAAAATTATAAAATCTTCATTTTCTATAAACGGAGGCAACAAAGGTTCTAAACCCTTTGACCATCATCTTATGTTAGTTCTCTATGAAAATATACATTAAAACCAGATTTTTAAAATTTTGAAAATTTTCCAAAACTGGGTTAACCCTTCTAAAATATTGAGTTTTTCAGAATGCTCTATATACTAAAGTTTATGCTCTTTCATTTTTAAAAAAATCAAAACACATTATACATTTGAATTAATGTATTCTAAACTATTTTTCATGGTATAGGAATCATTCTAATTTTTTAACATTTAGTTTAGTAAAATTTCATATCTTGCCTAGATTAGTGGAATTAAAATTATAAAATCTTCATTTTCTATAGAAACGGAGGCAACCAAGGTTCTAAACCTCTTTGACCATCATCTTATGTTAGTTCTCTATGAAACTATACATTAAAACCAGATTTTTAAAATTTTGAAAATTTTCCAAAATCCGTGGGTTAACCCCTTCTAAAATATTGAGTTTTCGGTAAATGCTCTATATACTGAAGTTTATGCTCTTTCATTTTTTAAAAAAAATCAAAACACAATCTACATTTAAATTAATGTATTCTAAACTCTTTTTCATGGTATATAGGAATCATTCTAATTTTTTAACATTTAGTTTAGTAAAATTTCATATACTGCCTAGATTAGTGGAAGTGCAATTACAAAATATTCATTTTCTATAGAAACGGAGGCAACAAAGGTTCTAAACTCTTTTTCATGGTATAGGAATCATTCAATTTATTAACATTTAGTTTATTAAAATTTCATATACTGCCTAGATTAGTGGAATTAAAATTATAATATCTTCATTTTCTATAAACGAGGCAACCAAGGTTCTAAACTCTTTGACCATCATCTTATGTTAGTTCTCTATGAAACTATAAATTAAAACCAGATTTTTAAAATTTTGAAAATTTTCCAAAATCCTGGGTTAACCCCTTTAAAATATTGAGTTTTACGGTAAATGCTCTATATACTGAAGTTTATGCTCTTTCATTTAAAAAAAAAAATCAAAACACATTCTACATTTGAATTAATGTATTCTAAACTATGTTTCATGGTATATAGGAATCATTCTAATTTTTAACATTTAGTTTATTAAAATTTCATATCTTGCTAGATTAGTGGAATTACAATTATAAAATCTTCATTTTCTGTAGAAACGGAGGCAACAAAGGTTCTAAACCTCTTTGACCATCATCTTATGTTAGTTCTCTATGAAAATATACATTAAAACCAGATTTTTAAATTTTTGAAAATTTTCCAAAATCTGTGGGTTAACCCTTCTAAAATATTGAGTTTTAGGTAAATGCTCTATATACTAAAGTTTATGCTCTTTCATTTTAAAAAAATCAAAACACAATCTACATTTAAATTAATGTATTGTAAACTCTTTTTCATGGTATAGGAATCATTCTAATTTTTAACATTTAGTTTAGTAAAATTTCATATCTTGCCTAGATTAGTGGAATTAAAATTATAAAATCTTCATTTTCTATAGAAGCGGAGGCAACCAAGGTTCTAACCTCTTTGACCATCATCTTATGTTAGTTCTCTATGAAACTATAAATTAAAACCAGATTTTTAAAATTTTGAAAATTTTCCAAAATCTGTGGGTTAACCCCTTTAAAATATTGAGTTTTCGGTAAATGCTCTATATACTAAAGTTTATGCTCTTTCATTTTAAAAAAATCAAAACACATTATACATTTGAACTAATGTATTCTAAACTATTTTTCATGGTATAGGAATCATTCTAATTTTTAACATTTAGTTTAGTAAAATTTCATATCTTGCCTAGATTAGTGGAAGTGCAATTACAAAATATTCATTTTCTATAGAAACGGAGGCAACAAAGGTTCTAAACCTCTTTGACCATCATCTTATGTTAGTTCTCTATGAAACTATACATTAAAACCAGATTTTTAAATTTTTGAAAATTTTCCAAAATCTGTGGGTTAACCCCTTCTAAAATATTGAGTTTTTTTTGTAAATGCTCTATATACTGAAGTTTATGCTCTTTCATTTTTAAAAAAATCAAAACACAATCTACATTTCAATTAAATGTATTGTAAACTCTTTTTCATGGTATAGGAATCATTCTAATTTTTAACATTTAGTTTAGTAAAATTTCATATCTTGCCTAGATTAGTGGAATTAAAATTATAAAATCTTCATTTTCTATAGAAACGGAGGCAACCAAGGTTCTAACCTCTTTGACCATCATCTTATGTTAGTTCTCTATGAAACTATAAATTAAAACCAGATTTTAAAATTTTGAAAATTTTCCAAAACTGTGGGTTAACCCCTTTAAAATATTGAGTTTTAGGTAAATGCTCTATATACTAAAGTTTATGCTCTTTCATTTTTAAAAAAATCAAAACACATTATACATTTGAATTAATGTATTCTAAACAATTTTCATGGTATAGAAATCATTCTAATTTTTTAACATTTAGTTTAGTAAAATTTCATATACTGCCTAGATTAGTGGAATTAAAATTATAAAATCTTCATTTTCTATAGAAACGGAGGCAACCAAGGTTCTAAACCTCTTTGACCATCATCTTATGTTAGTTCTCTATGAAACTATACATTAAAACCAGATTTTTAAAATTTTGAAAATTTTCCAAAATCCGTGGGTTAACCCCTTCTAAAATATTGAGTTTTTCTGTAAATGCTCTATATACTGAAGTTTATGCTCTCTCATTTTTTAAAAAAAAATCAAAACACAATCTACATTTAAATTAATGTATTCTAAACTCTTTTTCATGGTTTATAGGAATCATTCTAATTTTTTAACATTTAGTTTAGTAAAATTTCATATAACGCCTAGATTAGTGGAAGTGCAATTACAAAATATTCATTTTCTATAGAAACGGAGGCAACAAAGGTTCTAAACTCTTTTTCATGGTATAGAATCATTCTAATTTTTAACATTTAGTTTATTAAAATTTCATATCTTGCTAGATTAGTGGAATTACAATTATAAAATCTTCATTTTCTATAGAAACGAGGCAACCAAGGTTCTAAACCTCTTTGATCATCATATTAAAAAATTTGTATGCCATGATAGAAAGTTTTATAAATGTTTTTTAAAAAATTTGACGTATAAGATATATATGAACATTTTATTTATAAGACATTAATAATTATTATAATATTTTCTATATAAATATGAAATTGTTAGATGTTCTATTAATTATTAAATACTTTGATATTGGCCAAATTTAGATATATGGCTGAGCCCACTAGTTTCTTCACGAAACCAGTACAACCAATAGATCGATTCATCATATGTGATATCTATGCCTTAGGGAGGCAAATCATTTTTACAAACCATTTTTACCATTGCAAGTTTCAAATTCGATTTTTTTACCAACCACCTACCATTTTTCTTTGTTGGGTTGCCACAAATTCTGGAAAGTCTTCAGAAAAGTATGGTCAAGAATCCAAAACTGTAGTCGTATTTAAATTTGCGTTGGCAAGTACTATATATTTATGACCGACTCTGAAGTCTCTAAGCAAACAAACGTGCAAGACTCTGAAATATATAAAAAACTAGTATATCATCCTGTGCAATGCACGGACCAATTTCGCTTGCATTAAAACTAAAACGTTAACGGGAGATTATTATGAAATTTTCAGAGATACATGTTTGGAAGCAATATTTATAGAAAAATAAAAAATAAATACCAACACATAGAAAATAGTTAAATATTATACATAATTCGTTCAGTTTTTTTTATAATTGTTTTATAAATAAATTTCTATAAAATATTAATCTATTTATTGTTAATATACTAAAATTAAAAGTAAAACTAAAATAAATAATAAAAACATTAAATTTTTACTGAGTATTTATTCGAAAGTTTTGCAATCTGAAGCCTAGTAAAGAGAAACATGCCTATTGAAAATAAAAGAAAACATACCTTGGGGGTTTTTTTTTTAACTTGCGTTTGGTATTCTTCTCCATCCCCTTCACGTGCAGTCACCACTAACCTGGAACTTCAAAGATAAAAAAATATCTTTTAATTAATTTGTATATAATAGACTCATACACAGATTATAAGTATATGTTATGCGTTTAGCAAAAAAAAAAAAGTATATGTTATGCTATAAAACCATATTTGTAAACTTGTGCAACCATAACAAACATAAAAACCAATTCATATAGAGCAGAATCAGATATACTTGCTCTTACCAAATTGCAGACAAAACTCTTAGTTTTTTTTTGAAGATTAACATTAGAAATACGTAACCATCTTCAAGTTCAATAGTGCAAAGAGAATTAGAGAGTATTAATCTGAAAAGAAAAGAGAGAATTAATCTGAATAAAGGCCAAACATAAATTTGCATGGATTAATTTCTTGCTACATTTAAAACAAAGAAACGATGGAAGAAAAAAAGAGAGGAGAATAAATCTATAAATTAATTGCTTGGAAGTTATAGAACTGCATGATGGAATTTATAGTTGATAGGTTTTTTAAAAAAAAATCTGAACGTGTTGTTAGTGGTATAAGAAATATAGGGCCTTAAGTTTTTTATTTTTCAGTTGTTACAACTTATAATCGATGGAAGAGTTTTTAGTTGATATTTTTTTATTAAATAGATGCTATGTGTCAGAAATTTGTTGGTGTGACTTGCAATTTAGTATATAAAGGATGCTAGTGGATCTAAAACACTATTAAAACGTGGCCCCTCCCAAATAGAGCAGCAAATCCACAGGTTTTGCGCAAAATCAGTTTCCAACTAAATTTAAAGCTGTTTTTCTTCTTACAGCTACAACCTACCTCTTACGGATGTTGTCCACGTGGTTCAAATGCCATAGCCGAAACATCGAGGTAACTACGATTTTAACTCTCATGGCTGGACACAAGTGACAGTTTTCGAAGTTTTTACGTACTGATGAGGGACCACATCACAGAGATACACACATGAATACGTCTACGTGACGCAAACAGGTAACACGTTCTCGTATCCTTATTAATCTTAAATAGTGAACGCATGAGATGGTACGTGTTATTAAGGCACAAGACCAAACCCAAAACAATACCAACAAGCCCAATACTTTGTTGTAAACCTATGTGTTTAGGGTTTTCTTTACAAGTGTTCCTATAACTATTGATGTTATGTGTTCTACCTTTGTAACCTTGGCTGCATAGTTGCAGCCACATTAAACTCCTTTTATGATATCAATCCACCTTGTTATCTCTTGGTGACAAATCTAAAGTCTTTCCCTTACTTGTTTTTTTATATTTGAGCTATCTCTCTAGTTTATATTTCAATAAAACACACATTCTATCTTGTTTTGAGATTTTCCACACGTGTTAATTCATTCAATATATATATATATATCTTGTCTCGTAACGTTTCAGTTCGTTGTTGCCATTATTTGCAAGTTCAAATCAAAATTCAGAAATTCAAATATAATTACAGACTTACAGTCTAACTAGTATATTTCCGTATTATTCGACTAAAAATATATTTTCATGTTGCTTGAACATGTTCGAATTAAGCAATAATTTTCCGATATACATCTCATTTGGATGCTCGATTAAAGACAACTTTCCATTTGAGCCGTATTTGTTTTCATCCCTAGCTAATGCAATATGCAATATGTGCGATTCAACCATATACGATTCCGGAAACGCAATTACCAAAAGTATTTTGAATAAATGATATATTGATCCAATGGTCACTTATTACAAGACAACGCAACCATTTGCCGATTGTTTCAACAAAATAACAACCGTTTGTTGTTTTTAAATGAGCTGCGCCACAATATAACGGCAGTAACACGAATTGTTAGAATACATCATACATGGTAAAGTGTCAAATCCAAATTCTGCTAATAAGAAATGTGTGTCACAAGATTAGCTGTCACCAATAATTGACAACATGACCTTATTTTGTCCTTTTGTAATAATAGATCGGTTTAGAGTTAAACCTTTAAAAACTTGTATATATATCGTGTAACATTTTCGACTATAACTATTTGTAAATCCGATTCGTATTTGAAGTACTGTATATCCGCATCAAAATTTAAGCACAGGTTCAAACGCTAATGAGTGGATATATGTCTATATCATAACTGCAACTATGAAGCAGATGTCTCGATAGTTTTATGAAGGATAGTGTTAGGGTTCAATCTGTATTGATATGTATTCGCTTATACTTATGAATTTTCTTCATCTTCTTGAATCGTTGGCTTTATTTACCTTTGTTTTATGGAATTTATTCCGTGGCATAGTATACTTTCATTAACGAAAAAACTTGTTACATTATTTAATTTAATAACTATCACTAACGAGAGAAGTTATTAATTCGTCATATGATATCAATTAGTCAAGTAATGTTCAAGAACCCAACAATTAAAGTTTTGTAGAGTTAAATTAATGTCTCAGTTGTGTATCATAATCATTTTCAAGCTAGCTTTGGATCCTTCTCAGTTCTCACAAAAATTATAGATTCCAACGTCGTGATCGAATTTATAAAACGTTGATGTTTCATCTTTGATGATTGTGATTTACAAAAGAGGCCCTAATTAAGAGATACTCATAATTATCTATATTATATAGGACCAATTACAATTCAACACTCCAAGTTCATGTAGGTAAATATATATTACCCAAGTATATTCTATTTATTATTTTATTTGTTATTAAAAAGACAAAACAATAACAGTTCAAGTAAAAAAAAGGACAAAACAATAGTTCAAAAAACAATATAATAGCGGTGGATGGAGTAAAGTAGGGATATTACATGAAACAAATACAAAGGTTGGTGCGTATAAATAGCTAGATACGAGCGTACATCTATCGAAGCTGTACGATATCATTAAGCTGCCCGTGGTGATAATTAGCCATCGGTGACTGACCTGGCTGCTGCTGCTGTGGCTGTAGTGGCGGCTGCGAACTCGATTGAGTTATCTGCTTGTTATTGACCGTCTTCCTCTTCTTCTTGTAGCTAACGCCACGAGATTTAGCCTGGAACTCTCTAACCTCCCTGAGGAAAATCCTGACTGAACGTGAGCCAAAAGGGCTAGTCTCGGGAACTCCACCGTTCTCCTCGTAGGCGGCACGGAGACGACCAATAAGGGCGTCAAGTGAGCCCCAAGCTTGTCGGAGAGGACACGGACAAGGAGCCGGAGGATTTGGGAGGCCAAAGAAAGAGCAGTTTTGGTGGTGGACTTTGGTTTTGCCGAACTGGTCAAGGTAACGGAGAAACTCTAGGACGTGTACGCCAGTGCAAGACGGTAGAGAGAGCGGTGGACGATGGTTTCTAAGGTATTGGCAGAAAGTGTTCCAATCACGGCGTTTCTGATTCTCATAGCGGCTAGATGATGGTGGAGAAGAAGAAGAATGAGGAGGAGGTCGTGTTGAGAGAATGGTATTAGGGTTCTTGTTATTGTGCTCTTGAGAGATCAAATCCATAGCTTAAAAAAAGATATGTATCCAAACTAGGGTTGGAGAGATTAGGGTTCTTTTTCTTGATTTTGAAAGCTTTAGGGCAGAAGAAATTAGGCTTTTAGTACCTCACAAAAAGATGAAAAATTAGGTTTAGTCTTGAGACTTGAAGTGGATGGATATAACTTCTTGACTCATTAACTACAAGAAGAGATAGATAGAGGACTTAAATACTTCCTGGTACTAGTGAGGTTGGTGCTACAAAAAAAAAGATGGATTTAGAAAATTGATGGTGATGGTGTTGTGCAGAAATGGTGAGGCAAAGTGGAACAACCTGCAAAAAAAGGAAGAGACCTTTGAAGATGAGAGATATAAGTGGAAGAGATCAAAAATTGAATTTCTTTCCTTTTCTTAATTATTACTTTTAATTTCTATTCTTGTCATTTTGTGTTTTTCTTCTTTTCTATTGTAGAGAGTAGATGGATAGCAAAATGCATTGACATTAGCTCAAATATATAGCTGCAAAAACATTATAAGCTCACTTATAGCCTGAGAGAGAAAGAGATATAAGTCGCCAGACTGATCATCAATAATCACAAGTTTCCATTTAAGAGAATTAGGAGAAGAGGAAGTGTTACACAGTGTATAGAAAGTTGACTCTGTTTAGGTAAAAGAGAGAGAGACGGTGAGTAATGGATCAACTGGAGAAAAGAGACGCAAATCTTTTCGTGATTTTCTTATGTCCATATTTTCAATACTTTTTTATTAATAATTGATTCCGGACCAAAGTTCACATGTGGAACAATTGTGTATATTGCTTATCTAACTCTCACATTTATTTTCTGAAAAACCAAAAAAGTACATGCTTTTACTAGAACATACTACTTTAGTGATTTATCACAACCAATAATTGTTTATTTATATTACTCCTATTCATTTGCATGCTTCATTTGAATTACTGTTTTTATTGGGAATGTGATCTTACACGTGTGATTCAAATCACTTAAAGAAAGCATATTAAACCATTAAAATGTATAGTTTCACAAATGTGATTTGGCTGAAATGTGTGGTTATATTTCAAACCAATTAATTCGTTACTAAACATATGATTCAGGTCAAAAAGTATACACTAATCTAACTTATTATTGTTTACTTTTTCTATACAAATTCTTAGAAACGACCGGCTTAATAACTTATTTCCCCAGTCATGAAGGGTATGAATGGTGACCAGGGAATAACGGGGAATAATGCATTCCTCAACATTCCTAAAAAAATTCACCATTCACAAGGAATAAATTTTCCTTCTCATTCTCCCTCATTCCTTTTTTTGTAGAGAAATAAAGAACAAAAATGTTTCTTATAAAATTTGAGGAGGAACAACCATTCCTTTTCATTCCTACCATTTTTTTTCTCAACGCTCCTTTTATATTCATTCTTTTTGTTACCAGAATGATCACCAGTCGGATCCGAAATCATGGTTGGTATTAAGAATCTAAGATATAAGGTTTGTTCCTGTTTCGGCATATAGGTTTTGATCGATAGATCAACTTCATTCATTAAAAAAATCTGCCAAAACATCATTGATTTATTTGACTAATAAATTGAAATCGTACTTTGGTATATAATCCTCAACCAAAAAGAACTAAAATGACTATTTTCAAAGTGTTAATTAATGGTAAAATGTGTTTGCAATCTTTTTATACCAAAGCTAAATCGAAGAATGAACCAGTACTTCTGAAGACATATCAAAAGCATTAATTGATGATTCTCTTACTTGATTGAATTTTCCAATAAATTTATATTTTAACTTGAGTACCATAAAACAAAATTCTGGCTACATAAGTAAGTATTTACTATATAGTATATATATATTCAAGTGTTAGAAAATACTAGTGTCTAGGTTTTTTTGTTTGTCTGATGGTTTACTAGTCTCTAGGTTTTCTTGGGCAAAACTATTAGAGTGGACGGCTTTGCGAATCAAATAATATTGTTTGGAGTAAGAAATTTGTTATAAAATGGAAATTGCAGGTCATGTATGGATATGATGAACGTTGGAAACATCCGAAGCAGTTGACTGAAGCTCCTTGGCTTCAATATGAGTAGAGTTTAATGTTCAAACAAAAAAATGAGTAGAGTTAAAGTAAGAGTGGTAAGAGCATTCGCATTGGGGGTTTTTTTTAACTAGAGTTCCTTCAAACGTTTTCAAGACTTTTTAACTAAATATTGATATTTTTTGGGGAGAGCTCTTGGTTCCATTTAATAGTAGATATGCTTTAATAATCCCTGCGTTTTGGCTTCGCATTTGAGAAAGTAGCTTGAAAACATTTTGTAACGATTCGGAATAAAAAGGGATTTTGAGATTTCAGGTGTCAATTAGGTCGGTCGACATTGACCAATTGTAGATCAAAATGGATTTTTATTGGGCCTATTTAGAAAGACTTCAGATCTATTGGGCTAGTAGTATTAGTTAAGGGCCCGTTTTCAAGCTAGATAAGTTCATAAAATAACTGTATTTAAATAAGACAAAAACTTATAATTCGAGTTAATACCTATTGCATAGTAGTCACCAAAAAGAATTTCAAACTTCAAAGATGCATATGAAAGAACGAAAGCATTTTAGTCATTTCAATTACTAACCATATATTCAATTCATTAGATGGCATAGCTGTTGCCTGTTGAGTAAAAGTTATTAAGCCCTTGTTTAAGAGATTTTGACGATGACATCAAAAATATCCTCCACTAGAAGAGAAAGAAATATCTAAGGACAAGGACGTCCAAAGTGGCCCCAAAAAAATCTAAAACGAATATCCCGAACATTTGTACCAATCCGGTTTAAATCCGGTTAAGTACCGGTTTAATAATTTTTTCGAGATAAGGCAGTGTTACCAATCCTCCTCCTTCTCCACACTCCTGCAACACCTCTCCCTCACACAAACCATGGTTTCTCTCACAGCAACCATCCTCAAATCCCCACTCTTCTCACCATTCACACAATCCACAACCCACGGATCCCCCACCCGACGACCCGCTACTCTCCCAATAACCGCCAACGTCTCCCGCAAACCGCAAAACATGATCCCCAAAAACCCGCCGCCGCGACTAAACCTCTACCAGCCCTTCCGCCCTCCCTCCTCCCCCGTCCCTCCCCAGTTCCGCTCCCTCGACTCCGCCGGCAAAATCGAGATCCTCGCCGGACGATTAGCCCTCTGGTTCGAGTACGCTCCCCTCATCTCCTCCCTCTACACCGAAGGCCTCACCCCTCCCAACATCGAGGAGCTCACCGGAATCTCCAGCATCGAGCAGAACCGCCTCATCGTCGGCACGCAGGTCCGCGACTCGATCGCCCAGTCCATCCATTCGCCGGAGCTCATCGCGGCGTTCGACACCGGCGGCGCGGAGCTTCTCTACGAGATCCGTCTCCTCAGCACCACGCAGCGCGTCGCCGCCGCGACGTATATCATCGATCGGGGGTTCGACTCGAAACGCGCGCAGGACCTGGCGCGTGCGATTAAGGATTACCCGAGCCGGCGAGGGGACGTCGGTTGGTTGGATTTCGATTACAATCTCCCCGGAGATTGTCTCGCGTTCTTGTATTATAGGCAGAGCAGAGAGAACAAGAATCCGTCGGAGCAGAGGACGTCGATGCTTGAATTGGCGTTGGAGGCTGCTGAATCGGAGAAGGCGACGAAGAAGCTGGAGAGAGAGTTGAACGGAGGTCGGTTTACTCTTTAATTTCTGATTTAAAATCGTAACGAACTATTAAACCACTTAACAGAATATTAAACCGGTCGGTTTAGCATACTAAACCGACTAATCTATTATATACTCTGTTAGGAGGGGAGGAAGAGAGTTGAACGAAGGTATTAGAGAAGATGAATATTCTCTTAATTTCTGAATTAATCAACGTTTTGCATTGATCACCGAGCTGAGAGAGTGTAACAAACTATTAAACCATGTAACAGAATATTAAACCGGTCGGTTTAGTATGACTAATCTATTTACATATTCTGTTTAGGAGGGGAGGAAGAGGAGAAGGTGAAGGAAGAGGAAGTTAAAACGGTTAAGATTCCAGTAGTGAGGCTGAAGTTTGGAGAAGTTGCAGGAGCGAGCTCGGTGGTTGTTTTACCGGTTTGTAAAGCGGAGGAAGGTGAAAGGAACGTTTTAGAAGCTCCGAGGGAGATTAATTCGGGAGGGGACTTCAAGGTTGTTGAGGCGGAGAGAGGGTGGAAGAGATGGGTGGTTCTTCCGTCGTGGAAGCCCGTGGCGGCGATCGGGAGAGGCGGGGTTGCGGTTTCTTTCAGGGATGATAGGAAGGTGCTGCCTGACGGAAAGGAGGAGCCTTTGCTGGTGGTGGTGGATAGGGAGAAGAGTGCGGTGGAGGCTGAGGATGGGTACTATCTTGTGGTGGGTGAGAATGGGTTGAAGCTGAAGAAAGGATCGGTGTTGAAGGAAGGGAGTGTGGAGAAGAGTCTAGGGATGGTTATTTTGGTGGTGAGGCCGCCGAGAGAAGATGATGATGATTGGCAGACGAGTCATGAAAACTGGGACTGAGTCTAGTATCAGTACACCCATGTTGTGTAATAGAATCATTTGAGGCATTGATCATGTATAATTTTTGGATAAAGGTTTAAACTTTTTGTTTTTAAGACATAATCAGAAGAAACAGAGCAAAGGTTTTCTCGTTAGTTTTGGTGAATGTTTATTAACCAAGGTCCAAGCCAGAGTTTCTCTACTGCTTGTCTCTCTCTCTGCTGTGATATGAAACTTGTCACGTTCTCAAACGCATGTTTCACCAATATGTCTATAACAGTTTGGGACCTGAAAATGAATCCAATAATATCAAACGCTCTTAAACAAAGAAGAACTCGGTCAAGCAATTAGCATCAAGTTTGGAACTCACTAACTCAGACCACCTGCATGACAGATATTAACAGGCATCTAATAAGCAATATACTTTAATTTGAAAAAAAAAATACTTTAATTTGTTGAAAGCTCCAATAGTTCAAAAAACAACAGGCCATAAATAGATATCAGACACCATTGATGATATAATTTTAATAGAAGACTGGATTTATGCTGAAAATTGGATTCACGGGGAGTTGCAGGGAGCCTAATCATTGCTTAATCTTCACCTTGAAGATGTTATTGTTATGTTTGTACAAACGCCTTCCAGTGTCTATATACACAAACGTGTATGATTGTTTAGATATATGCATAAAGAAAGTGATTTCATTGATTGACTACTTCTGAGGGAAATGAGTTGAAGCACTTTGCCATTTCAGCTGCATAGAGAGAACAAAAATTGGTAAAACTACATCTCAAGTGGCAAACATTTTTCAAGAATTGGAGCAGATTGGCGAGATATATAAACAACAACAAAAAATGCTTATTTGTATTGATTCTTCAGTCAGCCCAAAACACCAGGCTTTTGAGAGCAAAGTAGGATACAACTCAACTTCCAAAACCCGAACAATCGGCTGGTCCATTTCCACCAGTTATGAATTTCCGAAGGACAAGAAATCAGCATATTAAATAGAAATAGAAAAAAAACACACTAAAAGACAAAAAATACAAAAAAAGTCATGTAAACTGCAAAGTTTTTTTATAAACCATGTATATCAAATACGAATATCAACGCATACATTCACCCAGGGAGGTTTTTTATTCAATCTCTTTGGTTATCCAATTATTATTTAAAATTTGTACGGCAAGAGTATCCTAAAATTCAATAGTAGCAAATTGATCATAGATCTCTTGTATGTCATTGTTTAGATAATTGGTGCTATGGTTTGATTAACTATTCCTATTCTCTCTCATCACCAAAAGAAAACACTATTCTCATTTTAATCTAATAAAAACAGCGCAGATATTATATTATATTGTTTTTATATTCAAGAAAACCTTATGATTCAACTTTCGAAATAAAAATATTGTAATGGGAAAACGATCGTGCGCCCCATTTGTTGAACCTCGGCGCTCGACCCTACACATTATAACGCTAACTTAGAAAACTATATAAAGTGATAGGTTTAAAGAAAATTATCTTAACCAGTCGAATATTTAATGTCAGAATAGGTGGTAACTGATTAAAACTTATGTGTTTAACGATCTTTTTTTTTTCTCTTTTAACGTTCTTCTATGGACGATGGTTTAAGTTTTATATCCCCGATCGAGGAGATGTTCAAACTCTCGTAATGTTAAGTAATCATTTATGTTTATACACAAACTGGTTTCAAGCATTATTATGACAACATTTCTGTCAAAGTGCCATGTTATTATACTAATCTTCTTACAAAAAACGTCACCTGGAATGCATATTGTAATGTAATAAGACTTTTTTAAAAAATATATAAATTATGTCACTCTCTCAAGTCTCCAGCCTTTGGTTGGGTGATTTGTTTTCTCTTTTGTAAATACGATTATAACGTACAATTAATTAATACTATCTACATATGCTTCCATTTGTTTTATAAGTTAGCTTACATTACATCTTTTCTCTTTCTTGCTTAGCATCATTCTTTGTCGTGTTCTTTTTATTTAACCTTTCTTTGTCCTGTGTTTCTCACAAGTCACAACACTTTGTAAAAGTGATTTAAAATCAAGATCTGAAAATCTTATCTCCTCTATTAGAATTTGCTCATCTTCTCGTTCTAAAAAACCACTTATATTTCTATAGGGCTTCACTTTTGGACTATATAATCAGATATAACCTCTTTAGGGTTTTAATGGCGAATCCATGGTGGACAGGACAAGTGAATCTCTCCGGCCTCGAAACGACGCCGCCGAGTTCCTCTCAGTTAAAGACACCAGATCTCCACATCTCCATGAACATGGCCATGGACTCATCAGGTCATAATAACAACCATCATCACCATCACCAAGAAGTCAACACCAACAACAACAACGACGACGATAGAGACAACTTGAGCGGGGACGACCAAGAGCCACGTGAAGGAGCCGTGGAAGCTCCCACGCGCCGACCACGTGGACGTCCTGCTGGTTCCAAGAACAAACCAAAGCCACCGATCTTTGTCACGCGCGATTCCCCAAACGCTCTCAAGAGCCATGTCATGGAGATCGCTAGTGGGACTGACGTCATCGAAACCCTAGCCACTTTCGCTAGGCGGCGCCAACGTGGCATCTGCATCTTGAGCGGTAACGGCACGGTGGCTAACGTCACACTCCGTCAACCATCAGCGGCTGCCGTTGCGGCTCCCCCTGGTGGTGCGGCTGTATTGGCCTTACAAGGGAGGTTTGAGATTCTTTCTTTAACCGGTTCTTTTTTACCTGGACCGGCTCCACCTGGATCCACCGGTTTAACTATTTACTTAGCGAGTGGTCAAGGTCAGGTTGTTGGAGGAAGCGTGGTGGGGCCATTGATGGCAGCTGGTCCAGTGATGCTAATCGCGGCCACGTTTTCTAATGCGACTTACGAGAGATTGCCTTTGGACGAGGAAGAAGCGGCTGAAAGAGGTGGCGGTGGAAGCGACGGAGGAGTGGTTCCAGGGCAGCTCGGAGGCGTAGGTTCCCCGCTGAGTAGTGGTGGCGGTGGAGGCCACGGGAACCAAGGACTTCCCGCGTATAATATGCCCGGAAATCTTGCTTCTAATGGCGGTGGAGGAGGACAGATGAGCGGCCAAGAAGCTTATGGTTGGGCTCAAGCTAGGTCAGGATTTTAAAGTGCGTTAAGATGACTTTTTATTTACAGCTGTTAACAATAAGAATTATGTTGATGTCTATTATGATAATGATGTTGAAAACTAGTCAGTTGCTAGTTAATTGCTACCAGTGAGCTATATAGTGTGTGCGTACATTATATTATGTTCTTGACTAGATAATTATTTACCAAAGTTCACTTACTTGTGTGTTTTATGATCTTCTATTAAAAGTTTTTCTTCTTGTTGGATTCTTCATTTGTTTTTATAATGAAGTTATGAGTGCATATATATATATATATATATATTTATGTATGTGACTGATCCTGATTGAATCTTTATATTGGTCATGTTTTCCATATATATGAATAGCACTATATATGCTATATATAATTGGTTTTATTTTGTATGTTTGCATGCATTTATTGGACACCTGATTGACAATTAACTACAAGCCTTACACTCACCTAGTCTCATTAAATATAAGTTGGTTTAGTTTTGGTACAATCTATGTAAGAAAGGATTGATTCACATGTAATCCATGTACTTACAAAATGCATATATATATATATCTCAGCCTTCTGAAGAAAACATCGGATTATAACCCGATTAAGAGCAACACGTCACTTATGAAGAATTGTTTAAACTATGCACATCAGGATACATTTATATCATATAAAAGAAAAAGAACTGCCTAGAAAGATCAATTAACTCCGGTTCCAGGAGTTTAGCTCGATTCCACATATTCACAACACAGTTTGTTTTATTATTCTTCGGATATGATATTTTGGTCCAGTGATTTATTAGATGGTATACTCACATAAAATATAGTTTCAGAAGAACATGTTACATCATGATAAGTCGGATGCTAGAGTGAAACGATCAAATGAAACTAAAGAAAAAAAATTTACTCTAAAAAAAAATATAGATAACATGCACAAATTCAGATTAGCATGTTCGCTTAGCATGCAGTCTTCATTAATTAATTATACTCTAGTGGAAAAGATGATGTATCCAACAACAAAAAAAACTATATATGCTATGCCAAGCTATATATTAATAGGTTATTTCAAATGACTATATAATGTTCTAATTAATAAAATATAAATGCATGTTTATTTGGAAAATCAAATCATCTAGATTGAAACTCAACTTATAATTAATTGCTTCGTGAATCTACAACGGTCTAATATATATATAAAGAAGCGATAGTCAACCACAACTAATATATAACTAAATAACTCGACTACAAAAACTAATTTTGTTATATATTTTTTATGGCACACTCCAGGTTCAATGTAACTTATTATACCAGGGAATAAAAAAAAGTCCAATGCAACTATTATACCAATTTTTAGTACATGTGTGTGCGTGCATGTATTAATAATTCCCCTTGCTGTCAGCTTATAAGTGTCTTCATTTAACCAAATTCTTAGGCTTTCTTCACCATCTTTAATTAAAAATCATAGACAAAAGTATGAGAATAGAGGAGCCTATTCACATGGTACCACATGCGTTCCTCTTGCAAAACGCAAACCCTAATGGACCTGTCGATTATATATATATATATACATATATATATATATATATATATATATATATATATATATATATTCATATCCGTACTTTCTCGAGCAGAAATGCATAGTATTGAAAATCATTAAGTAAAGCGCTTTAGAATTTCGAAATATTTATATTAGTTCCCTTATTTATGTATATTTTTCTTATTTTTGTATTATTAGTGTAGCGATTTATCAAGATCCAACTATAGTGATTTATCAAGAACTCAAGATCCAAGTAAAAACAGCGTAAACAATTAGCATATACGGATCTTCAGCTCTCTTCTTTTTTTCTTTTCTTTTGGTCATCGGATTAAATTAAGAGAGAATACAAGTTCACAACAAATCCTAACGACCCATAAACAGGTGAACACATATACCATCATCATCTCTAGCTCTCATAGTTTATATTAAGTTCAGGTTAAAGCCGTATTCATATTTAAGTCCAACAAAGTTAGCAGTTTTTTCTCTAAATGACTGAATCATTGTATTTAGATAAGTAAGTTTCACATATGATTATTATCAATCAAAACTACTTACCCAAAGTTTTTAATGGTATACTGGCCGGTTTAAAACTAGAAGTACAAAAACTGAAAAGTATTGTTAGAGAGATACCAATTAATAAATTCTTGTAATATTTTATCAAAAATCCAAGCCTTAAACCGGACTCAAAAGAATATAATAGTTAATTAGAAAAGTCTAAAACTATATCAATTAACAACTAATACTTTGAAAAGGAATCCATAAACGAGCATTATTAAAAGTATAACAAAGACCACAAGATAAAGCATAACTCGGGGTCCAAAACCATATCAAAAGATTAAAGAAACAATAATTAGTACGCCGAGGTACTGCTTCATTGAACAAAATAATTATAAAATCTGTTTCTGTTTTTTTTATATTATATTGTACATAAATATATATATATAAAGAAGCGATAGTCAACCACAACTAATATATAACTAAATAACTCGACTACAAAAACTAATTTTGTTATATATTTTTATGGCACACCCAGGTTCAATGTAACTTATTATACCAGGGAATAAAAAAGTCCAATGCAACTATTATACCAATTTTAGTACATGTGTGTGCGTGCATGTATTAATAATTCCCCTTGCTGTCAGCTTATAAGTGTCTTCATTTAACCAAATTCTTAGGCTTTCTTCACCATCTTTAATTAAAAATCATAGACAAAAGTATGAGAATAGAGGAGCCTATTCACATGGTACCACATGCGTTCCTCTTGCAAAACGCAAACCCTAATGGACCTGTCGATTATATATATATATACATATATATATATATATATATATATATATATATATATATATATTCATATCCGTACTTTCTCGAGCAGAAATGCATAGTATTGAAAATCATTAAGTAAAGCGCTTTAGAATTTCGAAATATTTATATTAGTTCCCTTATTTATGTATATTTTTCTTATTTTTGTATTATTAGTGTAGCGATTTATCAAGATCCAACTATAGTGATTTATCAAGAACTCAAGATCCAAGTAAAAACAGCGTAAACAATTAGCATATACGGATCTTCAGCTCTCTTCTTTTTTTCTTTTCTTTTGGTCATCGGATTAAATTAAGAGAGAATACAAGTTCACAACAAATCCTAACGACCCATAAACAGGTGAACACATATACCATCATCATCTCTAGCTCTCATAGTTTATATTAAGTTCAGGTTAAAGCCGTATTCATATTTAAGTCCAACAAAGTTAGCAGTTTTTTTCTCTCTAAATGACTGAATCATTGTATTTAGATAAGTAAGTTTCACATATGATTATTATCAATCAAAACTACTTACCCAAAGTTTTTAATGGTATACTGGCCGGTTTAAAACTAGAAGTACAAAAACTGAAAAGTATTGTTAGAGAGATACCAATTAATAAATTCTTGTAATATTTTATCAAAAATCCAAGCCTTAAACCGGACTCAAAAGAATATAATAGTTAATTAGAAAAAGTCTAAAACTATATCAATTAACAACTAATACTTTGAAAAGGAATCCATAAACGAGCATTATTAAAAGTATAACAAAGACCACAAGATAAAGCATAACTCGGGGTCCAAAAAACCATATCAAAAGATTAAAGAAACAATAATTAGTACGCCGAGGTACTGCTTCATTGAACAAAATAATTATAAAATCTGTTTCTGTTTTTTTTTTTTATATTATATTGTACATAAATATATATATATATATATATATATATATATATATATACCGTAAGCTTATATATATATATATATATATATATATATATATATATGTCTCATTGACATACAAGCATGAAGTATCTGTATCTTACAAAAAAGCTATAAACATATATAAATGATCAGTGAGAAGGGGAAGATCGAGAAAGATGGAAGGAAAGTGGCACAATCCAAACGATAACCATAGAGAAATTAGGAGGGGCATTAAAACATGTGATGAACTTGAAGACCACAACCTTAGAGGAGATGAGATGATCATATAATAACTTATATATAAAGAGATGAAAAAGAAATGTATGGACTTTTATAAACAAATCATCATAGAGTACTAATTAATCTGTAAAATTAAAAATGATCCAATCTATTAAAATTGAAATGAGAAAAAGAAATGAATTGATGTTTTTTTCGTCAATAAAATATTTTCATAACATTTTATTATTTCGAAGAAATTTGTATTAATTCTCTTGTTTGAGAGAAACGATAATTAAATTTCCAAAAAAGGTTGGAATATGGACCTTTTTGTCGTTAGAGATTGTTTATACCATCCAATTCAAAATATGGAGTATATTGGGACATCATATCCGTAATCCGTCGAACATAATTTATAGCATTACGTGATGTTTCTTCTTAAGCGTACACAAAGCATAAAATGACACTAACTTTGGTAGTCGTATTCGTATATAACAATCAAACACTTGGTGTGGTGGTCTAAAACATTTGAGCGTAGACCTCCGAGTGTATTAAAGTGTAAATTAATAATTTCTTCAAAGGATAAATACTTTATAGATAAAAATAAGAAATATTGTATTACTTTGACAAAAAGATCAAAATGCATTTAAGTTATTACATACTTCCTCTGTTTTCTAATACCCACGTTTTACAAATTTGTTTTTATTCCAAATTAGATGATATTTTCAGTTTCCTATATAAAATTAATTAATTTCTATGTTATATAGTCTATAATATTCTGCAGATTTAGTTGATAACTATTGATGTTTTGTATAGAAAATATAAAATATTTTTTTAAAAATTAAGCATAGTGTCAAAACTTTTTCTAATAAAAGGCGGAAGGATTCTTTTTTTCTTTTTCATTGACAAAGAGTTTCCACATCTTTTTAATGTGTTGAAAGTAGAATCATTGAGTCTGAACATATGCAGTTTATCCATTAAAATGATTATTGATAACAAAAAAAAAAGTATGATCAGTTTCATAACGAGATGAAAAGAATGTATGAACTTTTATAAAGAGAATCATCAAAGACTAAGTTATAAATATCTAACCAAAATTGAAATAAGAAAAGAATCTAATATATATTATGTTATTTTTGCTTAAAATGCGAAAGCATTACGTATAAATAGTTTCGGACCAACCGATCTCCAGCTTCTCATCATCATACAACAAGAGACAAGAACAAGAACAACAACAACAAAACTAGGCTTCTCATCATCATCATCATCTTACAAGTATCACCACTTTGGTTCCCTTCATTTCTTGATTTCCTTAGATTCTTGATTCTTGAATCATCTTCAAGATTCTCAAAACTTGTTCGCTTCACAACTCTCACTCGCTTGCGCTCTGTAAAGCCCGTCTAAGCTCAGAAGCCATGACATGCAAAAGAACCGGTTTCTGAATCATACCATTCATCCCCATTTGCAAACACCTCTCCCTAACATGATCTTCAGTACTCGCAGTCAAAGCTATGATCAACGGCCAGTGATGTCCACAAAACTTCCTTATCTTCATCGCTACTTCGAAACCATCCATCTCAGGCATCTGCAGATCCAATATCACAACCCTATACGACATTTCCACATTAGACAAGGCACTCAAACACTCGAATCCAGACGAAACAGCTGTCACTTCGCATCCTAGTTTCTCTAAAAGCCTCTTGGTTACGGTTCTGTTCACATCGTCATCATCTGCTAGAGTGATTCTTAGACCACGAAGAATCGAGTTTGAGTTTGGATGCTCTGGAGCGTTTCCTGCTAAGATTGATCTTCTTATAGAAGGTCGTGTCTGAAACCTCAGAACTAGTTGCATACTCTGTGTTTGTCCATGTGACTTCGGTGATATCCATATGTTCCCTTGCATCATCTGCAGACAAATATCAAACCTGAAGAACCGAACTGAACTAGACCCAAAAAAGTTATACCGAATCCGAACCAAACTGGTAAAATATTCCACCGGGTCCACAATTATATATTTAAGATATATTAATTACTTTTAGATCTAATATCCAAAAATACCTCAAAATATTTAAAAATACTCAAAATCATCCAAAATACTTGAAAATAGCTAAAACTGAATATATCCCAAAATGCTTAAAACATCAAAAATATTGTACATGTCTGGTTGTTCTCTAACCAAATATCTAAACCGAACCAATTTTCATGTTAATTGTAGATATTTAGCACATAATATTCAAATTTATATGTTGTATACTATTTTTAGATTTGTGGTATATTGGGATTTAAAATTTTGTTTACATAATTAAAATGGAAAATCAAACCGAAATTTATAAAACACCCGAATGATGCTTAAATCTCTATTCCCAAAAAAACGAATGTAATAAAAAAGAAACAGATGTTTTGATGTGATCACTAACCTGTGCAAGTTTTCTACACATGCCTAAGCTCAAGCCTTCTTTAATCCCATTGCTATGATACCTTCTGTTTGTAACATGCCTCATTGCAATCACCGAACCATCCAACGGAGGACTCTTAATCTCATTAATCTCAACTTCAAACTTCACACCGAGCGAATCATCAGACAAATGCGACTTCCACATCCCACTCTCTCTCTTGTTCTTGTCCTGACTACTCCCAGTACCTTCAGACACAACCCTAAACGTAACCGTCTTCCCTCCATCAGTCATATCCAAGATATA
Source organism: Brassica carinata (assembly GCA_016771965.1). Classification (NCBI taxonomy): domain Eukaryota; kingdom Viridiplantae; phylum Streptophyta; class Magnoliopsida; order Brassicales; family Brassicaceae; genus Brassica; species Brassica carinata. The sequence goes on along the minus strand of CM028690.1, from coordinate 57,374,725 downwards.
CCCAAGCATATACATCACGAGCTGAAACGTCCTCTTCTCATCTCCCACTACTAAACCAGGCAAACGCGTCTGAACATCCATCTCGAACCCGTACCCTTTGTAAACGCTCAAGCATTTTGCAACACAAGCAGCTTCTCTGATCAGAGAATGCAGCTGAAACCGTTTCACCTCCAGAGGAGACTTCCCGTTGTCTTTAGGAGAAATGTCAATCACGTCGTTGATCAGAGCCGAGAGGACTGTGCTCGTTTTCATGAGCGCGTCGACGATGATCTTCTGGTCGAGGCTCATGCTTTCCGACTGGAACATGGAGAGGAGGCCGAGGATCGTGTGCATCGGCCTCCTCATGCCGTGACTCATCACTTTCTGGCAAGTGTTCCTCGCTTGGCTCGCCATCATCGCGTTCTGTTTCGCTCGAAGGAGAGCTCGGTTCTGTATACCGAGCTTCTCCCTCATCAGCTGCGACTCTTCGAGAACAGAGGCGTGCGAGAGAGCTACTGCTACTTGATCAGCAACGACCTCAGCTATCTCAATCTCTTTGTCCGTCCAAACGCGAGAGTTCGCGTTTGGAAGAACCAAAACCATTATAGCGTAAGAAGTATCCACGAACTCAGGAGTGCCTCCTTTGAAATTCGAACCGTGAAGCATCGGAAATCGAATAGCAGCAACAGGACCAAACTCATCAGAACCACTGCTCTCAACAGCAAGGAGAGAGTCTTTCCTCAAAATCGCAACCACTTTCGCCTCTCTAACCTGAACAACATCAGGATCGTTGATCGGAATCACTCTAAAGCTCCTCATCGCATTCCCTCTCAGCTCGTGAGTCAAATGCATCTCGGTTCTGTTCTCGTTAGGCATCCAAACAGCAGAGTTCTGCAGATCAAGAATCTTAGACAGCTCAACGAGCGTCGTCCTCAGGATCATATGCTTATCAAGAGATTTCCTAATCTCCCTAGTAAGCATCCTCACATGAACACTCATCTCCTTCTGCCGTTTCATCAACCCAACCTCCTCGTTGAGCTCCAGCACGTTCTGCTTCAAGTAAAGCTCCCTGACTTTCCACTTCAACAGGAGCGGAATCAACGTCAAGAGAGTGATGGCCGTCGCGCAAGAGACCAACGCCGTCAAGAACTTGAAGATTGTGAGCCAGAGCATGAGCTGGAAAGAGTGCGGGCCGTAGTAAGTCCAGGCGTTGAGGAGGTGAGTCATCCCGCAGAGGACGATGAAGGCGATGAACTGGACGAGGACCCATTTGAACGGGACGTTGGAGAAGCTGATGAAGTAGAGAAGCTCGAGAGGGATCGAGAAGTAGGCGATGGCGATCAGGAGATCACTCACTCTCTGGCATTCTAAGATGGTGTGGACGGTGAAGAAGTAGCCTTCGTCGTCGCAGTTGCAGTTTCCGTAGTCGTTGTTGTCTCCGGTGACCAGAGCGATTAGAGCGAACAGAAGCAATCCGAGACCTAAGGATCTTAACATCTTTTGTATATACTCCCTAAATCGAAATCACCAGACTCGGTCTCAGATCCAATGAAACAGAGATTCAAAATAAACAGAGGAAAAAAAGGACAAACCTTTCGAATCTAGGAGATGTAATAAGAGAGACCCACGATTTGCATCGAGGGAATCTTTGTTTTGGGTCAAATCTGAAAACTTTTATTTACGGGAAGACGAGAAACAGAACAGATGAGGAAGAGAAGGGAAGAGAAACCGAGTTTTTGTCGGGGAGTTTCAGACTTGAGTCAGCAACTATTCAAAGTCTGTCTTTTAAGACAAAAAGGAGGAGACTTTGAGCTTTTTAAGCAGTTTCAGTTTCTGGAGAAGTTGCTTATTTAAGAAAAATGGTGTTTCACTAACACATTCATTACCAGGTTAATTCCATAAAATAGAATTGAAAAAAAAAAATCACAAGTTGACATAAAATAAGTAAGAAAATATATACTATGAACTTTATTGTAGAAAAACAATTTAGTCAAATATTGAGGAAATATAAAACACAACAATACAAAACAAAACACAAGAGGTGTATTTAAAAAAAGAAGTGTATTTGTATTCATAACAGAGCATTTTCATTTCATGTAACCGAAAAAAAATATAAACATAAGGGAAGAAAAGAGTGTGAAAATGAAAGAGAGGCAGGAAAAAGGCGGTGGAGTTTATACATATTAACACCGTTTAACCAAGAAAGAACAAAAGCATCACTCAACTTCCTCTCTCTGATGAAAACACTTCAGACAAGATTCTAGTCTTTTTCAAGTCATTTCCTTCTCAGTTCAGATTCTTGCTCAGGGGCTTCGGTTTCTAATTTTGGATCTAAACACTACACACGATCTCTGGAAAGCTAATCCGGCATTTGCTGCTCGTAATCTCCATTCTCAGACGACTCATGTCCTAGACGTCCTGCACAAGATTACATCCATGAGGAATATTCAAATCATATTATCCCAAAAGATAAAGTTAGCTTTGCTTCTCTACCATTACTTAGTATTAGTTTAAACGTTTTTGAGTTTTGAGTTTTTTTTTACCTGACAAATCATACCCACCACCACCACCTCTACCGTCATGACCACTGTTGCCTCCTCCTCCTCCCCATTCAGATGGCCGGGGATGCATCATGTGCATTCCTTGGGGCGGTTGCATCATGAAATGATGAGATCCACCCATACCGGTTTGTTGATGTTGATGATGATGCTGCTCATCGTTTCCCCTCATTGGATTTCTTCCCGGAGATTCCATAACAGGACGGAAACCCATGCCAAGCAACGGTCCAGGTCCAGGTCCAGTGCTAGATGGAGAAGTTAACCTACTTCCGCTGTTAGAGGCCTCCCCTTTCACACCATCCTTTTTTCTATCAAGCTGAAACGTACCAAGAATCACCTGTTTTTTGCACAAACGCTAAGGCTATCAATCGAAGCCATCACTAACTAATATAACACATGAACACAAATGAAAGTTGCAGCTATGGCAAAAGAGGATTTTACCTGAACCGGGCCAGCAGCTGTCAAGTGAGTCCCAACCGCTCCTCCGATGATCTGACCATCAGATCTAGATAAAGAAACGCTGAGGCCACCGGTCTTACCACCTTGTTCAGCTCGTATAAATGATCCGGATAGTGAGATAATCTCGTACTGACCCTGAATACATATCAAACTTCAGAAGCAAGTCTAACAACTATAGGCAAACTTCAAAGAAAAGCAAGTCTAAAATAAAGAATCCTTTAGCTTTCACAGCATGCATGCCACACAGTGCTATAACTCAACTTTTCTATAGCACACAGAACAGAGGTGATCAGGAAGGTCTAGCCTTTGGGAAGAAAACTCACCTCATATGATATGTTGCCTCCTGACTGGCGCAAGGATGCAGTAGAGATGGTGCCTGATGCAGAAAGAACGCACAGCTCATGCTTGCTTTGGTTTGCAAACATCACAATTTTCTGAGCCACATCCTATCAGATTCACCCAGAGAACAAACACTTAAAAAGGTTTAAAAAAATTCCTCTCCACATCAAATTAAAAGAAAAACAATATATAACATAGAAGAGCTAGTAGCAGAATCACTTGGACAGTAGATTCAAAGACAATGCTTATAGATTCTCTTAATCATAGAATCTACAAGAGGAACGGAACTTGAACATGACATACCTCACCAGGAGCTATATTAACGATATGCGGAGTAAAGCTTTGCCCAGTTTTCCCTTCAACCAAAACAAAACAAAAAACTCAAGATTCTTATCACAAACGTAAAGTAATAACCTTTTCAAATCATAACTACGCATTATCAACTAAACTATCAAAATTCAACATAAAGTTTGAAACTTTGATATAAGGGGAAAGAGTTTAACTCACCGACGGAACCAAGCTGAGATTTTTTCGATGACCCGGAATTAGACGATGCCGTCGCTCCTCCTCCGGCTGCAGAAGCAGCTTGCTCTCTCCTCTCCTTGGCAGACGAGCTGCTCGCGGCAGACGCCATTTTCTTAGCCTCCAGGGCTTGCTCCGGCGTTACATACTTCCTCGGACGGCCTCTTTTCCTCTTTAACGGCTCCGAGGAAGGTACTGAGTGAGGAGGATACACGGCGTGAGAGGAGGACCCGTCGTTGGGGTGATGCTGCTGCGGCGGCGGCGGGAAAAGCCCATTGTTGGGAGATGGAACGGCGTTTCCGGAAGAAACGGTGGATGGATGGTGGTGGTGTTGCAGGTGGTGGTGGAAGTAACGTTGCTGCTGCTGCTGCTGTTGTTGGTGTTGGTGGTGGTGGTGACTTTCGTGAGGTTCCATTTCTTTTTTTAGAGAGAGAAAATCTAGAGAGAGAGAATTAGGGATTTTTCATTTTTTTTTTTTTCTTTAGGGATTTTTTATTTTTTTATTAGATTTTTGGAGATTTTTGATTCTTTTTAGACAGGAGATATCATCTAAAAAGAAGATGACAGGATGGAATATTAACCGTCAGATCTTAGATTTGACCTCGACTATTTTGACTTTCTGATGATCTTTTTTAGCGGTTAAAAGCATCTCCTCGTCTTCCTTTTTTTTTTTCTGTTTCGTCTTTAATGTGTAAAAAAGAACCGAAGATTGTTGAAAAGAATAGGCATTTTGGGCCTAACTTAGGCCCAACATCCGAGTTCGCTCGATATATATAAAAAAAAGGAGACGACTCCATTTACGTTACATTTTTCTTACTTCTTTATAGGGGTGGGACGGATCCGGATATCCGGGATATTCGGGGTATCCGGATCCGGATCCGGATCCGTCGGATCCGTGATTTTAATATCCGGATCCGGATCCGTCGGATCCGTGATTTTAATATCCGGATCCGGATATCCGGGTTCGGATACCGTCTAGATATCATGATATCATGAGTATCGGATTCGGATCCGGATCCGTCAAAATAATTAAAAATAATAAAAATATTTTTTAAAATACAAAAAAAATCTATAAATATTATATAAATTAAATATTTTTACAAAATTTATAAATGTATATATGTATATAATATTATTAAAATTAAAATGTAATATTATAAGACTAATTTTATATATAAATATTAATAAATCAACTATAATTATTAATAAAAATTTAAATTTATATATATTAAAAAAAAACGGATCCGGATCCGGATATCCGGACCTAAAATTTTAGATATCCGGATCCGGATCCGGATTCGACGGATCCGAGATTTTACTATCCGGATCCGGATCCGGGCGCCCCGGATATCCTATTTTCGGAGCGGATCCGGATCGAATCTCGGATCGGATCCGGATCTCGGATAATAATTCCAGCCCTACTTCTTTAATCAACCAAAAAGATTTAAAATTTCATGAACCGATCGATTATCTGAATATCCATCTAGAATAATAAATGTTAGACTTGGGCTAATAATAAGAGTTAGTCCATCTTGATACCATGGAGTTGACTCGTAGTTGACCAGGAAGATGCTGTGATTTTCGGAAGGGGGGGTACTTTATTGATAAATTTAAAACTTAACAGCCCAATTGACTATAAAAGTAAAATTATAACTACCAAAACTGTAATAAACATATAATAACTTAAACCTCTTCTTCTTCTTCTTCCCAATAGCGGCCGTCATTTCACCGGAAACTCCATAGCTCTTTCTTAAATCAAGGATTCGCCTTTGTAACTCTTCCTAAGGTTCGGCAATGGAGGTTGATAAGAAGGAGGAGATAGCATCTGAAACATCATCGGAGCAAGTGGTGAACCCATGGGAAGTCTCCGCCAAAGACGGCGGCAGAATCGATTACGACAAGCTCATCGACCAATTCGGCTGCCAGAGACTCGACGAGTCGCTGATTGCTCGTGTCGAAAGACTCACTTCTCGTAAAGCTCACGTCTTCCTCCGCCGCGGCGTCTTCTTCGCACACAGGTTCGAAAACTTGTGTGTTTTGATGATTCAATTTGCGTTGATGGGTTTGCAGAAAGTTAAGTTCTTTTTGGGTGAGTGTGTGTTAACAGAGATTTCAACGAGGTTTTGGATGCGTACGAGGGAGGAGACAAGTTCTATCTCTACACTGGGAGAGGACCTTCTTCAGAGGCTTTGCATTTGGGTCATTTGATTCCTTTCATGTTTACTAAGTAAAGTGACTTCATAATAAAGCCTTTTGTCTTTTTGAAGTTGTTCTTTATACCTCTCTCTGTGTAGATACTTGCAGGAAGCTTTCAAGGTTCCGCTTGTTATTCAGCTAACGGATGATGAGAAATGCATGTGGAAGAACTTGTCGGTTGAGGAAAGTCAGAGACTTGCTAGAGAGAATGCGAAAGATATCATTGCTTGTGGATTCGATGTCACTAAGACGTTTATTTTCTCAGATTTTGATTATGTTGGCGGGTAAGTAAGAAGAAAGTCACTTTTTTGTTTTTGATGTTTACATTTACAGTTTTTTTACCCTTTGTGTGTACTGTGTAGTGCTTTCTATAAGAACATGGTGAAGGTTGCGAAGTGCGTTACGCTTAATAAGGTTACTTTACACTCTATCTCTCCTTGCATTGCAACAACGTCGCTGGTATGCTTTTGTGTTCTCATTTGTATATCTATTTCTTTGAGTAGGCTATGGGAATCTTTGGCTTTTCTGGGGAAGATCATATTGGGAAACTCAGTTTCCCTCCTGTGCAGGTGTGTCTTTTTGTTCGTTTTGGCCTGTGAGGCGTAGTATAGACTGTTCTATTTATAAATTTTGATAAAATGTTTTCCATACATTTGCAGGCTGTTCCATCGTTTCCTAGCTCATTCCCACACTTGTTCCCTGGCATGGACATGCTCCGTTGCTTGATTCCTTGTGCAATTGACCAGGTGTGCTGCTGTTTTCACAACGGTGCAAAATGTTTGCGAGACTGAGACATTTCCATCCATAATATATGTGTTCTTTTTTTAAACAATGTTCTCCTTGTATGATTGTGCTATGCGTTTATAATCAGTCTTTAATTTTTTTTTTTAATTCAGGATCCTTATTTTAGGATGACTCGTGATGTTGCACCACGGTTAGGCTATAGCAAGCCTGCTCTGATTGAGTCTACATTTTTCCCTGCTCTGCAGGCAAGTTTACTTTCTTTTGTAGTCTTCTAGAGTTGTTTCTGAGAGATAGATAGAGATATGCTTGCTTACGCCAGACCTTTCATGCTTTTGAATGCATTGCTCACCTTTTTTTTTGGCAGCAGGGAGAGAATGGAAAAATGTCAGCAAGTGATCCAAACTCCGCAATCTATGTAACTGATACTGCAAAAGACATTAAAAACAAGGTAACTTCTGCTCTGTAACCTTGTTGCACACATTCATATTGTCTTGTTGATCGATGAAGTGTTTATTATGTACAGATAAACAGATATGCGTTCAGTGGTGGGCAAGACTCCATCGAAAAGCACAGAGAAATCGGAGCAAACCTGGAGGTACTAACATATTAACTATGTTCATTGCATTGTGATCCAATGACCATAGTATTGAAACTTTCTATTTTTTTTTTCTTTCACAGGTCGATATACCAGTCAAGTATCTTAGCTTCTTCTTAGAAGATGATGCTGAACTTGAACACATTAAGAAGGTAAAATTACGTTACACTTGCTACTAGCTTGTTGTAAGATGGATTACATAGAATGAAAGAAATGCTCATATCTGTTTTTATTGGATTATCTAACATAAAAAAGTGTAACACACATTACAACTCCACTGTTTAAGGAATATGGAGAAGGAAGAATGCTAACGGGAGAAGTAAAGAAGAGACTCACTGAAGTTTTGACAGAAATGGTGGAGAGACACCGCATGGCTCGAGCTGCTGTTACTGATCAGGTAAAATATACAATCTATTTCACTAGAGACTGATGATAAATCAATTCAATCCTAACTAAAAGAACAATGACAATCAGATGGTTGATGCGTTCATGGCCGTGAGACCTCTCCCAAACATGTTCGAGTAACTCGATGATAACCTCTCTTTGGCTGCTCCTCTGCAACTTCACAAATGACAGAGTTATAGTTGTTTTCTCTTTTTAATTGATAGACATTTTGAAAGGGTGAATTGATTCTTGTAATCTTGAAGAATTTATTTACAATAAGAACCATTTTTTTCATTTACTAAATAAAAATACAATACATAACTTGCGTTTTGATAATAACCAACAAGCCTCTTTCCCTGGAAAACAGAAAATATATTCCTGTAGTTTTTATTTTTTGATCACCTTAGGATATTCCGAATCCGTGGAAGGATCTAGACTAAACTTCAAGAGCATGTGTAATCCACTTTTTTAGGAAATTCAACTGAGAATCAAAAATGCTCCGATCCCCAGAAGGTAAACATGAAATAGAGCAGACGTACTCATTATGTTCATTATCGCCTTTGTATTGTAAGATGACTGGGGCCTTGCATCGATCGTGGCAATGACTGCAAAATGGCCGACTGGTCTGATTGTTAAGAATCACTAAATAGTCTTTTCTTCTCAAAAAAGAAATGGAACAGTTTGGAGTGAGACGTGAAAAGTCTCCTAGTACACATCTAACATGCAAAGTGACTCCACAATCAGAACATGTAAAGAACCATTTACGTGAATCTAACTCCATCTCACAAACTTCGCACCAGTTTTTGCCGGTCGCCTCCTTTCCGCTATAATACAAAGTGAGAGGGTGCTCATCGCTTATATGCCATATCTTTTCAGGCAAAGTAGCACAATACAAACACAAGTCAAAGCCACAAGCACTACAGTTGAGCATGTAGCCATCTCGATCTCTTCTACATGCATTGCAATTACGTTTCTTCGTTGTTTTAAGAAAATATAAGGGATGCAAATGCCCATTATGGACAAATGGCTCAGAAATGGAACCACATCGTACATCTACAATGGGATATGGCCAAGTTCCTGGTGATTTGTAAGTAAAACCACCATATAATATACCACACAATTTACAGTAGTATCTAACTCTGCCTTGATGATATTCCAACTTGTATGGTGTGGGGCCAAAGACAAGGTTTTTCTTCATAGGAAGATGAGCACACTTTTCGTGGAGAAAAAAACGACATTCCTGACAACTGTAGACTGGGCCAAACCCAATGGGTGAGACGCATGCTTCACATTGTAACCTCTCGTAGTCATCACCAACCATGTCATAATCTTTCAAGAGCAGTAAATTATGTTTTTCATGCATGGAATGACGTATCAAATTATCACCCATCACCTTCAATGGCACAGTATCTTCGCTGGTCTCAGGTATCCCTTCGAGTTCCACACCATTCCATAAAGTAAAATCAACTGCACATAGTGAGTGAACTACATACATAAGGCAAATCGAGCATGAATAAGCTCCGTAGTAATGACTTACACTTTCCCGACAAACTCCACATTTCGCACCCTTATGTCCAAGATGATGAGTAAAAGAAATGCGATGATCATGACGATTGATGTTTATGACGCGTGGTAAGCCAATACAAGGTCCAGAGACAACAAAATCACATTTGAGACATATATAAGACTTATAGCTATTGGTTTCAATTCCAGCAACCTTGCAAGTAAATGCGATTTTCTTTGAAAAGAGCGTCAGTGGATGGGCGTGAGTCTTGGCGTCGTCAACAAGGAGAGGTGGTGGACGTTTGGTACAACCAAGGCACAATGTAAAATTGCAAATAGAACAATGATAAAGCACCTTTTTTGGTTGAACTAAACAGAAATGACAACTCTTTTGGGCATCATTATCCATAAGTGATTCAGATGGCATGATCTTAAGGGGGTGACTAGAGTGGCAAGAATGATTTACCTCTTTTGATAGATGAACACAATCCAAGTGAAAGTACACATTAGTGCATTCGAAACATGAATAGTAAGATCCACTGATTGATTCCTTGCATACTTCACAAGGGACCTGATCTTCTTTTATTCGTTCCTTCAAAAACACGAGTGTATGGTTATGACACACCGGATGTTCGATAACAGATGGCCAGGGTTTAGTCCCACAGATCAAATCCATTATGAATTTACATGTGGGACAAGTATAACATGTGGACAAATACTTTTGTCCACAAAAGTCACATGGAGTACGAAATTCTACTGGAGACATCTTCGTGAGCAAGAGAGGATGCTCAGGGTGGGAAGGGTGATGATTGATCTCTAGTGGGGATTCCACACAGTCTTTATGGAACCTCCAATTACAACGAGCCTCTTTGCAATAGTAGCTACCGTACATGACTCCTTCTACTCGGCAGCCATAACATCTCATTTTAATAAACATAGCTGAAAAGAAAAGAGGATGCTCATGAATAGATAGCTTATAGATTGGTGATATTGTTGTATCCATGTTTGTATGTATGTGAATTAGAGAAGTTTTTTTTATCAGATATATAAATATGATACCGGAAGACATCATCATCACATATATATATATATACAATGATTGCAATTGTTAAGAGTTGTTTGCAAAACTCCTTATATTTACAAAAGAAGCAAAGTATCAAGTGCGTCTCCTATCAAAACACGGCGATAGCAAATGTCATACCACAACTAAAGCCTTGTACTCTTGGTTATTCTTTTCCTGAATTTCAAACCCAAACACCTTGATTAAACTTGTAGCTTTCTTCTTTTTTTGAACAAACTTGTAGCTTTCTGAAGCATAACATTCTTTCTTTTTACATTCATTTTTGTCCACGGACCAAAAGGGAGAAGAATTTTTTTTTTTTATTTACGGCCTCAAAATTATCAATACAATGATTGAACTGTTAAGAGTTGTTTGCAAAACTCCTTATCTTTACAAAAGAAGCAAAGTATCAAGTGTTTCTTCTATCAAAACACGGCAATAGCCCAATGTTATACCATAACTAAAGCCTTGTACTCTATGCTATTCTTTTCCTGAATTTCAAACCAAGACACTTTAAACTTGTAGCTTTCTTTTTTCTTTTTGAACAAACTTGTAGATTTCTAAAGTATAAAATTCTTTCTTTTTTACTTTCATTTTTTTCAACGGACCAAGGAGAAGAAAATCCTTTTTTAATCTAGACCTCAAAATTACCAATCATGTTTTATTTCTGTTTTTAAAACTACACCTCAAAAAAATATAGCTATAAAAAGACTTAATTTGCTAAAAAAATATTTTGTAAGCGGTGGAAATTTTTTTTTGGTGTAGAACATATATAATTATGTGGGTAATTGGTTGGGACATAGTTAGTGCCTTCCATTTAAATTTCATTTACAACCTTAAAAATTACTAATCATATTTTTTTTAGTTTATAAAAGTACATTGAAAAATAAAAAATTGTTGTAGAAGATTTATTTTATAATGAATTATATATTAAGATGTTTCGAAAAAAATGTTCTAGGAATATCTTTCATTTTTTTTTTCCGTTCAATTCTTAAAACTATGTCAAATATAACTACATCAACAAATCTATAAACTAATTTTTACAATTACAACCCGTTATGCTGTTTCTGTGTTAATAATCAATCTTTCATTTTTTTTGTTTTATTCAGGATCCTTATTGGGAAATTAGGACCTCTACCAACGATCTCTGTGGTATTTAACATCATGCCAAAAGGTCATTTTGAGAACACTGTTAACAATTTCGCTGGACACTGCTATCCCTAGAGCTACGTATCCAATGGTATAGACAAAATCTAACATAATGATATGCGAAGAGTTGTTGTGTAAGTCCTATATGCTAGAAATCTCTGTGTGTCAGAATAAAATTTACTGGGGATAATTTACTAAACTTATTGAATACGATTTTGAAATTCAAATCATCAACTTTCTTTTTCTTTTCCATCGGTTCTCCAAGAACCCAAACATTTTTTCAGCCTCTCTCCTTCTAAAAATTATTCCTAATCCATCTAAAAAAACCTTAATCCTTCAATCAGGTGATACCAAATGGAGCACGACGAAGACCAACCACCACCACTCCCCATACCCGAGAGATTTTTCATGGCTGGAGAAGAACCAGTCAGAGTAAAGATAACACTGTATCACAAATCCTATGAAATCTGACAGATACTAAACTGATACTATTGCGGATATAGTAAAATTTATATGTCCAAGTTTTAATGTAAACTGTTATTATTGAATATAATCTTTTACTCTTAATAGTAATCTATGTGTTAGCTACCATTGTATATTTTACTATTAGACTCTTGTTATCTATAATTGTTCATATGTAAACTGTTAAAAATCCCTGAGTTTTCATTCTCAAGTTATTATCCGTGTTGCCAAATAAAATATTGTCCATTATTTTATATGTATGGCTAAGTTGTAATTCAAATTGTCTTCATTTTTAAGTATGATATATTTGAATCCCTTGTAACCAGCTAAATATGTTTTACACAATCTAAAATTTATATTTACATCCATGATATATTGTAGCCGTCTACTACTTCAACTCATAAAGGTGATAGGCTGAAACCTTTCATTCGCTTAAATATGTCTGGCTAAGCTAAAATGAAAATAACCATCATTTTCAAGAACAATATATTTGAATCATCTATAACCAGCTAAACTCCTCTATACACAAGCTAAGGTTTAATATATACATCCACGTTATATTGTAGCCGTCTAATTATCATAGCATAACGCATTGATATACCATATTAAAAGTTTTTAACTTATTGTAATTATCACCAGTATATATAATAGTCGGAGAATTTAGCATTTTCAATACGAATTAGTTGGAACTTCTTAAGTTCATCTCTAAACCTACTTTACAAGATTAATTCACTCTGTGTCACTTATAAGCAAATCAGTATAGTCCATTTAAGACTTTTTAGTGTGTATGGCTAAGCTAAAATGTAAATAACCATCATTTTCAACAATAATATATTTAATCATTTATAACCGGCTAAAATCCTCTATATACAAGCTAAGATTTAATATATATGTCCATGATATATTGTAGCCGTCTAATTATCATATTATCATAGCATAGATCTCTGATATATTGTATTAGAAATTTTTAACTTATTGTAACTATCATCAATATATTAATGACCAGAGAGGTAGCTAATTCTGAGGTACCGTCTTGATCGTTGGAAAAGTGACCCGAGGAATCTTTGAACAATAGAGGATGAACTCTGGTAGATAGAAATCATAGTCTTGTTCGGAACTGTGATGATGAATGGTTGGATTCGCTAAGTGATTATGTAGGAAGAAAATGAAAAGAAGCAGAGAAATTCATGATTTCTTCGGTATTTCGCAACTCATGAACTCGTAAAGAAAGAAGCAGAAACTTATCAACTGATGAATTGTTCAGAATTCATGATCTTCTTTTACTTTGTTTCGATTCATTAAGAAAATAAAAAAAAACAGAGAAAGAAGATGAAGAAAAAAACAACGATAATGAAAGAGAAAACAAGTATTTTTTGTTTAATTTTAGAAATTAAATGGTTGGGATTGTACTGAACAAATCTAACGAAAATCTTCACATAATCTTTACAGAATCTTTAATAAAACTCTATGTCAGCTATAAATCTATAATGCTAAAGTACAATAAACTTTCGTGAGGGTTTCTGGAGGCAGTTTAGTCTTTTTATCAAGCAGTGTTCTACACGCGCCATGATGTTTTACCATTTTTGGTATTGAACTAATTTCAGCATCTTTCATTGGTTTTAAGCAAATTATCCCATCCTTATTTTAGGATGACTCGTGATGTTAGCGAGCCTGCTCTGATTGCGTCATCATTTTTCCCTGCTCTGCAGGCAAGTGTACTTTTTTGTAGCCTTCTAGAGTTACTGAGAATAAATAGAGATATACTTGCTTACACCAGACGTTCATGCTTTTGAATGCATTGCTCACCTATTTTTTTTTGCAGGGTGAGAATGGAAAAATGTCAGCAAGGGATCCAAACTCTGCAATCTATGTTACTGATACTGCAAAAAGGTAACTTCAGCTCTGGATTTCGGTAATAACCTTTTTGCACACCTTTATACTCTGACCACAATCTTAATGAAAGTGTTTATTATGTACAGATAAACAGTATGCGTTCAGTGGTGGGCAAGACTCCATCAAGAAACACATAGAAATTGGAGCAACCTGGAGGTATTAACATATAACTATGTTCATTGCATTGTGATCTAATTCTGCTTGGCTTCGTTGGATACTAACTACCAATCATTATTCATATGCCAAATATGTAACTAAGAGTTTCAAACTTCTTTTTTTTTCACACGTAGATATGCCAGTCAAGTATCTGAGCTTCTTCCTAGAAGATGATACTGAACTTGAACACATAAAGAAGGTTAATTAAGTTACACTCGCAACTAGCTTGTTATAAGATGGATTACCTAGAATGAAAGAAATGCTCATATCTGTCTTGATGGGATTATCTAACATATAAAGTGTAAGACATATTGTATTGTTTTCATTTTCAGGAATATTGAGAAGGGAGAATGCTAACGGTAGAAGTAAAGAAGAGACTCACTGAAGTTTTGACAGAAATGATGGAGACTGGAGAGATACTGCATGGCTCGAGCTGCTGTTACTGATGAGGTATACAACCTCTATGTTGAAGTTTTTTTTTTGTTTTTTTGTACCATCCGACTCAAAGAAACTAATAATAATCAGATGGTGGATCATGGATGCGTTCATGGCGGTTAGACCTCTCCGAGACGTGTTCGAGTAACTCGATGATAACCTCTTTTTGGCTTCAACTTCACGTTCCAGCCTAGCCTATTTTATGAAGGACTTTAATTTGTAGTGAAGTCTATCACCAAATAACATGATTTTAGAATTTTTGGATTCATATAATTTATTTTTATTTTATAAGAAAACGAAAAAATAATTTATATTAAAAATTTAAGCCTATCAATAAAATATATTTTTAGTTATTTAATGTTAACTATTACTAAAATATTATGTTATAGTATATATTGATGTTATTATTTGTAGAAATATAAATAAGAAGTTTATGCAGTTTTAGTATTTTTATTAATTTCAGAATAATTATTTTTATTATTAATAATATGTTTTGTTTTTATTAGTTTTAATAATAAATATCAAAAACTAAAAGTCAAAATCTAAAATTACCAGTCAAGTTTTTTTGAAAAAATTAAAATCAACTGCAAAACCAAAACCTAAAATCTAAAATCTAGAAACCAAAAACCAAAACTATGCAAACAATCATCACCTGAATTGTTTTCTGTTTTAATTTGATAGATATTTTGAAAGGATTTATTAATTTCTTGAAATCTTGAATAATTCTTTTTTATTATTATTCATAATTCTGAAATCTTGAAGAATTTATTTACAATGAGAATCATTTATATATTATTTATTTTTGGCATCTAATGAGAATCGTTTATATATATATATATATCTATATAAAGAGAATTATATTTTTATTTTCATTAACAAAAGAAAAATAAATTACATAACTTGCGTTTTTATATATAACCAATCAACTAGCGTCTCTCGCTAGAAGGCAGTTGGATTCCCACCTCACTAAACATGAAAGGGAGCAAATGTATTCGTTATGTTCGTCATTGACCTGTAAGATGACATGGGCCTTGCATCGATCGTGGCAATGTCTGCAAAATGGCCTGTTCTGATAGTTAAGAATCGCTAAAAGTTCTTTTCCCCCACGGCGAATAGAACAGTTTGGAGTGAGACGTGAGAAGTCTCCTACTACACATTGAACATGCAAAGTGACTCCACAATCAGAACATGTAAAGAACCATTTACTTGAATCTAACTCTATCTCACAAATTTCACACCAGTTTTTGCCGGTCGCCTCCTTTCCGCCATAATATAAAGTGAGAGGGTGCTCATCACTTATATGCCATATCTTTTCAGGCAAAGTAGCACAATACAAACACAAGTCAAAGCCACAAGCACTACAGTTGAGCATGTAGCAATCAGGATCTCTTCTACATGCACTGCAATAACGTTCCTTCTTTGTTCTAACAAAGTATAAGGGATGCAAATGCACATTATGGAGGAATGGCTCAGAAATGGAACTACAATGTACATCTACAAGGGATACCCCATTAATTCCTAGTGATGTGTACTTAAAACCACCAGAGAATATACCACACAATCTACAGTATCCAGCCTCGCCTTGATGATACTCCAACTTGAATGGTCTGGGGCCAAAGACAAGGTTTTTCTTCATAGGAAGATGAGCACACTTTTCGTGGATTAGAAAACGACATTCCTGACAACTGTAGACTGGGCCAAACCCAATCGGTGAGACGCATGCTTCACATCGTAACCTCTCGTAGTCATCAACAACCATGTCATAATCTTTCAAGAGCAGTAAAATGTGTTTTTCATGCATGAAATGACGTATCAAATTATCACCCATCACCTTAAATGGCATAGTATCTTCGACGGTCTCAGGTATCCCTTCGAGTTCCACACCATTCCATGCAGTAAAATTAGCTGCGCATCGTGAGTGAACTGCATACTTAGGGCAAATCGAGCAAGAATAAGCTCCATAGTACTGACTTACACTTTTCCGACAAACTCCACATTTTGTACCCTTATGTCCAAGATGATGCGTAAAAGAGATGCGATGATCATGACGATTGATGTTTATGATGCGGGGTAAGCCAACACAATATCCAGAGACGATAAAATCACACTTGAGACATATATAAGAATAGCTATTGATTTCAATTCCAGCAACTTTGCAAGTAAATTTGATTTTACTCGGAAAGAGCGTCACTGGGTGGGTGTGAGTCTTGGCGTCGTAAGCAACACGAGGTGGTGGACGTTTGGTACAACCAAGGCACAACGTAAAATTGCAAATAGAACAATGATAAAGCACCTTTTCTGGTTGAACTAAACAGAAACTACAACTCTTCTGCGCATCATCATCATCATCTATAAATGATTGAGATGGCATGATCTTAAGGGGGTGACTAGAGTGGCAAGGATGATCTACCTCTTTTGAGAGATGAACACAATCCAAGTGAAAGTACACGTTATTGCATTTAAGACATGAATATGAAGGTCCAAAGATATATTCCTTGCATAATTCACAAGGGACCTGATCTTCCTCCACTCGATTCTTCAAAAACACCAGTGTATGGTCATGACACACCGGATGTTCGATAAGAGACGGCCAGGGCTTAGTCCCACAAATCAAATCCACTTTGAATTTACATGTGGGACAATTATAACATGTGGACAAAATCTCTTGTCCACAAAAGTCACATGGAGTACCATCTTCCGCCGGAGACATCTTAGTGAGCAAGAGAGGATGCTCAGGATGGGAAGCGTGATGATTGATCTCTAGTGGGGATTCAGCACAGTCCTTATGGAACCAACAAAAACAATTAGCCTCGTTGCAAAAGTATCTACCGTACGTGACTCCTATTACCTGGCAACCATCACATTTCCCGTTAATAAACATAGCTGAAAAGAGAAGAGGATGCTCATGAATAGATAGCTTATAGATTGGTGATATTGTCGTATCCATGTTTGTATGTATGTGAATTAAAGAAAATTTTTTATATCAGATATATAAATATGAAACCGGAAGACATCATCATCACATATATATACAATTATTGTAGTTGTTAAGAGTTGTTTGCAAAACTCCTTATCTTTAAAGAAGAAGCAAAGTATCGAGTGATTCTTCTATCAAAACACGGCAATAGCCAATGTTATACCATAACTAAAGCATTGTACTCTTTGCTATTCTTTTCTTGAATTTCAAATCAAAACACCTTAAACTTGTAGTTTTCTAAGGCAAAAGGGAGAAGAATAATTTTTGTTATTTACGGCCTCAAAATTATCAACACAGTGATTGTAATTGTTAAGAGTTGTTTGCAAAACTCCTTAGAGCATCATTATCCCTAGAAACCCATAAGGTTTCTTAAGTACACTTCAATGACTATTTAACTAATAAATTATAGCTAAGAACAAAAGAAGCAAAGTATCAAGTTCTTCTTCTATCGAAACACGGCAATAGCCACAACTAAAAGCCTTGTACTCTTTTTTTTTTTTGAATAAAATGTTAAAAGCCTTGTACTCTTTGCTATTCTTTTTCTGAATTTCAAACCAAAACACCTTAAACTTGTAGTTTTTTTTTTGTTTTGAACAAACTTGTAACTTTCTAAAGCATAACATTCTTTATTTCTTACATTCATTTTGTCTATGGACCAAAAAGGAGAAGAATAACTTCTTTTTAAAAAAATCTAGACCTCAAAATTACCAATCATATTTTATTCCGGTTTTTAAACTACAACTCGAAAAAAATCCCTAGACATTATTTG
Organism: Brassica carinata; assembly: GCA_016771965.1. Taxonomy (NCBI): domain Eukaryota; kingdom Viridiplantae; phylum Streptophyta; class Magnoliopsida; order Brassicales; family Brassicaceae; genus Brassica; species Brassica carinata. Next base: position 57,356,545 of record CM028690.1, on the reverse strand, counting down.
CAAATTGATTTTGACACATGTCATATTTACAATTACTTTCACTAAATAAATATGATGTGGCATACTAAAAACAATGACATGACTTGTGGTTAAATGTGATACATACAATAATATTTAATGTTTATTTCTATTTAGGATACATTTTTTAGAATATGATAATAAATAATACATCATTATTAAAGATAATATATTCAAATATGATATTAAATAGTTTAATAATATAAATATAATAATATTTTACAAATTTTCGAAATACTATTTATTTCTATTTCTTATAATTATAAAATTTTACTACTAAAAGCTTTTCAAAGTTTTTTACAATTTTTAAAAATTATAGAATTTTGAATCATAATATTATTAGCTTCTTTTATATATTTATAAATTTTAAAAATACTTTTTGTACGTTTTGATAATTATAAATTTTTATATCAGTTTTATTAATTTTATACAAGTTGATTTATTATATTTTATCTAAAACAGATTAAAAACCTATCAAAGATTTTAATTTTAAATATATATGTATATATATCTATTCTTAAATATAATTTTTGTTTTTAAAAACTATTTTATCTTAGCTTTATGTTTAATTAAACCAAAATTTATAATAAATTATTGGTAAGAAAATAATAAAATTTAAAATAATAAGAAATTTTATTTTAAATATAATTTAAATTTAAAAGTTTTATTACTGCATAAGGTGTAGGAAAACACCAATATAGCTATAAAAACTTAATTTGCTAAAAAAAAAAATTTGTGAGAGGTGAAAACAAATATTTGGTGTAGAACATATATCATTATGTGGTTAATTGAATGGGACATAGTTAGTGCCTTTAACTTTAAATTTTATTTACAATCTTAAAAATTACTAATCATAATTTTTTTTAAAGTACATTGAAAAATAATAAAAAAATTGTTGTAGAAAGATTTATTTTATAATGAATTATATATTAAGATGTTTCGAAAAAATGTTGTAGGAATATCTTTTATTTTTTCCGTTTAATTCTTAAAACTATATCAAATATAACTACATCAACAAATCTACAAACTAATTTCTACAATTACAACCCGTTATGCTGTTCTGTGTTAATAATCAATCTTTCATTTTTTTTTTTTGAATAAAATGTTAAAAGCCTTGTACTCTTTGCTATTCTTTTTCTGAATTTCAAACCAAAACACCTTAAACTTGTAGTTTTTTTGTTTTGAACAAACTTGTAACTTTCTAAAGCATAACATTCTTTATTTCTTACATTCATTTTGTCTATGGACCAAAAAGGAGAAGAATAACTTCTTTTTAAAAAAATCTAGACCTCAAAATTACCAATCATATTTTATTCCGGTTTTTAAACTACAACTCGAAAAAATTCCCTAGACATTATTTGCAAATTGATTTTGACACATGTCATATTTACAATTACTTTCACTAAATAAATATGATGTGGCATACTAAAAACAATGACATGACTTGTGGTTAAATGTGATACATACAATAATATTTAATGTTTATTTCTATTTAGGATACATTTTTTAGAATATGATAATAAATAATACATCATTATTAAAGATAATATATTCAAATATGATATTAAATAGTTTAATAATATAAATATAATAATATTTTACAAATTTTCGAAATACTATTTATTTCTATTTCTTATAATTATAAATTTTACTACTAAAAGCTTTTCAAAGTTTTTTACAATTTTTAAAAATTATAGAATTTTGAATCATAATATTATTAGCTTCTTTTATATATTTATAAATTTTAAAAATACTTTTTTGTACGTTTTTGATAATTATAAATTTTTATATCAGTTTTTATTAATTTTATACAAGTTGATTTATTATATTTTATCTAAAACAGATTAAAAACCTATCAAAGATTTTAATTTTAAATATATATGTATATATATCTATTCTTAAATATAATTTTTGTTTTTAAAAACTATTTTATCTTAGCTTTATGTTTAATTAAACCAAAATTTATAATAAATTATTGGTAAGAAAATAATAAAATTTAAAATAATAAGAAATTTTATTTTAAATATAATTTAAATTTAAAAGTTTTATTACTGCATAAGGTGTAGGAAAACACCAATATAGCTATAAAAACTTAATTTGCTAAAAAAAAAAATTTGTGAGAGGTGAAAACAAATATTTGGTGTAGAACATATATCATTATGTGGTTAATTGAATGGGACATAGTTAGTGCCTTTAACTTTAAATTTTATTTACAATCTTAAAAATTACTAATCATAATTTTTTTTAAAGTACATTGAAAAATAATAAAAAAATTGTTGTAGAAAGATTTATTTTATAATGAATTATATATTAAGATGTTTCGAAAAAATGTTGTAGGAATATCTTTTATTTTTTCCGTTTAATTCTTAAAACTATATCAAATATAACTACATCAACAAATCTACAAACTAATTTCTACAATTACAACCCGTTATGCTGTTCTGTGTTAATAATCAATCTTTCATTTTTTTTTTGTTTTATTCAGGATCGTTTTTTGTTTTTTTTTTTGTTTTTGTTTTTTTTTTTAATTATTATTCAGGATCGTTATTTTAGGATGTCTCGTGATGCTGCTGCACCAGGGTGAGGCTATAGCAAGCCTGCACTGATTGAGCCATCATTTTTCTCTGCTCTGCAGGCAAGTGTACTTTCTTTTGTAGCCTTCTAGAGTTACTGAGAGTGATAGATATGCTTGCTTACACCAGACCTTCATGCTTTTGAATGCATAATGCATTGGTGGCTGCGTTGATGGCCGTTAGACCTCTCCCAAACATGTTCGACTAACTCGATGATAACCTCTTTTTCTGCTGCAACTTCACATGACAGACTTTGAATTGTTATGTTTTTATTTGACATATATTTAAAAGGATGAATTATACTTACATAACTTGCATTTTTTTAATATAAATAACCAACCAACCAGCGTTTGTTTCTCACTAGAAAACAGTACGTAGAACATTATTTTCCCAGACAATTTCAACAAGACCTCACTAAACATGAACGTGAGCAAATGTATCCATTATGTTCGTCATTGACCTGCAAGATGACAGGGGCCTTGCATCGATCGTGGCAATGTCTGCAAAATGGTCGACTGCTCTGATGGTTAAGAATCGCTAAATGTTCTTTTCCCCCACGGTGAATAGAACAATTTGGAGTGAGACGTGAGAAGTCTCCTAGTACACATCCAACATGAAAAGTGACTCCACAATCAGAACATGTAAAGAACCATTTACTTGGATCTAACTCCATCTCACAAACTTCGCACCAGTTTTTGCCGGTTGCCTCCTTTCCGCCATAATATAAAGTGAGAGGGTGCTCATCGCTTATATGCCATATCTTTTCAGGTAAAGTAGAACAATACAAACACAAGTCAAAGTCACAATCACTACAAGTGAGCATGTAGTAGCCATCTGGAATTCTCCTACATGCATTGCAACGACGTTCCTTCTTTGTTATAACAAAATATAAGGGATGCAAATGCCCATTATGGACGAAGGACTCAGAGATGAAGCTACAATGTACATCTACATGGACATTATCAGGTCCTTGCGGTTCGTACCTAAAACCACCGGAGAACATATCACACAAGTAAAAGAACAATGACAATCAGATGGTGGATGCGTTCATGGCCGTGAGACCTCTCCCAAACATGTTCGAGTAACTCGATGATAACCTCTCTTTGGCTGCTCCTCTGCAACTTCACAAATGACAGAGTTATAGTTGTTTTCTCTTTTTATTTGATAGACATTTTGAAAGGATGAATTGATTCTTGTAATCTTGAAGAATTTATTTACAATAAGAACCATTTTTTCATTAACTAAATAAAAATACATTACATAACTTGCGTTTTGATAATAACCAACAATCCTCTTTCGCTAGAAAACAGAAAATATATTCCTTAGTTTTTTTTATTTTTTGATTTAACCTTGGGATATTATATTCCGAATCTATAAAGAATCCAGACTAAACCAGAGGAGGAAGTGTACTCCACAGATGAATTCCCTTTTTCAATCTGTATCTCCCTTTTCCAAATCTGGGGAAGAACCTGGATTTTAGATCAAAGAACATAAAATTACGAGGTAAACATGAAATAGAGCAGAAGTACTCATTATGTTCATCATTGCCTTTGTATTGTAAGATGACAGAGGCCTTGCATCGATGGTGGCAATGTGTGCAAAATGGCCGACTGTTTTGATTGTTAAGAATCACAAAATAATCTTTTCCCCAAAAGGAAATGGAACAGTTTGGAGGGAAACGTGAGAAGTCTCCTAGTACACATTGAACATGTATAGTGACTCCACAATCAGAACATGTAAAGAACCATTTACTTGAATCTAACAACTCCATCTCACAAACTTCACACCAGTTTTTGCCGGTCGCCTCCTTTCCGCTATAATACAAAGTGAGAGGGTGCTCATCGCTTATATGCCATATCTTTTCAGGCAAAGTAGCACAATACAAACACAAGTCAAAGCCACAAGCACTACAAGTGAGCAGGTAGCTATCTAGATCTCTTCTACATGCACTGCAACAACGTTCCTTCTTCATCTTAACAAAATATAAGGGATGCAAATGTCCATTATGGACGAATGGCTCAGAAATGGAGCTACAATGTACATCTACAATGGGATATTCCAAACGAATTCCTTGCGATCTGTACTTAAAACCACCACAGAATACATCACACAATTTACAGTATATAACCTTGCCTTGAGAGTGATACTCCAACTCGTATGATGTGGAGCCAAAGACAAGGTTTTTCTTCATAGGAAGATAAGCACACTTTTCATGGAGAACAAAACTACATTCCTGACAACTGTAGAATGGGCCAAACCAGATCTGTGAGACACATGCTTCACATCGTACCCTCTCGTAGTAGTCATCACCAACCATGTCATAATATTTCAAGAGCTGTAAAATATGTTTTTCATGACTGAAATGACGTATCAAATTATCACCCATCACCTCAAATGGCACAGTATCTTCGCAGCTGGTCTCAGGTATCCCTTCGAGTTCCAGACCATTCCATCTTTCCAAATCAACAGCACATCGTGTGTGAATTACATAATCGGGGCAAATCGAGCAAGAATAAGCTCCATAGTACTGACTTACTCTTTTCCGACAAACTCCACAGTTTGCACCCTTACGGGCAAGGTGATGCGTAAAAGTGATGCGATGATCGTGACGATTGATGTTTATGACGCGTGGTAAGCCAATACAATATCCAGAGACAATAAAATCACACTTGATACATATATAAGACGGATAGCTACGGACTATAATTCCAGAAACATTGCAAATAAAGATGATGTTACTTGAAAAGAGCGTCAGTGGATGGGTGTGAGTTTTGGCGTCGTCAACAACAAGAGGTGGTGGACGTTTAGTACAACCAAGGCACAATGTAAAATTGCAAATAGAACAATGATAAAGCACCTCATCTGGTTTATCTAAACAGAAATGACAACTCCTTTGGGGGAAAATGACTTTGTCATCGTCATCGTCATCGTCATCGTCTATAAGTGATTCAGGTGGCATCATCTTAAGGGGGTGACTTGAGTGGCAAGAATGATTTACCTCTTTTGATAGATGAACACAATCCAAGTGAAAGTACACGTTATTGCATTTAAGACATGAATATGAAGGTCCAAAGATATATTCCTTGCATAATTCACAAGGGACCTTTTCCTTCATTCTTCGTTTCTTCAAAAACATGAGTGCATGGTCATGACACACGGGATGTTCGATAACAGAAGACGAAGGTTTAGTCCCACAAATCAAATCCACTTTGAATTCACATGTGGGACAAGTATAATATGTGGACAAAATCTGTTGTCCACAAAAGTCACATGGAGTACCATATTCCTCTAGAGACATCTTAGTGAGCAGGAGAGGATGCTCAGGGTGGGAATGGTGATGATTGATCTCTAGTGGGGATTCCGCGCAGTCTTTATGGAGCCGACAATCACAATAAGCCTCGTTGCAAAAGTAGCTACCGTACATGACTCCTTTTACGTGGCAACCATCACATTCCTTTATAATAAACATAGCTGAAAAGAAAAGAGGATGCTCGTGAATAGATAGCTTATAGATCGGTGATATTGTTGTATCCATGTTTGTATGTATGTGAATCAAAGAAGTCTTTTTTTATCAGATATATAAGAATGAAAACGGAAGACATCATCATCTCATATATATATATATATACAATGGTTTTATATGTTAATGATAGACAATAAGAATATTCTGTCATATATTCTGTTATATTGTTAGAGTAGATAAGGGAGATCCCCGATTATGTGTAACAAACAATTGTATATATTGAGGAGTGAATACAACGTAACATTCAAGGGGAAATACATTGTCTTTCATGGTATCAGAGGGTTTTCGATACCTCTAACCTAAACTCTTCTGCCTCTTCTCTTCAATTTCTCATCTCTTCTTCCTCCTCTATCATCAATGGCCGCTGCCCCTGCTGCCATTGAACGCGCGTATGGCGTAACAAATATCAAACATCACATTCCCGTAATCCTAGATACCGACGTTCACAACTATGATGCCTGGAGAGAACTCTTTCTTCTCCACTGTCACAGTTTTGATGTTGCAGGCCACCTCGATGGATCCCTGCTACCTACTGACGCCAACGACGCAGCCTGGACGAAAAGAGATGGACTCGTCAAACTGTGGATTTACGGCACGTTGTCAAAGAATCTCTTCAAGAGCACTTTCAGAGCTGGAGGCACATCTCGAGACGTCTGGCTCGGATCGAGAACTTCTTCCGCAACAACAAAGAAGCAAGAGCCATACAGCTCGATAACCAACTTCGTACAAAAGAGATCGGCGACAAAACAATAGATGAGTACTCACAGGAGCTGAAATCAATCTCAGATTTGCTCGCCAACGTTAATGCCCCTGTTACAGAACGTACGCTAGTTACCTTCATGCTCAACGGCCTCACTCCAAAGTATGATAACATTATAAATGTAATCATGCACCGCCAGCCGTTTCCCTCCTTTGATGAAGCTCGTTCCATGCTCCTCCTTGAAGAAGATCGATTAAAGCGAGGAAACAAGACAACACCATCCCACAATGACTCCTCCTCCTCGGAAAAAGCACTCGTGGCGTCTGTCAACAACGAGAAAACACACCAGCCTCAGCAACAACAACAACGACAATTCCAAAACAGAGGACGTGGCCGACAAAACAGAGGACGAGGAAGGAATTACAACAATCAATTCCGTCCACAATACCAACAATGGAACGCACCATTCTGGACAAATGGATACCAAATGTGGCCGCAGCAACAAGTTATGCCGTGGATACAAGGACCGCAACAAAATCTCTCTCAGCAAGGTGTTTTTGGACCACGACCACTCCTCCATCCGCAAGCGACTCAGGCGCAAGCTCTACAGAGTAGCGTCAACTCGAACAATGTACCAACAACAGACCTTGCATCTGCATTCAACACCATGACACTCATCGATCCATCTGATAATCAATGGTACATGGACTCGGGCGCGACCGCTCATCTAACAAATTCGGCAGGTAATCTTAAGTGCATTCTTAATTCTAGCACCGGAAAAACTGTAACCGTTGCTAACGGTAAACGCATTCCGATCATGACCTCGGGTTCTATCTCTTTTCCTTCTTCTTCTCGTCCATTATCTTTAAACTCTGTTCTTGTTACGCCATCTATCATTAAAAATCTGATCTATGTGCGTAAGTTTACTAAAGATAATTCTTGTTCCATTGAATTTGATCCATGTGGTTTCTCTGTGAAGGATCTTCTAACTCGGAGGACCATACTCCGCAGTGACAGCACCGGTGATCTCTATCCGGTATTCTCTTCACCAAATAAAGTTCTTCAACAACCTTCAGCTTTCCTTGCCACTTCATCGAGTACTTGGCATCGTCGACTAGCTCATCCGAGCAAGGAGACTCTTAATACTCTATTTTCTTCTTCTCTTTTACCATGTAATAAAAAGGATTTATCTCACCTTTGTGATGCCTGTCAGTTGGGAAAGCAAATAAAACTTCCATTCAAAACTTCAGACTCTCACGTATCAGCTCCGTTTGAGATTGTCCACTCTGACCTCTGGACATCTCCAGTGCAAAGCTTAAGTGGTATCAACTATTATGTGCTATTTCTTGATCAATATACTCATTTTCTTTGGGTCTATCCCCTTCGATCCAAAGATCAAGTGTTTTCAAAATTCAAAGAATTCTCTTATTACGTAAACACTCAATTTTCTACCACTATAAAAGCTCTGCAATGTGACAATGGAAGTGAATTCAATAATTCTCACTTTCACAACTTCTTTGCTTCACAGGGAACCACATTCCGCTTCTCCTGTCCGTATACTTCCCAACAAAACGGAAGATCCGAAAGGATGATACGAACGATCAATAATGCAGTGCGCTCACTCCTTTTCCAAGCTAAACTCCCAAACACTTTCTGGGTGGAAGCTCTACACACTGCAGTCCATGTCTTAAACCTTCTCCCATCAAAAGCTATCAACAATGAAACACCTTTCTCCAAACTCTTTCAAAAACCAACTTCTTATACTCATCTTCGAGTCTTTGGCTGTCTTTGTTACCCAAATCAAAACCATCCTCATACCAAAAAGCTCTCCCCAAGATCGTCTCAGTGCATTCTTCTTGGCTATCCTTCCAACCACAGCGGCTATCGCTGCTATGACCTTCAAACAAAGAAAATCATTCTTTCCCGTCACGTTAACTTTGACGAATCAATCTTTCCTTACCGTCAAACCTCTGACGTAGTTCAACAAAACTATGAGTTCTTAGACTCAGAAACAGAGCAGTCTCCTATCTTCAAAGCTATTTTGCTTAATCCAACGCCTGCTACTGTTCCTCAACAAGCTGTGAATCCCACTGATACACAGCCGCCAACTCAAGTTGCTCCGGCAACAGAGGCACCTCGGCACTCCATGACGACACGTTCAAAACATGGAATCACAAAGCCACGTCAGTTCCTCTCTTTGCTCACTCAAACTTCCTCTCCTCTACCTAAAAGCTATCTCAAAGCTCTTGAGGATCCTCATTGGAATGCGTCAATGAATGTTGAGTACGATGCGATTATTAAGAGTCGCACTTTTGATTTGGTTCCACGACCACCTAATGCTAACGTCATTCGTTGTATGTGGCTTCATAAGCACAAATATGATGCTAATGGCAGGTTCAAATGCAATAAATCTCGTTTGGTGGCAAACGGCAAATCACAAGAAGAAGGTGTGGATTTCTCAGAAACATTCAGCCCTGTGGTGAAACCAGTTACCATTCGCACAGTACTACATACAGCTCTAGCTAACGACTGGGATGTCCAACAGCTCGACGTCCAAAACGCATTCCTCCATGGCAAACTAGACGAGACGGTGTACATGTTCCAACCTCCAGGATTTGTCAATAAAGACAAGCCCAACCACGTCTGCAAGCTCAACCGGTCTCTCTACGGCTTAAAACAAGCCCCCCGGGCTTGGAATGCACGCTTTGTTGAATATGTCACTAACATCGGGTTTTCTCAAAGCAAAAGCGACCCTAGTCTTTTTGTTTACAGGAAAAATGCTGATCGTGCCTACCTCTTGCTCTATGTTGACGACATCATCATCACGGCATCAACCCCACAACTTCGAGCAAACTTTGTCACAAGCCTCAAAACAGAGTTTCCAATAACTGATTCTGGTACCATCGATTCTTTCTTGGGAGTATCAGCTAAATACAATGCAAAGGGTTTGTTCTTAAACCAAACTAAATATGCCGAGGAAATATTAGAACGAGCTGGTATGAAAGACTGCAAACCAACTGCAACTCCAGTTGACTTGAAGTCGAAGCTATCGGATAAAGAAGGCAAACCTGTCGCTAACTCCACCGAATACAGAAGCTTAGCGGGGGCTCTGCAGTACCTTACGTTCACACGACCGGACATATCATATGCAGTCCAACAGATATGTCTCTTTATGCATGATCCAAGGGAACCACACTTCCAAGCCCTGAAACGGATCCTGCGCTACGTACAAGGCACCAAGTCAAAGGGTCTTCAACTGTTACGGCGACAAAACATGACCCTTACAGTCTACTCCGATGCAGATTGGGGGGGATGCCCGGACACCAGACGCTCAACGTCTGGATTTTGTGTGTATTTAGGCGACAATCTTGTGTCTTGGTCAGCAAAAAGACAACCCACGGTGTCGAGATCAAGCGCGGAAGCTGAGTACAAGGGAGTTGCCAATGCAGTTGCTGAGAGCTGTTGGATTCGAAATCTCTTGCTCGAGATGGACATACCACTTAATCGAGCTACTATAGTCTACTGCGACAACATCAGCGCAGTTTATCTCTCCTCAAATCCTGTCCAACATCAGCGCACCAAACACATCGAAATCGACATTCATTTTGTCAGAGAAAAAGTGCAGATGGGTCAAGTTCGAGTATTACATGTCCCATCATCACTGCAATACGCTGATATTTTCACAAAAGGTCTCCCTACTACATTGTTCAACTCTTTTCGATCCAGTTTAGGCGTGCTTGATCCCCACGCTACAACTGCGGGAGGGTGATAGACAATAAGAATATTCTGTCATATATTCTGTTATATTGTTAGAGTAGATAAGGGAGATCCCCGATTATGTGTAACAAACAATTGTATATATTGAGGAGTGAATACAACGTAACATTCAAGGGGAAATACATTGTCTTTCAGTTAAGAGTTGTTTGCAAAACTCCTTATCTTTACAAAAGAAGCAAAGTATCGAGTGATTCTTCTATCAAAACACGGCAATAGCCAATGTTATACCACAACTAAAGCATTGTACTCTTTGCTATTCTTTTCTTGAATTTCAAATCAAAACACCTTTAACTTGTAGCTTTCTAAGGCATAAGATTCTTTCTTTTTACATTCTTTTTGTCCACGGACCAAAAGGGAGAAGAATAATTTTTGTTATGTACGGCCTCAAAATTATCAATACAATGATTGTAATTGTTAAGAGTTATTTGCAAAACTCCTTATATTTACAAAAGAAGCAAAGTATCAAGTGCTTCTTCTATCAAAACAGGGCAATAGCCAATGCCATACCACAACTAAAAGCCTTGTACTCTTTGCTATTCTTTTTCTGAATTTCAAACCAAAACACCTTAAACTCGTAGCTTTTTTTTTTGAACAAACTTGTAGCTTTCTAAGCATAACATTCTTTCTTTTTTTTTTACATTCATTTAGTCCACGGACCAAAAAGAAAAACAATATCTTTTTTTTTTTTTAATCTAGACCTCAAAATTACCAATCATGTTTTATTTCAGTTTTCTAAAACTACAACTCAAAAAAAAAATTGATAGTCATTATTTGCAAAGTGATTTTGACATAAGTCATCTCTAAAATCACTTTCACTAAATAAATGTGACGCGCCATACTAGAAATAGTGACATAACTTGGGGTTAAATGTGAAACAGAAAATAACATTTAATGTTTATTTCTATTTTGGGTAAACTTTTTAGAATATTGTAGTAAATTATACATCATCATTAAAGTAAATATATTTAAATATGACATTAGATAGTATAATAATAGAAACTAGGTGGATGTACGCGATTTCGCGGATTTGAATGTTTTGTAACAATATATTTATTGTAATTTGTCAAATTAAAAAATGCTTATAACATTATGTGTTTTTTGTTAAATATTTTTCTAAGAATAATTGTTTTTGGAAAAGATAAATATGACTATTTTAAACGTTTTTTGATATTTTGTATTGATAATTGTACTAAAATTAGTTCTATATATAATATTTATGATTCGGTTTTTAATAAAATTATTTAATTTTTGAAGGAATATAATATTGAAACTTTTGATTTTTAAATAATTTGTAGCTAAAGTTATATGTCTTTAATACGTTTTAAAATGTTTAAAAAAATATAATTGTTACACATTCTCTACATATTCATGTCCAATTTCATAGGAATATAAAACTACTATATCAATTCTGTAATAGTTTTTTGAAATATTTTATATAGTTTATAAATATTTAATTGCTAAAAAAGATTTTATAAAGCATTTTATATATTAAATCACATATTTAGTTAACATAAATTATTATTCGCAGTATATTTAGGTCGTTCGATACTGATAAAAATTGGTTCTATAACTGATCTTTTTAATCACAAATTAAATACAAATTGAAAATCCGTTAACAAGTTATAATATTTTTTCTTAAATTCTCTATATGATTGATACCTAAGAAAAATCAATTAAGTATCTTTTCATTTTATATAAAATGAAACTTCAAAATAGATTTTATAAATTAATTTATAAGCTTGTATAAATGACATAAAACCTCTTATAATGATTTAAAACATATGATAAGCCAAGATAAATAATTTTATAAATGTATTTATAATTTATATAAATGATTTATAAAGCATGTATGAACTTTATAAAACATTAATTATAATACTTTATATACATATATAAGTCTATATACAATAATAAGACTTTATATAAGAATATAAAATCATTATATCGATTTTAAGTAAAATATTGTTTTATTTTATTTCATGTATTTTATAAATATATAAAAAAATTGATCAAACATTATTACTCTTTCTATAGTTTAGATAATTACTTTCAATAATTAGCTATCATAAATATTTTTTATATATATTTGTAGATTATTTGGCAAGTGATGTTAACTATTATTGACTTATTTTCTTTTTAAATCTAATTAAAATAAGTAAAATTATGTACCAATCAATTATAACAATTTTTAAGATTTCATCAATAATTAACACATAAACAAAAAAGTCTCTTAAGTGACTTCTCAATTAATATATACATAGTAGGATGAGATTTTAAAATAGATTTTATAAATTAATTTATAAGATATTATAGTGACTTACAAACTCTTATAATAATTTAAAATAAATAATCAACCAAGATAAATAATATTATAATTTTTACAAATGATTTATAAATCTTTATATGAATTTATAAGATGTTAATAGTTATTATAATAATTTATATAAAATATTTAAAATACAATGAATAAATAAAGAATATAAAATCATTATATTGATTTTTATAAACTGCTTGTCCTTTATTATTTTATAAATATAAAAGATTGATCAAAATTATTACTCTTTCTATAATTTCAACAACTAGTTACTATAAATTATTATTTATAATATTATGTAGATTATTGAACAAGTGGTATTAATTGGTTATAGACTTGCCTTTTATTTTTGGAACTAATTAAAATAAATAAAAATTAAGTCATTGACTAATCAAAATATAACAATTTGGTAAGAGTTAACCTATGATCGACGCGTAATCAAAAATCACTAAAGTGACTTCTCGATTAATATATAGTAGGATATAATAATATTACTAAAAGATTTTCAAAGTTCTTAACAATTTTTCAAAAATTATAAATTTTGAATCATAATATTATTAGCTTCTTTTATATATCTATACATTTTAAAATAACTGTTTTGTTGTACGTTTTTGATAATTATAAAAATTTTTATCATATTTTTTATTAATTTTATACAAGTTGATTTAATATATTTTATCCAAAGTAGATTAAAAATATATCAAAGATTATAATTTTATATATATATATATATCTATTCTTAAATATAATTTAAAATAAACAAGATATTTTATATTATCTTAATTTTATGTTTAATTAAATAAAAATTTATATTAAAATATTGGCAAGAAAAATAATAAAATTTAAGTAATAAGAAAATTTATTTTTAAATATAATTTTAATACACAAGGTGCACGAAAACACCTATTATAGCTATAAAAACTTAATTTTCTAAAACAATATTTTGTAAGAGGTGGAAAAAAATATTTGTTGTAGAACATATATCATTATGGGGTTAACTGGTTGGGACATAGTTAGTGCCTTTAACTTTAAATTTTATTTACAACCTTAAAAATTACTAATCATTTTTTTTTGTTTTTAAAACTACTGTGAAAAATAAAAAATGGTTGTTGAAGGTTTATTTTTCATAGAATTATATATTAAGTTGTTTTGAAAAAAATGTTGTAGAAATATCTTTTATTTTTTTCAGTTTAATTTTAAAACTATATCAAATATAACTACATCAACAAATCTACAAACTAATTTCTACAATTACAATCCAACGTGTGTTATGCTGCTTCTTTTTTGTTAATAATCAATCTTTCATTTTTTTTTGAAACACTTTTTTGTTTTGTTCAGGATCCTTATTTTAGGATGACTCGATGTTGCACCAAGGTTAGGCTAACTCGATGATAACCTCTTTGAATTGTCTTATGTTTTTATTTGACAGAAATTTTAAAAGGATGAATTCTTCTTGAGATCTTGAAGAATTTATTTACAGTGAGAATCATATTTTTTAACAAAAGAAAAAATACATTACGAGGATGATTGTTTGTAGTTTCTAAAACAGTTTTTGGTTTTTGATTTTCCAAAAACCATTTTTGATCCAATCAAGATTTTTAAGAATTAGATTTCCTAAAATTTAGGAAAACTAGTTTTTAGAATAACTACCTATTTCTAAGCAAAATCCAAAATCCATGTTTCCTTAGTTTTTACTCATTGTGCGTCAGTTTTTTTCATTTTTTTTTGTTTAATAAGTATTATTATTACAAACAAACAAAGTATGTTACGAAATGGATAATCGCTAAGACACTATACCGTGATATAGATAACACGTAACATACTTTACTAAGGCATTCTCGATAGTCACATTTTTTTTTACATCTATGATATTATTCATAAAAGAAATTTATTGTAGTAAAACTATTTTAAAATTTGAATGTTATTTTATCTAATAATAATAAACTGATGTAAACAAAATGACTCCTATAAAAAAATTTAACTTAATTTAATTATTTGAAGTTAGTCATTACAAAAAATTATTTATATATATATATATATATTGTTGATGATTGTTTTTATCTTTTAAATTAGTTTATATGTGTGTTTGATTATTGTATATATATTTTATTTTTCAAAATCAACTTTTTCAGAATATTGTAGTTTTTATATTTTATTATTTTGTGTGTGTTTTGATGATAGTTTTTATATTTTATTATTTTGAAAATAATTTTGTGTGTGTTTTGATGATAGTTTTTATATTTTATTATTTTGAAAATAATTTTTTACTGTTATTAATATTTTCATTTTATCAATTTAAAAGCAAAAACCAAAAACTAAAACCCAAAACCTAAAACAACCATTCATGTTTTTCTAAAAACCAAAATCTCCTGCAAAATCAAAAACCAAAAATCAAAAACTAAAATCTAAAAACCAAAATCTAAAAACTAAAAACCAGAAACCAAAATCTAAAAATTAGGAAAACAATCATCACCTACATAACTTGCGTTTTTTTTATAAATAACCAACCAACCAGCGTTTCTCGCTAGAAAACAATCGCACATTATTTTCCCAGACAAGTTCAACAAGACCACAATAAACATGAACGGGAGCAAATGTATCCACTATATTCGTCATTGACCTGTAAGATGACAGGGGCCTTGCATCGATCGTGGCAATGTCTGCAAAATGGTCGACTGCTCTGATGGTTAAGAATCGCTAAATGTTCTTTTCCCCCACGGTGAATAGAACAATTTGGAGTGAGGCGTGAGAAGTCTCCTAGTACACATCCAACATGAAAAGTGACTCCACAATCAGAACATGTAAAGAACCATTTACTTGGATCTAACTCCATCTCACAAACTTCGCACCAGTTTTTGCCGGTTGCCTCCTTTCCGCCATAATATAAAGTGAGAGGGTGCTCATCGCTTATATGCCATATCTTTTCAGGCAAAGTAGCACAATACAAACACAAGTCAAAGTCACAATCACTACAAGTGAGCATGTAGTAGCCATCTGGAATTCTCCTACATGCATCGCAACGACGTTCCTTCTTTGTTATAACAAAATATAAGGGATGCAAATGCCCATTATGGACGAAGGGCTCAGAGATGGAACTACAATGTACATCTACAGGGACACATACCAAATAAGGTCCTTGCGGTTCGTACGTAAAACCACCAGAGTACATATCACACAAGTAACAGTATACAGCCTTGCCTTGATGATACTCCAACTTGTATGGTGTGGTTCGAAAGACAAGGTTTTTCTTCATAGGAAGATGAGCACATTTTTCGTGGAGAAAAAAAAGACATTCCTGACAACTGTAGACTGGGCCAAACCCGATGGGTGAGGCGCATGCTTCACATCGTAACCTCTCGTAGTAGTCGTCACCAACCATGATGTCATAATCTTTCAAGAGCAGTAAAATATGTTTATCATGAAAGATATGACGTATCAAATTATCACCCATCACCTTAAATGGCACAATATCTTCGCTGGTCTCAGGTTTCCCTTCGAGTTCCACACCATTCCATACTTCAAAATCAGTTGCACATCTTGAGTGAACCACATACTCAGGGCAAAGCGAGCAAGAATAAGCTCCGTAGTACTGACTTACATTTTTCCGACAAACTCCACATTTTGCACCCTTTTGGCCAAGATGATGCGTAAAAGCGATGCGATGATCATGACGATTGATGTTTATGATGCGGGGTAAGCCAACACAAGATCCAGTGACAGCAAAATCACACTTGAGGCATATATAAGACTTATAGCTCGAGATTTCAATTCCAGCAACCTTGGAAGTAAATGTGATTTTACTTGAAAAGAGCGTTAGTGGATGGGTGTGAGTCTTGGCGTCGTCAACAACAAGAGGTGGCGGACGTTTGGTACAACCAATGCACAAAGTGAAATTGCAAATAGAACAATGATAAAGCACCTTTTCTGGTTGAACTAAACAGAAATGACAAATCTTCTGCGCATCATCATCGTCTATAAATGACTCAGATGGCAAGATCTTAAGGGAGTGACTAGAGTGGCAAGGATGATCTACCTCTTTTGAGAGATGAACACAATCCAAGTGAAAGTACACTTTATTGCATTCAAGACATGAATAGGAAGGTCCACCGATAGATTCCTTGCATACTTCACAAGGGACCTTATCTTCCTCTATTCGTTTCTTCAAAAACACAAGTGAATGGTCATGACTCACCGGATGTCTGATAACAGACGGCGAGGGTTTAGCTCCACAAATCAAATCCACTTTGAATTCACATGTGTGACAAGTATAATATGTGGACAAAATATATTGTCCACAAAAGTCACATAGAGTAATAGAATTCTCTGGATTAGTGAGCAAGAGAGGATGCTCAAGGTGGGAAGGGTGATGATTGATCTCTAGTGGGGATTCCGCGCAGTCTTTATGGAACCGCCAATTACAACGAGCCTCGTTGCAATAGTAGCTACCATACATCATTTCTCTTACCTGGCAGCCATCACATTTCCTTTCAATAAACATAGCTGAAAAGAAAAGTGGATGCTCGTGAATAGATAGCTTATAGATTGGTGACATTGTTGTATCCATGTTTGTATGTATGTGAATTAAAGAATTTTTTTATCAGATATATTTATGAAACTGTAAGACATCATCATCACATATATATACAATGATTGTAGTTGTTAAGAGTTGTTTGCAAAACTCCTTATCTTCACAAAAGAAGCAAAGTATCAAGTGCTTCTTCTATCAAAACATGGCAATAGCTAATGTCATACCATAACTAAAGCCTTGGTACTTTATGCTATTCTTCTCCTGAGTTTCAAACCCAAACACCTTAAACTTGCTACTTGCAGCTTTCTATGGCATAAGATTCTTTTAATTTACAACTTCAAAATTACCAATTATGTTTTTTCTTAATTTTTTTTAAACTACAACTAACAAAATAAAACTGTTAAAACCTTATTTTCTAGTACTATATTTTGTAGGCGAGGGAAAGTATTTCTGTAGAACATGTATATTATGTGGTTGATTGGTCTAGTGATTTAGCTTTAATTTTTATCTAAAACCATATTTAGTTTTTAAATTACATTAGAAAAATTAAAAAAAAAAGAAGTTGTATGATGCTTATTTTATAAAGCATTATTTATTAAATTTTTTAGAAAATAATTGTTGTAGAAATATTTTTATTTTTTTAATTATTAAAACTACATCATATACAACTACATCAACAAATTTTACACACTAATTTCTACAATTACAACCCAACTAAGTATATCAAGAAAATTTAAATACTAAACTATACAATAAATTTTCCATCTGCAATGCAATGCATGTAATTGTCTGATGTAGTATCTAATATTTTTCATAGTTGTAATAGCATAATTATCAAGCGTTAAAAAAAAATAAAAATAAAATAAAATTGCTAGTTCTTTCGGCGTTATTAAGTTGGGCTTTTCTTACCTGGGCTCAAGTCTCTCTATTTGTTGGCCTAAATCCTTGGACTACGGTATTCATCCCCCTCAGTGAAAACCTAATCTCTCTCTCTCCCTCGGTCGAAACCCTAGATTTCTGATTCTCGTGAGAGTTCTCTCTGTTTCTTGGAGCTGGAAAAAAAAAAAAGTTTCAATCTTTCGTATGCTCTCCCCTCTCGTAGTCGTAGTATCGATTTATTAGCTCGTAATCTTATCAGATTTTCTTCACTCACTCTCAGTTTCACTCTGTTTTTTTTTGTAGCTTCATTTGCAGTGAAAGTGATGATGCAGCAAAAGGTAAAAAATCTCTCACTCTGTCTCTCTTAAGCCTTATCCGTTTCACGTTATCTCGCCAAAGACCTCTGCTTTACTTGATTCAGTTATTAACAGCTTTCGTTATTACAGTTAGACCTTGTCGGCTTGTTTCTGTTATTACATCCACTGTTTCTTTCCATTACAGGCACTAAACAACCGAGAGAACTAAAAAAAAAGTTACCTTTGTTACTGCAATGGACACCGGAGGAAACTCCCTGGCCTCTGGACCCGACGGTGTGAAGAGGAAAGTCTGCTACTTCTACGACCCAGAGGTCGGGAACTACTACTACGGCCAAGGCCACCCCATGAAGCCACACCGCATCCGCATGACCCACGCCCTCCTCGCTCACTACGGTCTCCTCCAGCACATGCAGGTTCTCAAACCTTTCCCGGCTCGTGACCGTGACCTCTGCCGCTTCCACGCCGACGACTACGTCTCCTTCCTCCGCAGCATTACGCCCGAGACTCAGCAGGATCAGATCCGCCAGCTCAAGAGGTTTAATGTTGGTGAAGACTGTCCTGTCTTTGACGGTCTTTATTCGTTTTGTCAGACGTATGCTGGTGGCTCTGTTGGTGGATCTGTGAAGCTTAACCATGGGCTTTGTGATATTGCGATTAACTGGGCTGGTGGTCTTCATCATGCTAAGAAGTGTGAGGCTTCTGGCTTCTGCTATGTCAATGATATCGTTCTAGCTATCCTTGAGCTGCTTAAGCAGCATGAGGTTTGTCTTCTACTCTTAAAAATCCAGTTTATAAGACTCAAACCGTTACAGACCATTCTAAATCGGTTTAAACTGTTAGACTAAATTTGTTAAATTAACTAATAATATTAGTTTAAAACCACAAATTTGTATAATTTCTTTGTTTTGTGTGTCTCATTTTGATATAATTCATCAAAAAAAAATTTGTAATTAAGCCCAAGAAACTAAAGTATCTTATATCAGTGTAAAACATAAATAAAATAAATCAATAAATAGTGAAATTCCACTCCAAATAATCCGTCTAAGTTGAACAAATGATCTAATGTATTTGTTTGTTTGTTTCTCAGCGTGTTCTGTATGTTGATATCGATATTCACCACGGGGACGGTGTGGAGGAGGCGTTTTACGCTACTGACAGGGTGATGACCGTCTCGTTCCATAAGTTTGGGGACTACTTTCCCGGTACAGGTCACATACAGGACATTGGTTACGGAAGTGGGAAGTACTATTCACTCAACGTACCACTGGATGATGGAATCGATGACGAGAGCTATCATCTGTTGTTCAAGCCCATCATGGGGAAAGTCATGGAAATTTTCAGACCAGGTGCGGTGGTACTGCAATGCGGTGCTGATTCTTTGTCTGGTGATAGGCTGGGATGCTTTAATCTCTCCATCAAAGGTCATGCTGAGTGTGTCAAGTTCATGAGATCGTTCAATGTTCCTTTGCTGCTATTGGGTGGTGGGGGTTACACTATCCGTAACGTTGCTCGGTGCTGGTGCTACGAGGTAACTATTTCACAAACCGTTATCACATTTGTTTTGGCTTTTTTTTTTATTTACTGATACAAATTGTTTATGTGACAAGACTGGAGTTGCACTTGGAATCGAAGTTGAGGACAAGATGCCGGAGCATGAGTACTATGAGTACTTTGGTCCAGACTACACACTTCACGTTGCTCCAAGTAACATGGAGAATAAGAACTCTCGGCAGATGCTTGAAGTGATTCGTAATGACTTGCTCCAGAATCTCTCGAAGCTTCAGCATGCTCCAAGTGTGCCGTTTCAAGAAAGGCCACCAGATACAGAGACTCCTGAGGTATATTTGGCCGCTTTTTACTGCTGTACCTCATGAGGTTGTTGAGTTTCTAATCTTCAGTGTTTTGAATTACAATTTTTCTGTGTAAATTACAGGTAGATGAAGACCAAGAAGATGGAGATAAAAGATGGGATGCTGATTCTGACATGGATGTAGATGATGATCGGTATGTAACATCAATGTTTCCTTCTTTATTTATTCCGTGCCAGCAGGGTTACTTAAGTTGCTATCCGACTGTGCAGTAAACCTATACCAAGCAGAGTGAAAAGAGAAGCTGTTGAATCTGAAGCAAAGGACAAGGTAAAATCCAAGAGTATTATCTTTATTCGCCTTGGTTTCTGAAAACATTTTTACAAACAGTTTATTTTGTTTTTTAATGCAGGATGGAGGACTGAAAGGAGTAATGGAGCGTATGAAAGGTTTTGAGGTGGGGGGTATGGAGGAGAGTGGAAGCAACACCAAGGTGAAGTGAAGCAATTAGACCCGAGAGATTATTGAGATTGATACTGGAGATTGGAAGAATTTGTCTAAAGTGGGTTTGGTTTGGTTGCAGGTAACAGGAGTAAACTCAGTGGGAATGGAGGAAGCAGGTGTGAAAATGGAAGAGGAAGGCACAAACAAGTCAGGTGCAGCAGATCAAGTGTTTCCTAAAACATAAAAAAAAAAAAAACTTTGGAGAGGCTTCTCGTTTCTTGCTGCCCTCTTTTAAAACGTTTTAGTTTCTTATTGATAATTGAACACGTACGTTATGTATTTATTTGGTTGCAATGTGGCATGATGTCTGAATGATCACGAGACTTAGATAATTCTATTTGTTATGTATGAAGTGTTTGGGCTTCTTCTGACATATCATAACTAAAACTTTGCACTCTTTTTAGTCCAAGCCCGAAAAAGGGAGAAGAATATTTTTGTATAATGATAGTTTGTTAATCTATATAAATCCCAAAATAAAATAAAACATTGAGTTCTTCAGGTGTTTAACAATAATTTTTGTGAAAGTAAATAATCCAAAGCTAATTACAAAAATAATTTTGGATAGCTAAAGTTGGGCCTTTCTTACCTGGGCTTTATTCTCTCTAGTTGGACTCTTGTTGGACTACGATGATTGATGGCAAATCCGTAAATAGTTGAAATATAAAGGGTAGATTAAGCGAGAGGAAGGAAAAAGACAAAAAAGGAAAAAGACAAAACACTCCCTATTGTCGGAGAGAAGGCATAGGTGTAGTTTGGCATCATCGCCCTCGGAGAAACCTAATCTCTACCTCTTCTGCCCCTTCTGTAATTCCCGATCTCACCCTTTTCTCTTCCTCCCTTCTCCCCCATCAAACGATTTATCCTTTTGTTTACCCGCCAAATTCAAGTTACTTTCTCCAACGACTCCTTTCCCCGATTCGATTCGATTCGATTCCCAACCCTAAATTTAAGATTCACGGAGGATCATCGGTGGTCTGGGTCTTCTCTTCCCTGGCGTTTCCCAGATTTTTAAATTCTCGTGAGTTCTCTGTTTCTGGAGTTGAAAAAAGTTTCAATCTTTCCTGTTGTCTTCTTCATTTCGTTCTTGTGTCTGCTCAGTTTCAGATCTTTTCTATTGGTTATCTTAGTTATATGAGCTGATTAAGGATTTTGAATATGTTTGGATTTACTCTAATTAGAGTTGAACTGAGACTGGACAGTATCCAGTTATTTGCTCGCCTCTGTTCAGATTTTGTTCACTCACTCTTGTTTTTATACTCTGCTTTTTTGTAGCTTCATCAACCGTTCTGTTCGTTGAGGAACTTACTGTTCAGTGAAAGTGAGGATGCTCAAGGTAAAAGCTTTCACTCTGTTTCTCTAAGTATTAACTGTTTCAGTTAAATTTCAGTTCATATTCATATGGTCTCTGATGCTTCTTTGGTCTTAATCTTTTGGGTGTGAACATTGGAATCTGAATGATTTACTTGAGGTCACCAGAAACACTTTCAGTTATTTATTTCTTTCGTTAATGTGACTTATGTCTGTGTTTGTGTTCTAGAGTTGAATGCTTAGATCTTGTTTCCATGTTCTCTTTGTTACAGGTACTGATAACGCAAGAGAACTAAGTTATCTTTTCACGAAGTGGGCTTTTTTCTTCTCGAAGCAGTGAGTGATATATTGAAAGATTTGCTTCTGCAATGGCCAATCGCGATTTAATGCTTGGACAGAATCACAACATCGGCATGAGTCAGGATCAATCATTGGTGCTTGGTCACAACCACACTCTAGAACTCGGTCAAAACCACGACATGGGTTTAGGACAACAAGCTCATCACGATGATCACGAACTTGATCTAGGACACCAACATGATGATGACCATGAGCTAAACTTAGGAGGACACAACGAAAACCAAGACGAAGACGAACATCATCATCATCACGATTACATGAACGAGAACGACATCTCGGTTGACCAAAAGCCTGGACACCACGACGACGACGAAGACGTTGATCCAGAGAACCAGATGTTCTCCTTGTCTGGTAACAACGAGAATCTCGAACTAGCTATTGACTCAAGCCATGAGATCGAGATCGATCACCACGGCGAGATGGTTATGGTCACCACGCCGGTCCAAGCACGTGCCCTCTCCGCCGAGTCAACCTACCAGCTCACCGTCGGACAAGAGTTCCCAGACGTCAAGAGCTGCCGCAGAGCGTTGAGAGACATGGCCATCGCTCAGCATTTCGAAATGCAGACGATCAAATCCGACAAGACACGTTTCACAGCGAAATGCTCGAGCGAAGGGTGTCCGTGGAGAGTCCACGCAGCGAAGCTACCGGGAGTTCCAACGTTCACGATCAGAACCATCCACGAAAGCCACACCTGCGGAGGCATCAACCATCTAGGCCACCAGCAAGCTTCGGTCCAGTGGGTGGCCACCTCGGTCGAGCAGCGTCTCCGGGAGAATCCCAACTGCAAACCGAAAGAGATTCTCGAGGAGATACATCGCGTCCACGGCATCACCTTGTCTTACAAGCAAGCGTGGCGCGGTAAAGAGAGGATCATGGCCACTATGCGCGGCTCTTTCGAAGAAGGCTACAGGCTCCTTCCTCAGTACTGCGAGCAGGTTAAGAGGACGAATCCGGGAAGCATCGCTTCTGTTTACGGATCTCCCGCTGATGACTGCTTCCAGCGTCTCTTCATATCGTTCCAAGCTTCCATCTACGGGTTCTTGAACGCTTGTCGTCCCCTTCTCGGTCTAGACAGAACCTATCTGAAGAGCAAGTACTTAGGCACGTTGCTATTAGCGACTGGATTCGACGGAGACGGTGCGTTGTTTCCTTTAGCGTTTGGGATTGTAGACGAAGAGAACGACGAGAACTGGATGTGGTTCTTGTGCGAGCTTCATAACCTTCTCGAGACCAACACTGAGAACATGCCGAGACTCACTATATTATCAGATAGACAGAAGGGGATAGTGGAAGGAGTGGAACAGAACTTCCCAACAGCGTTTCACGGCTTCTGTATGAGGCACTTAAGCGAAAGCTTTCGTAAGGAGTTTAACAACACGCTCTTAGTTAACTATCTGTGGGAAGCGGCTCAAGCTCTGACCGTGATTGAGTTCGAAGCTAAACTACTTGAAGTAGAAGAAGCTTCTCAAGACGCAGCTTACTGGATCAGACGTATCCCTCCGAGGTTGTGGGCTACTGCTTACTTTGAAGGACAACGGTTTGGTCACTTGACAGCTAATATAATCGAGTCCTTGAACTCATGGATCGGTGAAGCGTCTGGACTTCCGATTATACAGATGATGGAATGCATCAGGAGACAGCTGATGACTTGGTTCAACGAACGGCGTGAGACCAGTATGCAGTGGACTTCGATACTGGTTCCAAGCGCTGAGCGGCGCGTGGCGGAGGCGCTCGAGCTCGCGAGGACCTACCAGGTCCTCCGAGCCAACGAGGCTGAGTTTGAAGTTATATCTCACGAAGGGAACAACATCGTTGACATCAGGAACAGGTGTTGTCTCTGCCGGGGTTGGCAGTTATACGGTTTGCCTTGTGCGCACGCCGTGGCGGCGCTTCTTTCTTGTAGGCAGAACGTTCATAGGTTTACCGAGAGCTGTTTCACTGTGGCTACGTATAGGAAGACTTACTCTCAGACGATTCATCCGATTCCTGATAAGAGTCTTTGGAGAGAGATGTCCGAGGGAGGAGATCCGAGTGTGAGTAAAGCTGCGGGTCTTGATGCTGTTGTTATAAACCCGCCTAAGTCGCTGAGACCGGCTGGTAGGCCGAGGAAGAGACGGGCGAGAGCTGAAGATAGAGGACGTGTGAAGAGGGTTGTGCATTGTAGCAGGTGTAACCAGACTGGTCATTTCAGAACCACTTGTGCTGCACCCATTTGATCTGCACACTCTCTTCATCTCTTTACCTATAAAAAGATGGTAACAGACACTTGAAGAATATTTTACTTGTTTGTTATTTATTTACTTTCTCCATTTATATTTGTATGCGCAGCTGTAGCAGTATTGTATGCATAATAAACTCTTCTCTGTTTTTTCGTTTTAATAAGTCATGAGATTATAATATTTATTTTCAAAATGGAATGTATTTTAAATAGGTTTGATTTATCAGAAGGTACAAAGCGTTGTGTTATTCTTGATTCTTAACACAAACTCAGTCACAAACCAAAGCATGGAACAATGAGTTTCTATAGACTAGTTTCCTGAAAAACCTTCGAGGTCTCTCGAGGCCAAGGACGTAGCTACCGCGTGGATCAAAGAACCAGTACAAGAAACCGTGCAAGACAAAGAATCCCACCATCAAGAAAGGTACAATGGCTAATGCTCTGGTCTTGGAGGTGATGAGATACATCCCTGATGCAAACGCAGAGGCCATTGCGATCAGCGACACGACCATTAACAGACAAGATACGTAGAGGAAAGCGGAGCGTGCTCGAAAGCCGTCTCTCGAAGCGTAGAACAAGAAGTAGACCGTGGTTACAGAGAAGCAGAAGGCGATCGTGTCAAACACCAAGAAACATTTGAAAGCTGCTTTTTCCATCAACGCTGGTGTGCCGTCTGGTCTGTAACCGCCAGGTAGTTGGAATGCAGCTGCAAATGCTACGGTCGCCACAAGAACCGCAACTAGAAGATGAACCTCGTACATTGCACCGTAGTTTCTTGCAATGCTTTCTTCAACATCTGCTTTGTCTTGCTTCTTTGTCTCTATACCCTGTTGCTTAGACGGTTTGTAGTATCTTTGCAGTGAATAGTATGCCATCGCCACCTTGAAACTAATCTGAAGAAAAAACATGACAAACCAATTGATCTCAGAACATATTCATGTACGAATAACTATGTTGTAAACAGACACGAATCAACTCAAAGAAAGCAAAGAACTCAAGAGCAAAACATATTGAGGCAAATACTTGTTCATGGTTTGTGTATTATTACGTGAATAAATAACTTTACAATCACTTAGAACCATAATTATAATTGTCTCAAAACCCGATTTTTTTTTTCCTTGATGAATACATACTTATCATTTTCCTAATCCCTACGTCTGGCTCAACGAATACTAGCCTTTAATTGTTGCACATAGATTTAAAACACTTCAAAATGTAACAAACTCTATGGTCAGCAGCACATTGAGAGTTACTGAGTTGGCAATGTAATGTTACCTCTTGCTTCTGAGAGTAAAAGAGGTCTGCAGCTGTTAACTGATTACAGTTCACAACACGCTTGTCCACCCGCTTGTTACGCAAAAGAAGCAGCAAAATCGCGTGGCACTTGTAAACAACCGATAGATGGAGAGGTGTGTTCCCATCTACATCGCTTTCGTTCATCAGATGAAGAGAGATCTGAGGCATCTCAAGAATACAGTGAATGATTCTTATCTGTCTTGATATGATTGCAGAGTGGAGAGATGTTCTTCCTTTGCCATCAACTAGTTCCCAAACTTAAGGACAGCTGCCAACAAGCTCTCTATAGGCATCAATCTGACCTGTGGAGGCAGCAAGATGAAGCGGATATTGTCCATCTTTATCTGATACATAAGCAGTGGAGATGTCTTGTTGAAGAAAAAGTCGAGTTATCTTGACTTTGCCAAGCCATACTGAATAATGAAGAGGTGTCGATCCATTACTGTCCACTTCTTTGATCATTTCCGGTCTTGTCTCCATCAGTTTTGTCAAGAAAACTAACCAAAACAAGAAGAAGTTCTACACACAGAAACCAAACTCAAAGAGGAAGAAAGAACTTTACCAGTGTTAATAGTGTCAGAATCCACAGCTGCATGCAGAGCATTCATACCTTTAGGCCCTGTACCGGTAACCGAAGGAGATGTTTCCAAAATATGATCAGCAATGTCGAAAAACCCTCTTTCAATAGCTAAGTACAGAGGACATTCACTGTTGTTATTGGCCATATCTAGCAATCCTGTGTCTTGTTCAACTAGGAGCTTAGCTGCATCGACATGTCCACTCTTTAATGCAACATGTAACGCTGTATCCTTCTGCTTATTAGTAGTCCTCAGTAGCTGCTTTTCGATATCGGAATTGGCTGAATTGACAAGAAGTTGCAAAACTTGAAAGGAACCTACACTAGCTGCAACGTGTAGAGGTGTGTCTCCGTTGCTGTTTTCTCCCAACAGGAGAGATGGGCGAAGATCAAGTATGGCTGTAGCGAAGTCAAGCCTCTGATGCTTAGCTGCAATGTGAAGAGCGTTGTTCTTATGTGGGGTTACCTTGTCGAAATCTGAAAGGTGAAACTTGGCAAGAGTAAGGAGATTTGTTTCTCCCTTAGCTGCAGCTGTAAGCAATCTCCAGTCCATCATGCGCCTGCAACCAAAAACAGTCTCAATAAGCTCTAAGGGATGTAGATTCTTGATCAAGTAAAATCTACCAAAACCTGCAAGTGAGCTGATGCAAAGAGAATTTTATTGGAAAGAAAGGAGGCGCAGATTCAACTTTTTAATAAGTCTTCTAGTGCGTATATATGGAAGAGAGAAGACAAATTATCTCTAGTCTTGTCAAGTTGTTTCATTAGTCAACGTTAGTATGTGGAGGGGAGGAGAGTAAACAAACAAACAAACAAACAAACTTGAGTTTGTAAAACTTGACTTTATTCACAACAAATACACAAGGCATAATCTAGCGTTCTCACTCTAATGAAGAGAGCTCTCAGGCTTACAGTGAATGATACCTCTTTGTCTTGATATGACTGCAGAGTGGAGAGATGTTCTTCCCTTACCAATCAACTAGTGTTCCCAAACATAAGGACATGCTACCAACAAGCTCTCCAAAGGATACCTATGGAGGAGAGAAGACAGATTGTCTCAAATCTTATTTTATTAGCCAACGTGTTAATGTGTGGAGGATAGTGGACTAACTAACAACATGAGTTTTTTTTTCTTCTCATCTTATCTTATATGCATGCATACTTCAGATTACTAAAAACATGTTCCATACAAAATGATATATAACTCTCTGAAATTTAGGAAAGAAATTCACAAGAACATGATTCTTTATAAACAACATACTTTTTTTTTTCTGCTGCACAAACTGTTTATTTCTGTTGCAAAAACAGATGATATCGTTGTACAAAGTTGTATTATTCTAGATTCTTTACACAAACTCAGTTCCAAACAAAAACATGACACAATGGGTTTTGGCAGAATAGCTTCCTAATAAACCGGCGAGGTCGTTCAAGGAAAAGGACGTAGCCGCCGCGTGGATCAAAGAACCAGTAGATGAAACCGTGCAAGACCAAGGTTCCAACCATCACGAAAGGTACAAGGGATAACTGTCTCGACTTGGATGAAATCAAATACATCCCTGATACAAACGCTGAGGCCATTGCGATCAGAGACACAACCATCAACAGACAAGACATGTAGAGGAAAGAAGAACGTGCTCGAAACCCGTGTCTCGAAGCGTAGAACAAGAAGTAGACTGTAGTTACAGAGAAGCAGAAGGCGATTGTGTCAAACACCAAGAAACATTTGAAAGCTGCTTTTTCCATCAGTGTAGGTGTACCGTCCGGTTTGTAACCGCCAGGTATTTGGAATGCCGCCGCAAATGCTACTGTTGCCACAAGAACCGCGACTAGAAGATGAACCTCGTACATTGCACCATCGTTTCTTGCATTGCTTTCTTCAAAATCTGCTTTGTCTTGCTTCTTCTTTGTCTCGATGTTATGTCGCTGAGACGGTTGCTTGTAGTATCTTTGCAGTGCATAGTATGCCATCGTCACCTCGTAACTTAACTGCAAAAGAAAAAGAAATTACAACAAACCAGTAATTTCATGAGACTGACAAACTTTAAGGTCAACACATCGAGAGAAAGCAATGTAATGTTACCTCTTGATTCTGAGAGTAAAAGAGTTCCGCAGCTGTTAAGTTGTTACGGTTCATGACAAACTTATCAACTCGCTTGTTCTCCAAAAGAAGCAGTAAGACGGCTTGCCATTTGTAAACAACCGATAGATGGAGAGGCGTGTTTCCATCTGCATCGCTTTCATTCAACAGATGAAGAGAGATCTCAGGCATCTCTAGAATACAGTCAATGATACCTCTTTTTCTTGATATGATTGCAGAATGAAGAGATGTTCTTTCTTTGTTGTCAACTAGTTCCCAAATGTAAGGACAGCTACCAACAAGCTCTCTATATGCCTCAGTCTGACCAGTGGAGGCAGCAAGATGAAGCGGACATTGTCCTTCCTTATCTGATATATAAGCAGCCGAGCTGTCTTGGTGAAGCAAAATTCGAGTTATCTCCAGTTTGCCAAGCCACACTGAATAATGAAGCGGTGTCCATCCATTAGTGTCCACTTCTTTGATCATTTCCGGTCTTGTCTCCATCAGTTTTGTCAAGAAAACTAACCAAAACAACAATAATTTTGTTAAGTTTCTGTACTTCCAACTTAAAATCAATTAGCGATAAGTGGATTGGTTTATTATCTTATATACTAGTCTCTAATAAAGTTCTACAGAGCTCTACATACAAAAAACAAATTCAAATAGAAAGAAAGAAACTTTACCAGTACTGACAATGTCGGAATCCACAGCGGCATGCAGAGCATTCATACCTTTAGTCCCTGTACCGATAACTGAAGGAGATGTAGCCAAAATATGTTCAGCAATGTCGAAAAGCCCTCTTTCAATAGCTAAGTACAGAGGAGATTCATTGTTGTTATTGGCCATATCTAGCAATCCTGTGTCTTGTTCAACTAGGAGCTTAGCTAAATCGACATGTCCACTCTTTAATGCAACATGTAACGCTGTATCCTTCTGCTTATTAGTAGTCCTCAATAACTGCTTGGTTTTTCCCCGGTTTTCGATATCTAAATTGGCTGAATTGACAAGAAGCTGTAGAACTTGAAAAGAACCTACACTAGCTGCAACGTGTATAGGTGTGTCTCCGTTGTTGTTTTCTCCCAAAAGGAGAGATGGGCGAAGTTCAAGTATGGCTGCAGCGGAATCAAGCCTCTGGTGCTTAGCTGCAATGTGAAGAGCGTTGTTGTTATGTGGCGTTACCTTGTCGAAATCTGAATGGGGAAACGTGGCAAGAGTATTAGTTTCCCCTTTTGCTGCAGCTGTTAGCAATCTCCAGTCCATCGTGCGTCTCAAGAAGATCTGAGTGATGTAGATTCTTGATTAAGTAAAACCTACCAAAACCTGCATGTCAGATGATACAAAGAGGATTTTTATTTGAGAGAAAGGAGACGCAGATGCATTGGCTGAGCTAAGAAAACTTTTTAAGAGGGTCTATTCATGATCAGCATATATTATACGGGTCAACTAACTGATTTTTACACTATTTTCCCAGTTTTTCAAGGAAATGTACATGTAAAATTTTTTTATATTCAAAAATCCACATGGGTCAACTGACCCACATGCCAATAAGCTGGCTCGGCCAGTGCGCACATGCAGCTTTTAAGCAGCCTTTTAGTGTATATATGGAAGAGAGAAGACAGATTATATCTAGTCTTGTAAAGTTGTTTCATTAGTCAACGTTGGTTGGTGTTCAAAAAAAACTCAACGTTAGTCTGTGAATGAAGAAGACAAACAAACAAACTTGAATTTGTTCGCAAGGCACTATGGTTAACACCAATGCCTTGAAATTTTTTGATCAAATATTTACTGGTTGAAATTAATATAAAAGAGTAAAGAAAATAGTGAAGGGTAATACCATGTCAGGAAAACAAACAAATGATAGTTGATTCATCAAGAAGCAGAGTTCTGGCGAATAACAACATATACACAACACAAGGCATAATCTAGCGTTCTCACTCTAAAGAAAGTAACAATGTGAATCAAAGCTCGAGAAGATGAAGGATCACCTTGAAGATGCCTGGATTCGATGATGGTGATGGAGGATAATGAAGATGGTGATGAAGCGTAAGAGAGTAAATAAGAGAGGAAAATTGATAATTTATTTGATTGACTCTCTAAAATGATGGCGTGACCCATACATTTTGACTATAAAAACAAACCGGTTAATGAAATATAGCAGCTTAACCGAAAGTAAACCACAAGTAACTAAACCAGAGATACAGCTTTATCCTTTATATCCTGAAGATCATAAAGGATGATAACGTTGTCATCATTTTACTTATTATATTACATATGTAGAGTAGTATTATGTTCGAATTGTCACAACTGAAACAAAAACAACAAACATATTAAAAGAAAAAAAAAAGATGGAACGTTCATTCTTCTTATGTGGTTAGCAGTATCAGTCCTAGACTTGGGTGGCAGCAGCTTCTTGTGCTTCAACAGCAGCCTCCGTCTCTGCTTTAGCAGCTTCCTCAGGAGTCTTGCCATTGGTCACAGGTGGCACCAAAGAGTCAAACTTGTCTGATTTCCCCAACACAATCTCAATCTGCGTAAAAACATAACACAAAGAGATTGTAAAATGATGAAGTCAAGAGAGAGAGATGATGCTAAAGTAGTGAAACTTGCCTTTGCTTTCTGAACCATCTTTCCTTTGGTTTCATCCTTCATCCCTACAGTTGATGTCAACACTTCTGAAAAAAAAACAGATTTTTGAATTAGATTGAAAGCTTTTTATCATCATGAGAAAAAAATGAGAGACTTTGAACTTACTCTTCTCTGTAGCCAATCCATTGTTCTTCAAGATCTCAGAGATTGTTACAACCGTCGTGATTGCTGTGTACAAATCAAACAGTTATATAAGTAAAAAGAGGAGAGACCAGTCTACAAGCTTTTTCAATAAGTTATGATGAAAATGTATATACCCATTCCGAGTGCAGAGAGTTCCACCTCATTGTGTTGCTGAATGTACCTCTGCATCAAATGCAATGCAAATCACACAACTTTTCAAATTTCTCTATTTGGAATAAAAGGCTAAACGATCATTCATGAATCAATACCATAACTAGCCAAGAATCAGATCGAAAACAAGATCTGGCAAGTAAACTCATTCTTTCAAGCAACGTCAATAATACCTTGGCGAGATTAACGTAGAAGAACAACGGTTTCTTCGTGTTGGAGACTTGGATCCTGTTCTTCTTGTGAGCCTCCGTCTTCGCCGGCGGCGCGAGGATGATGTTTATCTCCGGGGCTGTGATCGGTGGAGGAGCCGGTGTTGCTATTTGCATCGCCATCTTCTTCTTAGATCACTCTCTTTCTTTCAGTTACTGCGTAAACTTCTCTTCTCTTCTATCTTGTTGCTTTAGCGGGAAAACGTTAATCGGTAGTTAGAAAACCGTTATGAGGCTTAACAGGCATTTATATAGCACCTTGAAGCCAACGAAAAGTCGACACGTGTTTGTCTTCGAGTTGGTTTGTTGACCGAGTAAGAGGGAAAAGACGGGAAAGACGGATGGGATCATTCGTCTCCCTTCGTGTGTTTTAAATGACGTGATTACCCCCCACACATTGCCTTTTGTGTCTTTATTTACAAACCTAAACGTGGGCCTGCCATGTGCTAACATAAACGGGCTTCCGTTATTTTATTTTTTGTAGATAATTACAAAAATTAACGATTTAAATTTGACTTTACAGACACATTTATTCTTGTTTCGAACATCCATAGGTGATAGTGGTATCACTGGTATGCGTATTATAGTCTCTAACAGCATCAGCAACGAGATGGTCCCTATCCACAATAGTACAATACACATACCAATCTCGTTATTGGTTAACATTTTCGGAGGCAAAAATCTCAT
This sequence comes from Brassica carinata, assembly GCA_016771965.1. Taxonomy (NCBI): domain Eukaryota; kingdom Viridiplantae; phylum Streptophyta; class Magnoliopsida; order Brassicales; family Brassicaceae; genus Brassica; species Brassica carinata. The sequence goes on along the minus strand of CM028690.1, from coordinate 57,323,929 downwards.
TTGTTGGACTAATTAACCGACCGTTTTATCTTCTGTTCTGTCTTTTTTTTTTTCTGTTTTCTCAGTAAGAATTTTTCCACCAAAAGATAAAGTTTTTTTAAAAAATTTTTGAGTTGTGACGTGGATCCTACGTCTTTCCAAATTTTAAATAGAGTAACGAGGGAAAGTATGAACTTCTTGTGACAAATATCTTTCTCGGAGAAAAAGCTTCAGTGGTGCAAGCTCGTCTTCCCGTGAGGAGATACGGAAGACGGCATCTGATCGGAACCGACACAGCACCGGAAAACAATTTAGAATAAAAAACGATCCTGATAAAGAACAAAGTCACCAATGCTGTCCACGAAAGCCCTTGTTCCAGATCATGCAATGCTAAAACTGGATTGAAACCAGTGAAAGAGTCCTTAGAAGAAGCTTTTGAGGCTTGAAATGATTATTATTGATGCTTATTTGGTCGGTGTTTACTCTCAAACTCACTTTGATTTTTTATTCGGTTAGTTCTGTTCTGGTATATGTTTGGTTCATAATGTAACCGTACGTCCTTCTCGGTTTTAATTGTAACGTGGAAATTTTAAGCTTATTGTGCAAAACTCCTAATGTTGAAATTTGTATATTGTGAATGTTGTTGGATTACTCAACCCAAAATATTCGCTAACTGATTATTACGGATTGGAAGAGGTCAAAAGAAATCTTAGTTAAGATATTTCTCCTTATTTTAATCAATGATTTTAAACAACTAGCTCCTAGCAAAATTCTAACAAACCAAAAGAGCAAACCAGTAAAAATCAAAACCGGCATCAAACATTTAACCTAAACCGGTAATATCAAAACAAAGAAACTCTAAAAACCCAAAACCAAACCGACTAAAGTCGATAAACCTAGCCAAACGCTAACACTATTCCGGTCGCCACTTGAACGCTTACCACCGTGATGCGATCCACCACCACCACCACCTCCTCCAAAAACCGGATACACTCCTCGTCCTCCCATAGGCCTCTCTTCACTGCCACCGGAACTGCGTCCTCCTCTTCCTCCCGTAGACCTCCCTCCATTGCCACCGCCATGTTCTCCTCCACCAAAACTGCGTCCTCCTCCACCGAAACCGCGTCCTCCTCCGCCGAAACTGCGTCCTCCTCCACCGAAACTGCGTCCACCACCGCCACCCCTCTTAGCAACGACAGCTAATTCCGCTGTTTTATCAGAAAAACCGCCACCCTCATGTTTCGACTCAACTGACTGGACCGGAAGATTGAAATGGCTTGGATCGACGGTGGCTAAACGTGGTGTAGATCGTGAGGTGGCTTGAAAAAAGTTGTGTTGGAGATGGAGAAAAAATAGAAAGTATAGAATCAAAGAAGCTTTCGTAGAACCCATAATTGTCTTCGCTTTTTTTTTTTTCAGGTTTCAGTGAATAGAAAGAGTTCCTTAATTTATACACCGAATTGTTGAAAGTATTTTATTCACGTTCTCCATAACTTTAGGATAAACATTAATATTATAAAACTAAATTTGTCTATTTGTCATATTTCCCATGATTTTAAGATAAATCATTAGTTTAATTAACATTATAATTTAAAATTTTATTTTAATATATATATACGATAATTAATAAATATCAGCCTATTTTACCGATACATACACTATTATTTTTCACAAATATATTTTAATATGTATACTTACCATGATATTTTGGATATTCGTAATTAGAAATGAACTATTATTATGCATTAATGTGTATATATATATTAAGTCATTGTTTATAAAATGAAAAATTAAGATTGTATCCTATTTTTAGCTACTGTACAATCATAATCTTCATGTTAAAATATAATTATTATATTGAACTAAATATGATAAAAATATATTAAATTGATATAATTTATAAATTAATATGATGACAGAACGACTTAATATTAACAAACTATATAATACATGTCTAAACATTAATGTACCTTAGACTTTTGTACATACAATAATACATTATCTAAAAAGAATAAGCGTAAAAAATTATTGGTAAAAAGAAATCCAGCTTTGAAAGGCAGCTTATAATTTAGCTTAAATTAAATACAAAATAATTTTCAAATATGTTTTTCATGCATATATTAGTTTTTTTAATAACTAAATGCGAATACTAGAAGATAAATATATAATAAGAAGTGACAAATATATGTAAAGGTTTTAAACAACTGATTAACTAAAACAGGTAAATTATAAAATTATTGTATTTGAAATAGTTATATAAACTTTTAAGTATATAATTAACGTTAAAAATATATACCATTAATGATCTAAAACAAATATGTGTGGATATAAAATTGAAAACAAATACTCGCGCAGTTGTGCAGATCAAGATCTAGTTTATGTTAAAAACTAAATTACCATTTGATTAGTCAAGTCATAGGAAATGAAACTTTGGTTACCTTATTTAGAAAGACATATTTGAATTACTAATCGGCTTCGACCTTTGAAAAAAATATTTGGGTCTAGGCCTATACATTTTCAAAACCTTACTAGTCTCATTTAGATAAACAAGTTTGAATTACTAGTCGGTTTCGACCTGAAATTATTTTGATTTCGGCCCATACATCTTCGAAAAATTGTTTACTTCATTTAGAAAAGAATTTCTAGTCGGTTGGATCTCCGCCCAACATTTACGAGAGTATATAAAGGATTAAGAAAGATATTAGGGTTAAGAGTCAAAAGAATCAAAAAGTGAGAGAGGCTGAGTTGAAAACAATCATGAAAATGGGCAAGAGGTCTAAGAAACAAGACGAAAGGAATGTAAACGATCCGTTTAGGAACCTTCCTAATGACCTGAACGTAGAGATTCTCATGAAACTGCCGCCGAAATCCATAGTCAGGCTCCGTTTCGCTTCTAAACACTTGTCATCTATAATCCTCGAGAAAGAGTTCACCAAGTTGTACATGGCTCGATCTTCGACTCAGCCGCGTCATCTTATCTCAGTGCTCCGTGGCGGCAGCAACATGCAGATGCAACGGTTTCACTCCTTCTCTCAAGACCATCCGTCGGATTCTAATCTTGACGAGGTTAGCTATAAACTAGATCCGAATCTACCGTATGTATTTACTCCATCTGTTCGCGGCTTGATCTGCGGTCGGGACGGTACCAAGATGATAGTCGGAAACCCCAGCACGGGTCAGTTCGTATCATTACCTACAGTCGAATCAAGGAGGCAAGATATATTGTCTGCTTTTGGATATGATCCTGTTAATGATGTGTACAAAGTGTTGTGCATGACGGTGGTAACTAAACCTAGTAACATGTCTCGTGGTGGTGATGTTGTGGCATGGGAGGATATTATGTCGGAGGAGCATCAGGTGATCACACTAGGAGCTAAACAAGAATGGAGAATGGTAGAGTGTAAGTATCCACATCGTCCTTATTCTGGATATCAAGAGATATGCAGGGATGGGGTTATGTATTATTTAGCTTCTTACAAACAAAAACGATCTCTAATGAGCTTTAATCTGAGTTCTGAAGACTTTAATGTTATTAAGCTACCTGAGGATAAGATGCTTCAACAGTTTGGTTTTCTAACGAATCACACTGGAAAGATAACCATAGTGAGTCAGGCATATAGCATCACCATTGACCTATGGGTTCTGGAAGATGCCAACAAAGAAGTATGGTCAAAAGCTGCTGTTGTGTTTCCTCCTGTGGCAGTATATGGAAGGTTGCATAGGGTCTTTTTCGCGTTCAGGGGTATACTTGGTACTGGGGAGATGATATTCTCACCGTATACATTCGCACCTCGTACAACCCCTAACCCGTTCCTTTTTATTGGCTACGATCCCAAGTCAAAAAAGGTCGGAGAAACTGTGATGAATGGAATTGGAGATGAGTCTGATACTATCCAAGTCTTCTTCGATCATGTGGAGAGTTGTGTGATTCTGTGAAAGGTATGTTAATGATCCTTATTACTGGAATTGTGACATTTGATCAACAATTTATTCAGTCTTTTCATCATTGACGTTGTATACACTTGTGGATTATATATGTAATTGTATGAGTTGATTGATGTTTTGGTTTTTTGTGGAGCTAACAAGCTTTCGTTTTTTTTTTAATTTATATTTTGAGTGATAAAGAGTTTTGTGTTGGGTAGACGGATCATAACTCTGTCTAGCCAACACAAATAAATCCGTATCTTATATTATAAAGAGTTTTTTTTAATTTAGTATATAAAAAGGGAAAATTTATTAATAATAATATAAGATACGGATTTATTGTTTGTGAATTTTTCATTGATGTCTCCATCAAATTCTCCTTTAAATTATTTTTTTATCATTCGTCTATTTTAATTGGAAGATTTCTTCAACAACTGTGAACATGAGTTTGCGATAAGTTTATATATGATAATATAATATAACTCCTTTTTGAACTTAAATTATAAGTCCTCATGGCATGATACGACACTTTCGCGGTTTAAAACCGGTTCAAGAATATGAAAAAGCTAATGCGTATCCACTAAGTCTACTGTTACTTGACTAAGAAGCCAGAGATATCTATGTAAAAGAAAGAAAAAAAAGAAGTTGAGCAAAGCTTTCAGTGACTACAGCTTCCCACTTACATTCTCCGTTCGTGACTAAACAACGACCGGTTTATCATGCTACATGAAACGGACAATCCAAACAAGCAACTGAATTTGTTTGATTATGAAAGTTTTGTTTAGCCTCTGCAAGAAATCAAAGAAATAACAAAAGAGTTTTTTTTTTACACAATTGTCATTACTCATAAGGATTTCCATTCACATGATAACAAGGGATATTTTATTTTTACATTTTCAACATATGAAATTTTATTTACAAATCTATAAAATATTTAACAAGTCAAGGAATTGGTAGTGTCTGCCTAGAAAGTTATATTTTACATTAGCAAACGGTGGTAACTTAGTGGTAGAGAAAAAATTGGGATAAGATATACATTTGTCGATTTTATTCATGTTAGGAACTAAATTGCCATTTGATTAGCTATATGAAATTGTTTGTCTCATTTAGAAACAGGTTTAAATTACTAGTCGCGGCTTCCACATTTAAAGAATTATTTGGGCCTCGGTCCATTTATCTTTGAAACCTTGTTTATCTCATTTAAAAAAATAGGTTCGAATTACTAGTTGGCTTGGACCTTACAAAAATTGTTTGGACTCCAGTCCAGACATTTATTTTACATTAGCAAACGGTGGTAACTTAGTGGTAGAAAAAAAAATTGGGATAAGATATACATTCGTCGATTTCATTCCTGTTAAGAACTAAATTGCCATTTGATTAGCCATACGAAATTGTTTTCCTCATTTAGAAAACAGGTTTAAATTACTAGTCGCGGCTTCGACCTTTAGAGAATTATTTGGGTCTAGGCCCATTTATCGAAACTTTACTTGTCTCATTTAGAAAACAGGTTTAAATTACTAGTCGCGGCTTCCACATTTAAAGAATTATTTGGGCCTCGGTCCATTTATCTTTGAAACCTTGTTTATCTCATTTAAAAAATAGGTTCGAATTACTAGTTGGCTTGGACCTTACAAAAATTGTTTGGACTCCAGTCCAGACATTTATTTTACATTAGCAAACGGTGGTAACTTAGTGGTAGAGAAAAATTGGGATAAGATATACATTTGTCGATTTTATTCATGTTAGGAACTAAATTGCCATTTGATTAGCTATATGAAATTGTTTGTCTCATTTAGAAAAACAGGTTCGAATTACTAGCTGGCTTCGACCTTACGAAAAATTGTTTGGATTTCGGCCCAGACATCTATGAATATATAAAGAAGTTATATCTAGGTTTAACAAAGGTTAAGAGTCAAAAGAATCAAAGAGTGAGAGGCAGAGTTGAGAACAGTCATGCAAAGGGTCATCAAGAGGTCTACGAAACCAGATGAAAGGAATGTAAACGATCCGTTTACGAACCTTCCTCCGGAACTAAATGTAGAGATTCTCATGAAACTGCCGCCGAAATCCATAGCCAGGCTCCGTTTTGCTTCCAAACATTTGTCAACTATAATCCTCGACAAAGAGTTCACCAAGTTGTACCTGACTCGATCTTCGGCTCAGCCGCGTCATCTTATCTCAGTACACCGTGGCGGCAGCAACATGCAGATGCATCGCTTTCACTCCTTGTCTCAAGACCATCCGTTGCCTTCTAATTATGAAATTGTTAGCTATAAACTAGATCCGAATCTACCGTATGTATTTACTCCACCTGTTCGCGGCTTGATCTGCGGTCGAGACGGTACCAAGATGATGGTGGGAAACCCTAGTACAGGTCAGTTCGTATCGTTACCTAGAATCAAAACAAGGAGGCAAGAGATATTGTCTGTTTTTGGATATGATCCAGTTAATGATTTATACAAAGTGTTGTGCATGACGGTGGTAGCTAAACGTAGTAACATGTCTCGTGTTGGTAATGTTGTGTCATGGGAGGATATTGTGTCGGAGGAGCATCAAGTGATCACTCTAGGAGCTAAAGAAAAATGGAGAATGGTCGAGTGTAAGTATCCACATCGTCATTACCTTGGATATCAAGGGATATACAAGGATGGTTTTGTGTATTATTTAGCTTCTTACAACAAAAAACGATCTCTAATGAGCTTTGATCTGAGTTCTGAAGACTTTAATGTTACTAAGCTACCTGAGGATAAGATGCTTCAACAGTTTGGTGAGCTGGTGAATCACGCTGGAAAGTTAACCATAGCGAGTCAGGCATATAGCAGCACCATTGACCTATGGGTTTTGGAAGATGCCAACAAAGAAGTATGGTCAAAAGCTGCTGTTGTGGTTCCTCCAGTGACAGATATATTTGGAACGTTTCATAGCGTCGGGTTGATGGGTATACTTGGTACTGGGGAGATGGTATTCGCTCCGCACACATCCCGGGTCCTGTTCTTTTTTGTTTGTTACGATCCCAAGTCCAAAAATGTCAGAGAAATTGTTATGAATGGAGTTGTAGATGGCTCTGATACTATCCAAGTCTTTTCCGATCATGTAGAGAGTTGTATGGTTCTGTGAAAGGTATGTTAATGATCCTTATTATTACCGTAATTGTGACATCTGATTCAACTATGTATTCAGACTTTTCGTCAGTTGTATGCTTTGTGGATTATATATATGCAAGTATGAATTTGTTAAAGTTCTGATTTTGTGTGGAGCTAACAAGCTTCGGTTTTTTTTTTTTTTTAATTTATATTTTGAGTGATAAAGAGTGTTGGCTAGACAGATCTTCATATATCATCATCAGTTGTTGTAAAACTCAATAGTCAATACGCAAGAGCGTTGTAATGAAAACTTACTCTAGCTTACAAGCTCGTTTTTGATTAAAGTGAATTCAGTTTCCACTTGAGACTCACCTTCTTCTGGCCAGTTTAGCATCCAACTTTATTTTTTGCCGTAAAGATTTTTAATTCCACACAAAAACGACTTTTTCTGTTAATTTTTTTTTCTTAGAGGTTGGTTCACCAGGTAAATTCCCAAATATTAAACACCACATTGCAAAGAGGAAGAGCAGTTCTTACAAACCTGCTCTCAGGTTGATCCATCATCTGATCGTCATAGGTTAAACATAACCCCAGATAAGAACCAAGTGGGTGGTTTTTCTCCACCAATCCGCGGTTTGGTCTGCCGTCAAATGGATTCCAAAGTGACGATTTCGAACCCTAGCACGGGCCAGTTCGTAACGTTATCTAGAGTCAAAACTACAAGAAAAGGTATGTTATCCTTTTTGGGTATGATCCAGTGAATGTTGTATACAAAATGTTGTGCATGACGATACTGCAAGGTCGTCAAAGTCAAAGACGTGGATCAACAGTTAAGTCCGAGGAGCATCAAGTATACACTCTAGGAGGAGCTCAACGAAAATGGAGAATGATTGAATTTAAGCATCCTCATCTTCCTCCTAGTCATCCTCTTGATGTTGTTATCAGAAGAGGCTCACCTTGCAAATTCCCAAATATAAACACCACATCGCAAAAATACTGGAATACAAACTGAAGGGAGGAATTGGAATGGTCGTGAAAAGTAAGGGTTTTATTTGCAAATCTCCTAACTCTGTAAATATATTACTCCCTCCGTCCCACTTTAAGTGGTGTTTTAGGTTTTTTATTTTGTCCCATTTTAACTGATGTTCTCACAAATCTAGATATAATTTAATATCATTTCAATTTTGTGGCTAATTAAAAAATAATGTGGCTTTGAATGGTGACCATGGAATGAAGAGGAACATTCAATTCCTTATCATTCCTAAAAAAATTCACCATTCACAAGGAATGTTTTTTCCCTATCATTCCTTTTCATTCTTTTTTTTTAAGGAACAAAGAACAAAATCATTCCTTGAGAATTTTGAGAGGGAATAACCATTCCTTTTTATTCCTGCAATTTTGTTCCTATACATTCATTTCCTCGTCGTTCCTTTTGTTCCCAATAAGGTTACCAGTCGGAGCCTGTATCATTTTCTTATTGGTTGAACTAGTTTCATTTAATGATATTTTTATGTTACCAAGATAAATTATATAAAAATGTGTATTTTCTTAATTCATGTGCAAAAACCTTAAAATTCACTTATAGTGTGACAGAGGGAGTAAGTTTTAGGAAAATTTAGTAAATAAAAAGAGAAATTGGTTTTAAAAATAATAATTTACGAATTTATTGTTGTAAAAAAAATTCTCCATCAATTTTCCTTTTAAATTTTAATCATTCTTCTATTTTGAGTAGCAGGGTTCTTTTGCATATCAAGAACTTCTTCAACAATTGTGAACATGAGTTTGCAATAAGTTTATATGATATTATGTCCTATTATTTAAACATGAATTGTATATAAGTCCTCGTGTTGGCCATGCTACTTGACACTTTCCCGGTTTAACACCGGATGAAGAATATGAAGAAGCTAATGCATATCAACTAAGTGTACTGTTACTTGATTAAGAAGCCAGAGATATTGATGCAGAAAAAAAAAGAGTTGAGTTCATCCTTCGTTCGTGGCTAAACAATGACTGGTTTTTTTGCCCAAAAAAAAACAATGACTGGTTTGAGATGCTACGTGAAACGGTCAATCGAAACAAGCAACTTAATGCAAGTTCAACAAACGAAGCAACTTAATCTGTCTGGTTATGTGAAAGTTTTGTTTAGGCTCAGCAAAAACTAAGAAATAACAAAATAGTTTTCTTTTTTCAATTGTGCGACTGGTTATTATACAATTGTCATTTATAGCATGTCATTATCGCTCAAAACCCTCCCAGATGAGAAGAGTTTCTTACCGTCTCTCACTTCTCTCTGTTTTAATTCACATTTTCCAATTATTTAATTCACATGAAATTATATTAGACAGTGCCATCAAAGATGGCCTAAAGATTTCCATCCACATCATAAACAAGGGGTATTTCCTGTTACATTTTCACAAAATGAGGTTTTATTACAAATCTATAAAATATAGATTTCATTTATGTTAGAAACTTGGCTTGTATCGGTTTTAAAATCTAATAATATTTTTTTAACTTTGCTTATCTTATTTAGAAAAAATATTCAAATTTTTAGTCGGTTTTGATCTTTAGCGAATTATTTGGGTTTCGGCCCATTAATATTCGAAAATCTTATTTGAGTTACTTCATTTAGAAAACAGATTCGAATTACTAGTCGGTTTCGGCCTTTAGAAAATTATTTGGATCACGGCCCAAATATCTACAATTATATAAAAAGATATATTTAGGGTTAGGAAAGATATTAGGGTTAAGAGTCAAAAGAATCAAACAATGAGAGGCAGAGTTGAGAACATCATGAAAAGGGTCAAGAGGTCTAAGAAACTAGAAGAAAGGAATGTCAACGATCCGTTTAAGAAGCTTGACAAGGATGTGAACGTTGAGATCCTCATGAAACTGCCGCCGAGATCCATAGCCAGGCTCCATTTCGTTTCTAAACACCTGTCATCGATAATCCTCGACAAAGAGTTCACCAAGTTGTACATGACTCGATCTTCAACTCAGCCGCGTCATCTTGTCACAGTGAACGGTGGCCACTACTACGTGAAGATTCAGCGCTTTCACTCCATCTCTCCAGAGTATCCGTTGTCTTCTAATCATAACAAGGTTAGTTGTAAACTGGATCCGTATGGACTGAGTCTACCGTATGAATTTCATCCACCTGTTCGCGGCTTGATCTGCGGTCGGTACGGTATCAAGATGATAGTCGGAAACCCTAGCACGGGTCAGTTCGTATTTTTACCTAGAGTCAAAACGACGAAGAAAAACATATTATCTGTTTTTGGATATGATCCAGTTAATGATGTATACAAAGTGTTGTGCATGACGGTGGTAACTAAACGTAGTAACATATCTCGTGGTGTTATGCCTTGTGATGCTATGTCTGAGGAGCATCAAGTGATCACTGTAGGAGGAGCTAAAGAAAAATGGAGAATGATCGAGTGTAAGTATCCACATCGTCATTATTCTGAATGTCAAGGGATATGCAGGGATGGGGTTATGTACTATTTAGCTTCTTACAAAGAAAAAAGATCTCTAATGAGCTTTGATCTGAGTTCTGAAGACTTTAATGTTATTAAGCTACCTGAGGTTGAGGTGCTTCAACAGTTTGGTGAGCTGGTGGATCACGCGGGAAAGATAACCATAGCGACTCTAGGACGTAGAGGACCCGTTGACCTATGGGTTCTGGAAGATGTCAACAAAGAAGTATGGTCAAAATCTGTTGTCGTGTTGCCTTCTGGGGCCGATAGATTTGAAAGGTTTTATACGTTCATGTTGAGGGGTATACTTGCTACTGGGGAGATGATATTCGCACCGATCACATCCACTAACCCGTTTTATTTTCTTTGTTACAATCCGGAGGGGGAGAAATTCAGAAGAATTGTGATTGATGATATTGTACATTACTCTGATCCTATCCAAGTCTTTGTCGATCATGTAGAGAGTTGTATGGTTCTGTGAAAGATATGTTACTGTTCCTTGTTACTGTGACATTTGATAAAACAATTTATTCAGTCTTTTCATCGATGACATTATATGATTGTGGATTGTATATGCAAGTATGAGTTGATTGAAGTTTTGGTTTTCGATTTTTTTTTTGTTTGTTTATATTGTGACTGAAAATATATATATAGCTTTGTTTTGGCTAGGCGGGTTTTCATCGTCATTTTGGTTGTCTTTTGAGCTTTGTTACTTACTTGATGGAGAAGCAAAACACATCAATTAAGATAAGTTTTGCAAAGCTTACAGTAACCTTTTTTCCCTAAAGTTTATTTTAGTTACCTCGAATAGTACGAGCATGTAGTAATTTAAAACTCTTCCTTATTACTGGAACTGATTAAACAAATTAATTCAGTCTTGTGGAATATGCAAATGCATGATGACTTATTCAAATTAATTCAGTCTTCATTTTGGTTGCCTCATGAGCTTTGTTACTTGATGAAGAAGCAAAACACATCAATCTAGATAAGTTTTGCAAAGCTTACAGTAACCTTGATGAAGAAGCATATGTTTTTTTTTTTTGGTTATATTTGGAGAGGAATGAAAAGTTTTGTTTTGGCTGTACAGTTTGGTCCTTTTTTGTGTGCCAAATATACAGTTGGTCTTTGTTCCTCTATAATCTCTTTACTCTAATCTTTTTTTTTGTAAGTACCCGTTCTACATGAATTGTAAAAGTCAATACGTAAGTAAGAGCGTTGAGATGAAAACCTAATCTAGCATACAAGACCACTATTGATTAAATTGAATTCAGTTTTCACTTGAGACTCACCTTCTTCAGGCCATTTTACCATCCAATTGTAATTTTTTTGCCGAAAGATTTTCATTGCACCAACAAAAACTTTTCTATTATTTTTTGTAAAAAGAGGCTCACCTTGCAATTTCTCATATATTAAACACCCTCCGTTTTTTTCTTATATAGATGTATGCAGCAATCTTCTTTGCAATATAAAGAAGATTGCTGCATACATCTATATAAGAAAAAAACTCGCCTGAAGCCAGATTGTTGATGCTTGTCGGTACTGCCACATAAACCGAGTTCACAAATCACAAGTGCTCTTATATAACTCATGCCAAGTGGAATATACAATTGTAACGTTAATTTCACACAGAGTCAAAAATTTGATCTTTGGAGCCAATTATGCATCTACCGTTGAGCATTCAGAGAAACGAGAAGAGACTGGTGTATTTTAGTACAAAACAAGCAGACAGGGGGTATTTAGTACAATCATATTATTTGGGTATGTTTTGTAATAACTAATATAATGTGAGGGTGTAAAATTCAAATTTATTGGAAGATTAAAAAAAAAACACCTCTGGAATCTTCTTAAAAACCTAGAAAGCCTACTATCTTCTTTCAGATTCCTGATAATCGAATCAGACACGAACTCTTGTTTCGGCGACCGGAACTAACTCCGACACAACAAAAGCTCATTACTTCATCAGAGAAACAAGCGAAGTTATCTGACATGGCTCCTGATGCTTCTACTGCTCTTGCAGGTCTGCTGTCTTCCTTCTTCTATACAAAGATGAATCAATCTCTGTCCTTTGAACTCATTAAGATTCCTTGTTGGGTTCTGATACTTCTCTGTAGTTGAATTGATCTGATGAAATAAAGTTCACGTCTTTATTTGACTCTGTTTTGGCTCTTTTCCTTCTTCTCTGTGTTAGAAAGCTGTACCTATCTCGTTTCTTTGATCGCATCGAGGTTTCTTGCTGGGTTTTGATACTTCTCTGTAGTTGATTGATCTGATGAATAAAGTTCACTTTTTTAATTTGCTCTGTTTTGGCTCTCTTCCTTATTCGGTGTTAGAAAGCTGTACCAATCTCGTTTCTTTGATCGCATCGAGGTTTCTTGCTGGGTTTTGATACTTCTCTGTAGTTTAATTGATCTGATTAATAAAGTTCACTTTTTTAATTTGCTCTGTTTTGGGTATTGGAGAGTGTTCAAGTCTTATTGTTAGTTTAAATCTCTAACTTTTTGTTCTCTGGATTGTTACTTCAGCAAGGGAGAAAGTTCAGCAATTCCTGAATGCAGCTATTACTGGAAACCTTGAGTTCCTTAAAAGTGAGTTCGTTAATCACATGCCCTTATGCTATTATATTGCATCTGTTTGGCTCTGATGTAACTTCACCAAGCAGATGTTGCTAAGCAGCTTGATGAAGGAAAAGGCTTGAAGAAAACTGTGGAGAGTGTCAAAGACGCAAACAAACGTGGAGCGCTTCATTTCGCCGCAAGGGAAGGACAAACTGAGATATGCAGATATCTCTTGGAAGAGCTGAAACTTGACGCCAACACAAAAGATGAAGCTGGTTCGTTGTTTTCTTTTAACTCTGTTTCCCCAAAGGTCATTGCTTTGAAAGTTGATATGTGAGATTGTAAATGATGTTGGCAGGGGATACTCCACTTGTTCATGCTGCGAGGCAAGGACAGATTGAAACGGCTAAGTATCTTTTAGACCACGGAGCTGATCCAAATATTGCAAGTGAACTTGGAGCTACTGCATTGCATCATGCAGCTGGGACGGGTTGGTTTGTTGATTTACTTCTTGTTTATTTCCTTTCACTTTCTCAGGTCATGAAGTGTTGCGTTCTGCTTATCATTAGGGGAAATCGAGTTGCTCAAGGAGTTGCTTTCTAGAGGTGTTCCTGTTGATTCTCAAAGTGAGTCTGGCACACCTTTAATATGGGCTGCTGGCCACGACCAAAAAGATGCTGTGGAAGTCTTGTTAGAACACAATGCTAATGTAATATCTTTAATTTAGTTTCCATCTAAACCGTATTGGTCAATGAACCTTAAAGTTTGTTTGTTATAATGACTTCGCAGCCCAACGCTGAGACTGAAGATAATGTCACACCACTGTTATCTGCAGTGGCAGCTGGTTCTGTGGCTTGCTTAGAGCTCTTGGTCAAGGTTTGAGATGCTCCTAACTCTTGTCTTCTTTCGGTTGCTATACATTTTTGATCAATCCTGGTTCTTATTTTGTTAATTACAGGCAGGTGCCAAAGCTAATGTGTTTGCTGGAGGTGCAACTCCGTTGCACATTGCTGCGGATATTGGAGATCTCGAGTTAATCAACTGTTTACTTAAAGCTGGAGCTGATCCTAATCAGAAAGACGAGGTAAACATAAACCCTTTAGCGATGAAACCTTTTCTTTTATTCACTTGATCCTATCTGAAAACAGATTCTGTGATTTTTCAGGAAGGCAATAGGCCGTTAGAAGTTGCAGCTTTGAGAGAGAACAGGAAGATTGTTGAGACTCTCTTTCCGTTGACAACAAAACCTGAGTCTGTTTCAGAGTGGACTGTAGATGGAGTTCTTGCTCACATGGAATCAAACAAAGACCAAGAGGACAGCTCAAGCAAGGCCAAATCTGGAGAGAGTGGGATCAAGAAAGACCTTCCTGAGGTACTTCATACTTTGATCAAATATGCATCGAATGTTCTTAAAGCTTGCCGTTGTAAACTTCCACAGGTCTCTCCTGAAGCAAAGGCTAAAGCAGCAGAAGCTAAAGCAAGAGGACAAGATGCTTTCCACAGAAAGGATTTCCAGATGGCCATTGACGCCTACACACAAGTATTCAAAACACTAAAAAACTACTTTTCTGAGTCCTTTATTTTAAGTACATTTTTGTGATTTTGTGACTTTTTTTTTTGAATAAAGGCTATTGATTTTGACCCTACGGATCACACTTTGTTCTCAAACCGAAGCATCTGCTGGTTGCGGTTAGGACAAGCTGAGCATGCCTTATCCGATGCCAAAGCCTGCAGAGAACTAAAACCTGATTGGCCTAAAGCTTGTTTCAGAGAAGGTGCTGCTCTTCGTTTGCTACAGGTAATAACCTGCTCCCTTCTGTTTAAAAGCCTTTGAAACAGTATAGTTCACTGAGTTATATCAATGAATCTACAGCGGTTTGACGAGGCAGCCAATGCTTTTTACGAGGGAGTGTTGCTAAGTCCCGAAAGCAAAGAGCTCATTGATGCTTTCAGGTTTGTTTTGAAACCCTTATGATGTTTTGACTTTTTTAACCGGTTTGTCTCAGTTTATAACTTGTAACTGATGTGTGTTTTTCTCTCTCTTTCATCTACAGAGAAGCTGTAGATGCTGGAAGGAAGTTTCATGGCAAGGACAAGATTACAGACAAATCATAAGATGTTCGAGAGATGTGTCTATTTTTAAGTATCTGTGTGAAGTTTTGATTTGCTTCTTACCTTGGTTACTTGGTCTCTCCCTTATGCAGTTGTTTTTTTTTTACTTAATTGTGCTAAAAAACTTCAGGAACAAAGTTTTGTTTGTACTTGGTTTTGGTTTAAATTTATAAATTACAAACAAGTTAATGCATGTTCTTGGTGTGTTAATCCATAGTAAGATCAAAATTATCAAGAAATTAGATGAATGAATAGTTGAAACAAATATCATCGTTATCATCACCTATTGTTTTTGAGCAATGGATGACAGCGGAAAGCATCAAATAATGGAGCATGCGTATATTAAAGACATTGCTAATTATATTTTGTAATTCATTACAAATTTTGTTCCCCAACAACTCTACAGTGTCCACATGCTCTGGCCCGTTCCACTGTCACACATTACCTTGATCTATTTATAGTTTTTCATAAATGTTTTAACGAAGACATACCCAAAAATTAGAGTAAATGTTTCAACGAAGACATACCCAAAAATTATTAGCCAAAATCATACACACGAAAAGAATTGGAGAAATTAACTATTATTTTTTTTGGTTTGGCGATCATTAACTTTTTCATGTCATTTAACGATCTAACTTATTAAAATAAACAAACACATAGAGTAGAAAGATAAAGAAAGATGGTCCATAATGAAATAACGAGTACATTGCAGAAAACACACAGATAATGAAATACACTAGGGTATATGATAATTTGTCACGTCAAAGTAACACATTAAGATGTCTTACGGATATACCATACAGACAATACAATAATGCATAAAAAGTTAAAAACGAAAGTTGTTCAAAACGGAAATATATAGATGCAACCTAATAAAGCATACATATATATATATATGTATATAATATGATACATATGACAAAATTGGTTTAAATTTATAAAATGTAATTCATCAAAATATTTTTATTATTTATGAATATCATACACAAACTCTCTGCTCGGAACAGTAACTCGAGCCGGTTTGGCTTTTCTCGGTTTGAGATATCCAACCGGATCTGACCGGTCTTTCTTGCCTTTTTGGTCAATCACTCAGCTTCTGTTCTTGCACTTTTCTAAAGCCCTTGGAGCTGCAATCAATCGAAACTAAATTAACAAACAAAAATGCACATAATCTTAAGGTATATACAGTAAACTTTGGATTAAGAATACTAACCAAGTCCTTTTGCTTCTGACCCTTTCATAATTCTGATGCGTTTGCATGAATCAACAAACATCCTAAAAATAGTCCAAAGGAAACGTAAATTATAAATATTTGCTCTATAGCTGCAATAAAAACAAATAAATTATGTAAAGATATAAAATATAAATTTATATATAATTAAAATAATACTCACTCCCACGGTACGTCTCCTACAAGCATCCAGTCTCCATCTTTATCTTCATAAGTTGGAACGTAATCTGATCCGTTCAAAAGATCGATTAGTTTACTCTCATTCATAAAATCTTTCATTCCTTGCGCTCCATAGTTGCCTGAAAAGTTTTACAATATATTAAATAAAGAATTTGAGTTTTAAATAAACATTTATAATGCATTGTGTTCTTTAATCTTTACCTATGGTAAAAGAGCTGAACATTTTGCTTAATGCGTCGGAGAGATCTTGGTAAGTTTTGTAGAGTTTCAAATCAATTTTTCTTAGGTACGGTGCACCGTCCATGCTAACCTTCACGTAAGCTGCTGTAGCACAGGCGGCGGCAGAGGAGGTTACTCCGCTGCTGCCGGAAGTCTTTTCCGTTCCTTCAACGGCATCTCCGGTGGTTGGCTTTTGGACTGACATCACGTTCCTCCGGAAAGTTCGTACCGGTGGCCATCCCACAACTTGTGTCCTGAAATTCCGTAAATATATTGTTTTCAGTTATATTAATCAATGTATTTTATATCAAAAATTTGTATATCATCTAGTTGCTTCACACGCGTTAGATGCTAGGTGGATGTTGTCGATATCAGTTTAACTTTAATCTTATTCGAAAGTATATAAAGTAAAGATTCCTTATGTTTTGTATTTTTCTTAATTCTTCCCGACCAAAAACCTAAACATGCACTCATCATCCTAGTTATTTTATTTATAAATCAAATATAAATAATCTTCGCAAAACTATTGAAAACATGGAGCAAAATTTTAAAAGCAAATGAAAAATCACAACCTTATGAGAATTTTTTGCATAATATATATTTTTTGAACATTATTTTTTGCATAATATTACTCTAATTAACTTATTCATTCATCGTGTTAAAGCCTATATATCCGTATGTAGCTAAACCATGACCGGATCGTATCATCTAATTTCACAGAGTCTATCCAAAATTAATCTAATTATCTCAATACATTTAGGACATATACTATAAGTAAAGAGTCACCAATCTTATATAAAGTAAGCATAAATAGAAAAATATATTAAAGTTTAGTATCTTACTTGGCCGGTGGTTTTAAGACCTTCTCCTTCGTATTCTCTAAATCAACTTCGGAAACTGAATCCACACCCGTCGATGAAAGATTTAACTTGAGATCAACGGTCTCAGAGAATCCTCTTTTCCCGTTGTTTTTAGCAACCATGCCTCCTCCGTGATTCTCACCCGGCAGCCCTAACCTCAGCTCCGTTGCCTCAAAGTTAATCATCTTGCTTAATAAGGATTAGCAACACGTGCTATATTAGGTAATCAGAAGACGAATAGGAGATTAAAGATTGTTCTGTTTCTAGGTTTTTAGTTCTTTTGATGTGTTCTTTGTGTAACTAAAACGTTTGAAAAGAGAGAGAGAATGTTATGAAATGTGGTGAAACTACGAGGAGATACATATTGGATCGTGTGTGGTATAAAATATATATCGAAATTATCAACTGATGATTACACTTTGAACGGTTGTGATGCTGCCACGTAAATGCTGGGATTGGTTGGACCGTCAAG
Source organism: Brassica carinata (assembly GCA_016771965.1). Taxonomy (NCBI): domain Eukaryota; kingdom Viridiplantae; phylum Streptophyta; class Magnoliopsida; order Brassicales; family Brassicaceae; genus Brassica; species Brassica carinata. The sequence continues at coordinate 57,305,841 of CM028690.1, read as the reverse complement.
GGAGTTGTCGGAAGAGGATGGTGTCATGAGTGGCGTCATTTTTCACATAATAATTGCGGCTAAACTAGTCGGCAAAGGCCATGTTGGCACAGTTTCTCCTTGTTCCGAATATATCCACCAGAAAATAAATAATCGAATTATTATGTTTTTTTTTTGTAACACAATAGAATTATTATGTATTCAACGTTAAAATATGAATTACTTTGAGCTTTTTATCCTTACTAGAAACGTATTTCTCTGCTTTTTAGTACTTTAATTGAACAGTTTTTAATTATATAGGACTATGGCTATGTAGAGTTTCATCTACGTTATTAATAATCAATCTTATAATACAGAACAAAGGAGAACCAATAGTATTAACCAAAAGAGTATTTTGTCGGAAATTAATAAAATGGAACAAAATGACAGCTAAGACGTTGTGGGACCCACATATAGGATATAAATCGAAAGCTGTCAGCTTCAAACATGTGTTTTGATTCAATGGATTCGGCGTCCTTCTTGTAGGACCCGCCATTCCCAAAGGTTATGCCTGCCTTTTTTAAAGATAATATTCATTAAATTTTACTTATCTAGATATAACAAATGATTGAAATGAATAAAAACTAAATGTAAATAAACTAAAGTCTAAAAATAAAAAAACTAAAGTCTTGTCTGCTATAGCGTTTTCGTACTACATCTCACATATGTCCGTCTTGTTTGTGAAATTGTGGATTGTTGTTAAAAAGAAAAATAGCGATTAAGGTATACACTAATCAGGTAACTGTGAAGAAACATGATTGCCAATTTCAAATGTCTTACATTATGTACTAAGAGAACATTCCTTTGATCGTTGATTAGTATATGACATAGAGTTGGGACTAATATAATGATGTATAAAAAATGAGTAACTCAACGGTGCATTTTTTTAGACAATTGAGTGGAGCTTTGTATGAAAATCACAGAACTAACGACATAGCAAACCAAAGGCAATGTGCAGCATCTAGGCAACCCGTAGAAATAATCACAATTTTACAGGGGAACATAATCTATCTCTAAATTTTCACTATTTTAAAGATTAGTTGGTAAAAGTTGTTTTAATAATCATCCTTCTGAGAATTTTTTTTGGTAAAAGCACTTTAACTTATCACCAGTCAATGTTGTTGGCAAACATATCATTCGGTAAACTGTTGATTATAAGGTGGTATGGTGGAACATGATATCTCCATGTCGTCATTATAACATTTTCACAAAAGAGCACAATAGTATTAGCATAAATAAAAATAAATGCCTCATTGCAAATTATACAAAGTACAAACATAATGATCAAATGCTCGATCATCAATATCATTTATTGCTAAACATTATGATGCCCATGCATGATTACGATGTAAGAATCTGACCTAATAAATTGTATGTCTACTTGACAACGACTTTATCTCGACCTATATGACAAGAATTATGTATGTATATAAACAATATAATAAATTTTTTATTGACTCAACTAAGACCATTACTGTTTATACATACTAGTATCTGGACCTCCGCGGTCCGCAGAGGAAACATACTAATTTTGAATGTAGATTAAAAATACTAATAAAAATATTTAGAATGTAAATGATGCTGTAGAAAAATGAAAATTTTAAATTTATAATACCTTTGAAATTAAGGCTAAGATATTAATATATTCATAGAATACATAAAATGTGATGTTTGGAAGGAACTCTTTAGTAAGATGTTTTCGATATAAAGTTCATAATTTTAATGGTTTTGTAATTTCTTGATGAGCTGATATCATAGATAAAAATTACACAATTGATCTGGTGTATTTCAAAATAATGTTTCTTTTATTTCCTTGTGCCACTCTTTATCTTTATTTAAATGTATATACTTCATCTCTAAAAGAACTATGAATTAACCGAAGCTTCTGTGTCTAAAGAAGGTTAACGGCAAGTAGTACCGCCACATGGGTTCAATTCAGTCCTTTGGAGAATTAACATTTCGACAGGACAAGGGACCCACACGCCAGCAACACATGATAGCTCCACCACTTCGTAGCACTGCGATATCCCTACATAATTAAAAAAAAGAACTATGAATTTTATCATCAATTATAAAAATGTGATAGTTTACAAATTAATTAACATGCAATGTTTATATAACATGTCAAACATGCTAATTTTACGAGTAATCAAAATTGTTATAAAGTATGAACATGGATAATGACTGAATCGTGTATAAACACATTTTTTCTAAAAAGTATTATAGCATTAACAAGTTTTAGGTTATATAAAATATCTCTAAAGAAAAAAACATTGATTTTTTTTTAAATTAAAAACAAGGTAAATATACAATAAGCGCAAATAAAATCTTCAAATTTATGTGTTTCACCAAATATATTTTAGAATAATTTAGAGTGATGAATAGCTCTTTTTTTCATTGTTTAATTTTCATTGTTTTGCTATTTCTTTTATGTTGGAATTTGTCAATGCACACAATTTCTCATATAAAAATGAAAGGTTGTAATAGTTAAATTTTCTGCAACAATGATTGGATTATAGTGGTTGATCATCAAATGTTACAATGTTTAATCATCATTAGTTGCAATTGTTAATTATCTCACAACAATTGAATATTTAAACAATTCAAATGTTTGTCTAAACAATTGCAACGATACATTTAAACAAGTAAAAAAATTTCATATATGGTCTACTTAAATTATTTAAATGATGTAATTAAATTTTTAGTAAACATTAAATACTAATTTCAAACATATTTGTTAAAAATTGAACATAAATCAGAACTTATTTTATAGATATTTATTTATTTGTAACCATCGAGTATATATATTTTTTTTCCTGAAGCTACACATTAGTAACAAGCGATTAATAGTGCGACTAATACTTTTTTCAGTTATTTAAAGTGTGTTATTCAGCTTATAATTCGTTTGGCACTGGTAACAATAGGCAATCGCAAGTTCTCTGTCTATTTCAATTTTTAAAAACTTGGAAAAGTTAAGTGAAGAAGAAAAGAAACCAACAACAGAAGACTAGAAATCAAAGTGATACACGATCATAATCATTTTAAAACCCTTTTGTTTGCTCAGTGATCTTCAATCTTTTTCAACCCCTTCATATCAGTCGTCTCCACCCTGTAAATCGGAAGATTATGGTATAAAAGAGCTAAGCATCTAAGCTGAACAGTCTATTCAGGTAGAGTAATAAAAGGTTTCTGATAGACTTACGTTGAACCGTAAAGAGCGATCTTCTGGACCTTTGTGACCTCAGAACCTGATTGGTTGTCTTCAATGAAGATCGTCAAGCTTGAATTATATATATATACACATAATAAGGTTAGATCGAGCTTGTGATTTTGCTGAGTAAGTATTATAAACCAACACAGAAAATGGTAAAACCCTTTTACCTACGAACATTCTGAAACTTAACATATTTAAGGACCACTGGTTTTCCCTGTAAATGGATTCAAACAGAAAGGCCTCAAGACAGATGGATCGATACTAAATGAATTAAAGTTAAATCTCCACAAGTGTCTTACGTTGAGGTTTTCTTCAGTTAGTTCAGCGGTGTCACTTGGAGGAAAATCATTGACATTGCTGTTTAAAAAAAAATTGTGTTATGAAACTTGAAAATCATCGAGTTCGATAGGGACAAGAAAGCATTCACATTACCTGAAGCACATGTGCTCTTTGTTTGAGAAAAACTTCACGGTTTTAGGACCTGAAAGTAAGCAAAAGTTTAAATCATATCACTACAATAAACAACAACAGGGCAAGACTATATATTCATTCGATATTAAAATCATTTAAGAAAAAATCATTACCTTCCTCTTCAGGGCCTTTGATAGCAAAAGAATGCAGTTTGATAACTTGGTTAAAAGGAATATAAATTAGGAGTTGTTCATCAGCATCACTTTCTAAGTTTAAACCTGCATCTTCTCTATACCCCTACACCACCGCCAACAAGTAAATCAATCAATCTCATGCTCATAAAAATAGCATCAAAAATCAAACAATATGAAAGCTATAGCAGTTTTTTTATTCAAGTTACACAGATCAAAGGAGATCAATAGTCATTATTTCCCAATTTAACATCAATCCAACAAAACTCGGTTTCTAACTCAATCATCTATACAAGTATTCACACGAACAAAACAATTGGTAATAGAGACAGAGAACTAGTTTAATAACTACCTGCTTGAGAGCGTTGGGCAAAGAGTGAGCTGAGCTTTGGTTGAGGCATTCAACACCTGACCAGTCAATGAAATCTAACAGATCAACCTGCAAAAAAAAAACCAAACACGAACAAATCAAATTTCCATAGATCAAAAAACATCACAAGAACCTAAGATTCGAAAATCTCAATTGACAGAACCTAAATATTCTACGATTAATTCACCTGTCCCTTCGGAATTTCGCTGGCTGATTCGGCGGACATCGTGATTTTCTTTTTTTGCCTAAAAAGTCTGGAGATCGAGAAAGTGGAAGAAAGTAATTAGACTTTGTAGACGAGAATAAAAAGGTTATATATCTGTACTTCTAAGAAAAAGAAAAAAAAACTGAAACGAAGCCGTATCAAAAATCTAATAACCGACTAAATCAATCACCCGGTTATTAGATTGAACCGTGTTTTTAGCCGGTTATTAGATCGAACCGTGTTTTCCCACTATAAAAACTGCTCTGACCTCTCTCTTCCACTCAAAAGTCAAAACCAAACCATTCTCTCATCCTCTCCCAAATCTCCAATGGCTTCCTTATCCCTCGTCTCCTCCTCTCACCTCACTCTACGCACTCCTTCTCTCACCCCACGCAGAACCTCCCACTCTTCTTCCTCCGTCTCCTTCTCCGTCAAGGCCCAGTCCGTCGCACTCTCGCAAGACGACCTCAAGAAACTCGCGGCGGAGAAAGCCGTCGAAGCCATCAGACCCGGGATGGTACTCGGCCTCGGAACCGGATCCACCGCGGCATTCGCCGTCGACCAGATCGGAAAACTCCTCTCCTCCGGCGAGCTCCACGACATCGTCGGCATCCCTACATCAAAACGAACGGAAGAGCAGGCCCGATCACTCGGGATCCCCTCGTGGCCCTCGACGCATCCTCGGATCGACCTCGCGATCGACGGAGCCGACGAGGTGGATCCGAATCTGGACTTGGTCAAGGGGCGAGGAGGCGCGCTCTTGAGAGAGAAGATGGTGGAAGCAGTTGCGGAGAAGTTTATAGTGGTTGCGGACGATACGAAGCTTGTTAAGGGGTTAGGTGGGAGCGGGCTTGCGATGCCCGTGGAGGTTGTTCAGTTCTGTTGGAAGTTTAATTTGGTGAGGCTGAGGGATTTGTTTAGGAGTTTGGGTGTGATGCGAAGCTGAGAGTTGATGGGGAGGGGAAGGCTTACGTGACGGATAATAGTAATTATATTATTGATTTGTATTTTAAGGAGCCGTTGAAGGATGGGTTCGCTGCGGGGAGGGAGATCGGGAAGTTTGAGGGAGTGGTGGAGCATGGTTTGTTTCTTGGGATGGCTACTTCTGTGATTATTGCTGGGAAGAATGGTGTTGAGGTTATGAACAAGTGAAGGTTTTAAAAGTTTTATGTTTTTGTAATATTACCAAAATTGAGTTTATGTTCTGCTTGTTCTTCTTCTTCCTCTTTTAGTTGATGACTATGGGATATGGTCAAAAACGTTTGCATCTTTTAAATCCATTTTGTAACACTATAAAAAGTAAATATAAGGAACAAACATTCAAACACATCAAAAGAATCACCGAGTTCATAGAATCTCTAAGCTCTCACAACGTTTTTCATTACAATTTGTCTGTAAGAGCAAGCTTAAAGACAGAATACAATCCTGCTCTTACAAATACATAGTATTATAGTCTCCTTCTTTTTATTTGAAATCAATCTTAGTATAGAGTCTATATATATATTCACAAGTTAATCAAATACAAGATCTTTGTATAAAAGCTTTCTGTTTTGTAACCAGAGTTTTTAAGTTTTATTAAGGCAAAAAACATTGTTTAAGTCTAAGAGAACGATTAAGACACCAAAGTGGGCCGATATATTTGGGCTTTTGAACTAATAATATGTTAAAGGCCCAAAATATTTTGTTCACTTTCAGAACTCAAAACCCTAAGCGCCGTAGCATTAGGTTTATATCTTCTTCTTCCCTGTGCATCGTCCACCCACTATCCTCAGCCATGGCCGTCGGGTAATATTGTCTCCCGTTTCTACTTTCTTATATGTATCTCCAAGTATTCGTTACTGAATCTAATAGTTTTACTGTAATGTAGGAAGAACAAGAGAATCTCCAAAGGAAGAAAGGGAGGGAAGAAGAAGATGTAAGCATTTATAAATCTTTGAGCTCTTGAGTAGTTTTTTGAGTATTGTAATTGATTTGTTGTTTTCTAATTGAAATGATTGCAGTGTTGATCCTTTCTCCAAGAAGGATTGGTATGACATCAAGGCTCCCTCTAACTTCACTCACAGAAATGTCGGCAAGACACTTGTTTCCAGAACTCAGGGTACCAAGGTAACATTTTTTCTGTCTGTTCTCTTACAAGCTCGTTAATCACTTACTTAAGCTAGTGTTGTCGGAACTTAGTGCAATCCTTAATGGTTATTGATTAGACAAATGTGTTTCTCATGTCTTGTTCTGTAGTAATTGCAAAATCATAGCTTTGTGATTTTAATGATGTTGTAGTGTATGGGTATGCTCAGTGAGTGATCCTTGTTATGTGTATTTTTTTCCAAACACACCAGATTGCATCAGAGGGTCTGAAACACAGAGTTTTCGAGGTGTCTCTTGCTGATCTTAACAAGGATGAGGACCAAGCTTACAGGAAGATCCGTCTCAGAGCTGAAGATGTCCAGGGAAGGAATATCTTGACCCAGTTCTGGGTAAGGCACACTTGATTTAAACATTTGATTCCTTAGCATTATCTCTTTGTTTCTTACCTCTTTTGTTTTTTCAACCTTAGGGTATGGACTTCACAACCGACAAGCTCAGGTCCTTGGTTAAGAAGTGGCAGACTTTGATCGAGTCTCATGTTGATGTCAAGACCACTGATAACTACACACTGAGGCTTTTCTGCATCGCCTTCACCAAAAGACGTGCTAACCAAGTCAAGAGAACTTGCTATGCTCAATCCAGCCAAATCCGTCAGGTATACATTCATTCTTAAACTAGCATCAAACTCTTTAGTTCTGCTTTCTTTGATCTTTTGTTTCTCCTGAGCTTAGAGTTTTTTTGTTTGCTTGTGTGCATTGCTCAGATTCGGAGCAAGATGAGGGAGATTATGATCAAGGAAGCTTCGTCCTGTGACCTCAAGGAACTTGTTGCCAAGTTTATTCCCGAATCTATTGGGAAGGATATTGAGAAGGCAACTCAGGGCATCTACCCTCTTCAGAATGTTTTCATCCGTAAAGTCAAGATCCTCAAAGCTCCCAAGTTCGACCTCGGAAAGCTCATGGAGGTGACGAGAACAGATTTTGTTTTAAAATCTTTTATATGATTCGTTATCGATAACTTGTATTAATGAAATGCTTGTGTTTCTAAATCCCTGTAGGTTCACGGAGACTACACAGCAGAGGATGTTGGTGTGAAGGTTGACAGGCCGGCCGATGAGACTGCTGCCGAGGAACCTACTGAGATCATTGGTGCTTAAGAGACGTTTTTGAAGAAATGTTTAAACACTGAGTTCTTTTGAAACTCTTTAGTTGCTTTAATGCTTTGTCTCTTTTCGCACTCTTTTGATCCATCAGCTTCTTTTTTTTTGGTGTATTGATGACTTTTCTTTATATAAACTTCGAGTTTTTGGATAATTTATGCAACACCTTTTCCCAAAGTAGGGTAGTACTGTCTTATTTAGTTTGGATTAATAATTGTCTATTTTCCATGCTATTGAACTGACCTCAATAGAGACAATCTAAGTGCCACTGACTAGTTTTAAATTCTTAATCAGTGTGTGAATCTGTGATGATCGACTTTGAACGATTTTTAGCTGTTGAAGTTGGCTGAAGATTCTAATTTTTGTACAGCTAAAACTAAAAGCCTAAAACATAATATGCAAGGTTTAACCGCATGATATTTTGTATTAAGGTTCCGGTTAGTTAAGTAGGGTAGGGTCCAAGTGGCATGGTATAGGACACTGATGGTCATGGCATTATTATCACAGAACTAGACAGAGAGGCAAACATGTGATGATTCCACAAAGACCCAAAAGAAAATAAATGTTGAAGCAATAGGAAGCAATTGTAAAGGACACATCTATGTCTCTCTCTTTTCTCACTAAAACTTTTCAAGATTTTTCACAGACAAAAAGAGCCAAAAAGAGATCAAACCAAACGGCAAGCAGTTTCATAGTTTCTCTATAAGACTGTCTGCAGTTTTTTGGTCAGGGTCCCTCCACCCATTGAGATATCCAAATCTAAAAGTTTGAATTGACAGTATAAAGACTAAAGTAACTTGGCTTGCTCTAAAAGTTCTTTCTCTTGACTTGACAATCCAAGTGAACTTTGATGTTTTTTCAAGCAAGAGTGCAAAATTGTACACTTTTTTGGTGGATATATAATCATAAAACTATGAAAAGACTCTCCAAAGTCAAGAATTGCAGTCAAGTACAACAGACTTAACAAAGTTCTGTACAAGTCTGAAAAGGTATCAAGAAACAAAACCCAAGCCATGATATATGTTTGAGGAGGATGCAAATGCTTAATACATTGAATCAAAACAGCTAGAGACCATCTTTATTGGCAGTATAACATTACTGGGAGGATGCAAAGCACAAGTTTGATACTAATCATTAGGGTAAGTTAGTAACCACTAGCTTCAGCTCAAGCCATTGTAATCTGATATGTCAATAAATAAGCAGCAGAATAGAAAGACCCTAAGCCAAAGCATAGTATCTAAATATTAGCTCTGTTCTTTTGCGGGACGCAGTGTCAGCGGCTAGCGGCATCAAAATACAAAAGAATTTAAAAAGACAGGTCAGTAATTAACGCTAGCGATACGTGAACTGATGGCGGATTCACTTAGCAATTGACGCTATGTACGGGAGACGCTGACGCTGTTTTTTACAGCGGTGAAGAAAACACGGGAAAGACCCGTATCGACAGTCGCCGGAGGGAAGTGTATAACAACGCAGAACTTATATCTCTCTGTTTTATTTGTTAAATTATGGCCGCTCGTCGTTGACGCTGCGTCCCGCAAAAGAACAGAGCTATTATGCACCTAATAATGAACAAAACAGAATATCTGGACATTCAGTTCCTTGATAATAGGACCAAAGGTCCAAAGCAATCAACTTTGAACAAGAGTCTTTAAAAGTCTCATGTACAAAATATAACATATGAAACTGATCATATGATAAATAAATGAACAAGAATCAACAGTTCATTTTAATATTCTCAAAACTTCTTCTCTACTCGTTCTTCCAAGCGTACAGAAACAATGTAAACCCAAAACTCTGAGGTTTCGAGCTCGATGGGACCTGCGTGGAAGACCAAGTCTTTTCAACAGCTTGACAAGTCCTGAACATGAACACAGCATTCCCTGGTGATGATGGTACCCCAAAGAACCAACTGTGAACATCCCAGAGAACTTCCACAGAGACCCTATTCACAACTATCGTATCATTACCACGGAACTTCCAACGAAGCCGGTTCACCTGCATCAAGATCTTCCCATCAACACAAACAATAAGGCAAGGATCACTAACATTCGTATCACACTCGATCACAAGATCATGTGTCTTGCCATCACCTGAGAACTGAGCTTTTGTTGCAAACGTTCTCTTACCAAAAACATGTTCTTTCTTGGCAATAAACACAGCACCCAGAGATGAACCCGGTGCAGCAGCAGCATTAGTCTTTTTAAAAGCTTCTTTCTTCATATCACCAAGAAGAAGAACCATCGCTTTATCCACAACAACACCTACGTAGAACCCACCTAAAGGTTCAGGGCTGGATCCAAATTTAGCAGACGAGAGATCCCATAAGACATCGATGTTACAAGAATACGCCTCTAGGTTCTTGGAACCTTTTCGTTTAGTGAAGAGCCAGGGTTTGATCTCGACTTTACAGAGAGTTCTGTTGCAAGAATCATGGACTTCCACGGTCACACACTGACCCATCAGATTCTTAGTCCATGTGACTGTGATCAAACAAGTCCTACCTCTGATGCAGCAACGGTAGATACAGATGACAAGATTCTGTGAAACTTTTACAGCGTTCGAGGAGGAAGGATCTGTAACCTGAACGCCATTTTCACTTGAGCAAGAAGTGAAGTCTCTCATTTTCTTCTTCTTCTTCTTCTTCTTCTTCTTCTTCTTCTTCTTCTTCTTCTTCTCTCTCTCTCTGTGCAAAAGTAAGAGTCAATAAGACAGAAACAGAGGAAAAGGAGACTCTGTTTCACTGTCAAGTGATTTTTAAAAACGTTAACTAATTACCGAACTTTTATTTATAAATAGTTTAGGATTGGTTATTTTAAAATATTTTTGGCACTAATATTAGAAAAGTCTTCGAATAATAAATTATCAATATTGTTTTCATTTATTTTCCGATTGAAATTTTGGACCGATCTGTATTAAGCTAGGTCCCAGTTTTGACATTAATTTCTTAGGATATTATTCTTTTATCGTAGTTTCATTTTCGTTATTAATATTTGGAAGTAGTAAATTAATAAATCGTCTCCCCACCCACTTTGAGCTCTTGTAGACAATCATCCTCTCAAAACGGATATTACAAATGCAATTAATTTGGTTATCAACAATAAACAAAATAACTTGTAATTTGTTACGGTTTAGGATTGGTATTCTCCGGATATTATTTTAATTCCAAGCTAATTCCAAGAGCTAATGACAACATGCTTCTTGTAAGCTGCTTCTGTTTTATGGGTTCAGAAGTTTCTGCCAAAGCCTCTTCATAATCACGCTGATCATCGGGAGTGAGACAAGGGAGTGACAGCAACACCTGAAGATAATCCAAAGATTAAAGAATTTGAGGATAAGATTTAAAGAACTTATCAAATGGAAAAAAAAAAGAAGAACTGACCTGCCGTGGAGCTGGGTGCCTCTGGGAAAGATAAACGAATATTTCACTACACAGACCAACTAGAACGGAACTGTTGTTCACATTCTCATCGATGGTCAAGCTCATGATGAGTGCATGAAACAAATCTTTTGCCACAAACTCTCTGAGCTCTCCGTTGTTTGTCGTTACGGCTAGATGAATAACGCTGATGAAAAAGCAACGGAGGTTGAAGGTTGTAATACCATCTGTCCATGTGCATGCTTGTAAAGAAAACTGCAATGCTGAGTGTGCCAAGTCTTTGCAACTCAAGAGTAAGCTGCAAGAAGGAGAAAGTTATTAATTCAAAAGAGAGTATGCAAGAGGAAGAAGGCCGGCTCTGAGATTCTGTGAGCTGTAGGCTATTTGGTAAAAAATAGGGGTTATAAGCTAATTTTCACTTGGCTATGTTCAAGACCGGTCCTGTGAAGAAGATAACAAGCACAGCATCCTATACATACCTCACCAAACAGCTGGATTTGAGTGAATGAAAATCCTTGAGAAGAGACACATCACCAAGAGCAAGTTGGTCAGAGTGCTTCAAACTAGGAAGCCCTGTGTTTAACTCAGGAGCAGAGATCTTTGAGAGCAAATCCGAAGTGGACCGAGATAAATCTATGAGCAGCTGCCTCTCCAGTTGTATGAGCTTCGTCTCACCACCTTCGAAACTGCGCAGATCCGGAACATCAGCCCTGCCTCCCCGCAGAAGACTAGTCCACGAGGAGCAAAGAGCTCGCTGACAGTGTGTCAGTATAGGACTCAGAAGCGGTTCGAGCAACGACTCCCACTTATCTGCAGGACAGGATTGAACAAGACAGCCAACGAAGGAGTTGATAAGCTGCTTTACATGTCTGAACTCCATCCACCCTATATTCTCAGTGAATGCCACGGCAACTTCGTTAGCATCGATGGATGTGTAGAACGTCTCTCCCATGGTTACAGAGAGATTCAATACACGGTATCTGCAAAAAAAATGCATCACAACGTTTTAGCTGCTACACTAACATTAATTGTGCACACTCACTTACTTACCCGCTATCACGAATAGCTCTCAGCCAGTTTCGAATATCGTATGTGTTTCCTCCACTAGAGTAAGTAAACGAGCATTTAGTTAGTTTCCGGGTTTGGTGTCCTTTATCGCTACGTAACTCGGCTTCTGTTAGCTTCATCGCTGTTTGGAGTTTTGCGGGTAAAGTCTGATAAACATCAGGAGAAGAGAGAGAGTTGATAACGCGAAAGAGCTTCAGGAGCGGTGGTAGCATCCAAGGAAGGTGACAAGCCAGAGGATGAGTCGTCTCAGACATGTTCAGCTTCCTTTTCTTGAAAGTGCATCCCGTGAGAGCCTTCTCAAAGACGGCGACTGTGTTGACAATAGACTGCATCAAAGGTGCGTTGGAGCATAACTGAATAAAACCAGAGGGAGTTGATAGATATTCGTTTTGCCACTCTGGTTGAGTCCATTGTTGGCGCACTGGTTCTAGTAACAAAGCAAAACTGTCTTGCTGCGTTTGAGCTCTGTGCACCAATAAAAAAAAAAGAAGCAATTTATTAAGTTTAATAAATGCAATAAAGTTCCTCATGAAGACAAACAACAAGCAGATTGTTACCCTGAGGCAGAAGTCATAGCAAAAAATGCTTCCACAAGACTGCTATGCTCACCAGGGAGCAAAGTTCCTTCTGTTTGCAAACGTGTCATCTTATCAGCTAGACCCTGCACGAGAACATATGGAAACAAAAGGTCTTAGAGAGAGCATTTTTCTTGTAATAACTTTTAGGGGATAATGCAAATACCTTCAAGTGAGGAGTAAAGCTTTTGTCAGCAGCTTTGGCTAGACGCGTCAAAGATGAGCAGATGTATAATCTTGCACGTTTAGATGCTGGTGGAAGAGAGGTAAGAAGTGCAAACATCTTGTCGATGACACTTCCAACCGCATCTGGCAAGTACTTGAAGAAAGGAACCATTGCGTTTAGATAGTCATTGTGCGCTGAAATAAGTACTGGTTCAGTCCAGTTTACATCAAGGAGCTCCTGAAGCAAGCCTGGTCATCCAAAACAACAACAAAGATGAGTCTTCAGAACAACTTGAAATGAGAATTATACTTTCAACGTACCCTCAAATATCACGTGGAGTTGAGAATGAACTTCGGAACTATCACGGAAAAGCCTACGCAGAAAACCCTCCAGAGCAGTACTCAGGCTCTTCATGGCAGCTGCATACTGGATAGCAGGCGCTGCTGAAGAAACCGATATGTTCTTAATAAGGATGGTCGTTCTCGAAGATAGTTTTGTGCTACCAATGATTGGCTTGTGAGAAGAGATGAGTCTGATCAACACAATCTGCATGCACCAAAAGGAAATAAAATTTTCATCAAAAGTAAAGTAGTGAGACGTAAGTATTTGAGTTTTAGAAAACATACGAGCCTCTTCTGGTACTTGCAAAACTCTTGATATTCAAACTTTGCTGGCTCAAGGGAAAGGTTTGTTCCGTCAGGAAGGAGGAGGACTTCCTCATTCTTATTCAAGCGCTGGAATGACACATCCAGAATCTTGCTGGTGATTTCATCATCTATAAGGAGTAAAAGATCCTTTTTCTGCCATCTAGGTGTCTAAAACTATTGAAAACCTCGCTTGCCGATTCCGTGAAAACCTCGCTTGCCACTCCCTTTTATGTGGGTAATTAGGAGCATTGAGGTCTGAGACTAAATAATCCATCAACCCCTGTGAAGCCAGAAAGAGAGGAGAAGCCAAAGTTTCACTTCTTTGTATCTAAAGAAAGATTATGATTTGCTGGTTAAGGCAGTGGGCACTTACTAGCCAGAAGAACAGTGACTCATAGTGAAGATCAAACTTATAGTGTTCGAAAAACCCGAGCATCTACAAAGAAAGTGAAGACAAAAATCTTGAATAAGCAGAACATTTCAATATCAATGGTTATCCAGATTAGTTACCTGTTTCAGATAAAGAGCTATGGCACTGCTATCTGTGAAGATGCACTGTAAGTTTTGAAGCCTAGAGAGACCATCATTTTACAGATACGTATGATTGTAGAATCAAATTCAGCACCAGAAGCATCATCAGTGGGTCTTTCTCTGCAAAACACCACAGACAATACAATGGTAAAGAGGACAATTCTTTTGGCATTTTTAATGAGCAGCTCGAATCGCATACCTTGAGCAGATAAGTTTGAAGAACATACAAGCAAGACGGCAGAACTCACTAGAAGAAAGTAACGATGCACACCTGTTGTAAGAATCAAGAAACATATACAAAAAGTTAGATACTTAGATAGCCTTGTGCAAGAAAGTATATGAGTCTAAGCCAAAAGAGTTAGTTTATTAACTGGTCAACAATTTTGTATTCATCAAAATCTGGAACCGGAGCCCATTCTGTGAGTGAGTTGATGGCATTCAAACAAGCAACAACTGCATCTGAATGCTGCTTAGCCAGCTCAACTATCTCCCTCGCTTCTGCATTCCTTGCATCCCCAAAGTGTTTTTCAAGAAGCTGCATTAAAAGTTTTTCTTCATTAGATCACAATAAAATAGATAAGAGCAAAAAGGTAGTAGTAGCATTACATCATGCAACCAAACCAAGATATCAGGAAGTCCCAGCAACAGATGATCCCTATGCTTCTTGTCTGATGAGAAAGGAAAAACATGTGTTAGAGAGCAATCCAGCAAATGAGAGAGAGGTAGAGTTAGGCTACTTCTTAATTACCTTCCAACTCCTCCTTAATATGATCTATATGATGTTCAGAAAGCCTCTTCACCACTTCCAAAGCCAATTCTGCCTAATTTTTCAAGAGAAAATTCAATAATGAAACAACTCCTACCATGATATAGGATTAAGCAATCTACCTGTAAAGGGCCTTGGGAGGACAGGGAAACTAGTGAGGGAAACAACTCCTGCCACATCTCCAAATCTTCTTCCTTTTCAAATATCTGGAACAAAGTTCTGTGTAAGTTGATTATTATCAACCAATCATAAAATAGAGATTGCAACCAAGCTCTAACCTCAGCAACAAGAGTGACAGTTTCACTTTTCATCACGCATTCTTCACATGGATTAGCAGCTACCTCAGACATCAATTCAAAGGAGGCACTACCAATATCCATCTGCTCGGAGGAGCTTAACTCGTCCCACCGCAGTTTAACCAAATACTGCACAATTAAGCAAATAACAATGGAGCTTAATAATCTCAATAGCCAAAAGACATGACCTTTAACAAGTGAAATAAGCAAAGAACCTGTAGCATCTTAGAGGCATAGATGCGAACTTGTAAAGGCCAATCCTTTGCCACGAGAAGAAACGAAACTTGAGACAAAACCCCAACATCACCTGTCTTAATCTGCAATTACATAAAAAAAAATTGCATACAGAACAGCTCAATCAAAAACAAAATTCAGAAGTTGGTTTCTTGGGATAGTACTCACAAAAAAAGCTTAACACTTTAAGGAATTTACCGATTCGAGATGTGTTAGAGCGGCGGCTGTGCAAGCATCAGCTTCAATGGTGGAGTCAGAAGAATCAGAGACGAGTAGAATCTGTCGAGCCACAGTGGTAGCTAGAGTCTTTGTTTCTGACTCAGCAGCTCCAATCATATTTTTTCCTCTCGCAAGATCCTCCTCGTTCATCGGCATCAGTGACAAGACAAACGGAGAGACTTATTTGAAATTTTGAATGAGCCGCCGACCAAAAATAAAAAAAAACACTGGAAACGAGAAGCCATTCGAGCTCTTATATTTTTAACACGTTTTTAATAACCGATTTACACCTGGGTATATACGAAGTGGAAAGAGTACCGGTTTGTACGGTACAGCTCATCAGATACAATGGTTGGGTCACTGAGTAGGGGTGGGCATATGGGTTTAGTTTCGGGTTCGGTTTGGGTTCGGTTTGGTTTGGTTAGTTTGGGTTTTATAAAATTCAACCCAATTAAAACCAAAGTAGCTTTGGTTTGGGTTTGGTTCGGGTTTAGTTCGGTTTGGTTTAGTTCGGTTTGGTTTAGATTTAGTTCGGTTTGGTTTTGATTTAGTTCGGTTTATTTTATTATGGTGTAGTTTGGTTCGGTGTAGTTCGGGTTGGTTATAAAATATGATGGCTAATCAAATTAACGTAAAAAGATTTGTAAGCATTCCAAAATCTATAAACTAAAACAATATTTGCATCTACCTTTTTGTTTTTATTGACCCTGTTATAACTCTGTTACATAATTTTACTTTTAGATAATGGAAATTGGACAAGACGAACGAGACAAGACGACTACGGTATAGATGCTTATAGTTTTTAGATTTTGTTTTCAGTACAATCTTTAGGTATTAGAATTAGAGAATATATATAATAGTATTATTCATTTATTTGAATCATATTTGAAATTTTTTAAGAATATATGAAAGTTAAGAAAATGTGGAAAACGAAATTTTAACTAAAATTTACAATATGTTAATACATATATATATATTGGATTTATCGGTTTGGTTCGATTTAAACCAAACCAAACCGAACCATTCGGGTTGAGTAAAACATGAACCAATTGGGTTATGCAAAGAACACAGTTTGGTTTGGTTCGGTTTAACTTCGATTGGGTCGGTTCGGTTCGATTCGGTTTGGGTTTTTTGCCCACCCCTATCACTGAGTTATACAAGTACAAGACACTGAACTTGCCAAAGTGGTAAATTCCATTCTATCCCAAACTACTTTTCAAAAATTATACATTCAAATTGGTTTAATTAATTTAAATCGATCTAAATTAATTTAAATATATTAAATTAAATGATGATGTTAGAACAAATACACAAGTTTGTCTAATTTTTTTAATATATATCTAATTTTGATAATTCAGTGAAAAAATTTTATAATCCAAAAACTAAAATATTTATATAAATTTAAATATATATATATATATATATAAATAATCTATACTATTATTTATGAAGTGATTTGGCTTATGTGTCAGCTTCTCCTTGATTTTAGGATAAATTATTAGTTTATTTTTTTATTTTAATATATAATTTAGATAATTATGAATTTTCTTACTTGTCATCTTCTCCATGATTTATTAGTTTAATAAATTTTATTATTTAAATTTTTTTATTTTACTCTATATAATTATCATGATATTTTAGATAATTACTAGACATTAACCTATTCAACCGATATATATATACTATTAGTTTAAATTATATTTGATATTATATACTTTTCATGATATTTAGGACATTTAACTAATAAATAGATATTAACAATATCTAATGATAATAGCATAATTATGTTTATTTAAAATTTAGTTTATGTAATGACTAATATTATAATCAGTCTCTCTTATTCATATTAGAAATATGATCTAAATAGTTATTACGATAATTAAGCTTTTTTGAAAAAAAGTTATTTTACAATATTAAAGTTAAGATTAATGGTAAACATCATTGAAAGTATGTCATAAAATATAAATTATATGTTTTTGTTAAATATTTTACATATATTTAATTTAATATTACACAATCATATTTTAACCTAAAATAAATTAATTTGTATTTGTACATGACGAACATCAAAATCACAAACGATTTAGTCTAATAATAAATTTATCCATAAAATCACAGATGTTATCAAATAATATTTAAAACCAAAATAGTAAATATTATATAAACTAAAAATAAAAATTAACCTAAAATATTAAAAATATATACAAGCATGAAAACTAGGATTGAAACATTAAATTAAACTAAAAATTTGTGGGTTAACCCTACGAAAATATTGAGTTTTTAGTTAATTGCTAGATATATTGATGCTTATACTTTTAGTGTTGTTTAAAAATATCTAACCACATTTTACATTCATATTAATGTATTCTAAACCACCTTTCATAGTACATACATCATTCTAATTTTTAACATATAATTTAGTCTAAATTCATATCTTGCTTAAATAAGTGGACTAACCACTATAAAATCACTATTATCTAGAGAAGCGGGGACAACAAAGGTTCCTAACCTCTTTGACCATGATAATATGAATGTGGAGGATGCAACTTTGCAATAAAACAATATTGTCATATTTTTTAATTTCACTCAAAATTTGTGGGTTAACCCTACTGAAAATATTGAGTTTTTAGTTAATTGCTAGATATATTGAAGCTTATACTTTTAGTGTTGTTTAAAAATATTTAACCATATTCTATATTCGTATTAATGTATTCTAAACCACCTTTCTAGGTACATGTACATCATTCTAATTTGTAACAATTAATTTAGTCTAAATTCATATACTGCTTAAATAAGTGGACTAACCACTATAAAATCACTATTATCTAGAGAAACAGAGACAACAAAGGTTCCTAACCTCTTTGACCATCATAATATGAATGTGGAGGATGCAACTTTGCAATAAAACAATATTGTCATGTTTTTTTAATTTCACTCAAAATTTGTGGGTTAACCCCTACGAAAATATTGAGTTTTTCGTTAATTGCTATATATATTGAAGCTTATACTTTTAGTGTTGTTTAAAAATATTTAACCATATTCTATATTCGTATTAATGTATTTTAAACCACCTTTCAAGGTACATGTACATCATTCTAATTTGTAACAATTAATTTAGTCTAAATTCATATACTACTTAAATAAGTGGACTAACCACTATAAAATCACTATTATATAGAGAAACAGAGACAACAAAGGTTCCTAACCTCTTTGACCATCATAATATGAATGTGGAGTATGCAACTTTGCAATAAAACAATATTGTCATGTTTTTTAATTTCACTCAAAATTTGTGTGTTAACCCCTACGAAAATATTGAGTTTTTCGTTAATTGATATATAGATTGAAGCTTTTACTTTTAGTGTTGTTTAAAAATATTTAACCATATTCTATATTCTTATTAATGTATTTTAAACCACCTTTCAAGGTAAATGTACATCATTCTAATGATTGACAATTAATTTAGACTAAATTCATATACTGCTTAAATAAGTGGACTAACCACTATAAAATCACTATTATCTAGAGAAACAGAGACAACAAAGGTTCCTAACCTCTTTGACCATCATAATATGAATGTGGAGGATGCAACTTTGCAATAAAACAATATTGTCATGTTTTTAATTTCACTCAAAATTTGTGGGTTAACCCTACGAAAATATTGAGTTTTTAGTTAATTGCTAGATATATTGAAGCTTATACTTTTAGTGTTGTTTAAAAATATCTAACCACATTTTACATTCATATTAATGTATTCTAAACCACCTTTCATAGTACATACATCATTCTAATGATTGACAATTAATTTAGACTAAATTCATATACTGCTTAAATAAGCGGACTAACCACTATAAAATCACTATTATCTAGAGAAACAGAGACAACAAAGGTTCCTAACCTCTTTGACCATCATAATGTGAATGTGGAAGATGCAACTTTGCAATAAAACAATATTGTCATGTTTTTTTAATTTCACTCAAAATTTGTGGGTTAACCCCTACGAAAATATTGAGTTTTTCGTTAATTGCTAGATATATTGAAGCTTATACTTTTAGTGTTGTTTAAAAATATCTAACCACATTTTACATTCATATTAATGTATTCTAAACCACCTTTCATAGTACATACACATCATTCTAATTTTTAACAATTAATTTAGTCTAAATTCATATACTGATTAAATAAGTGGACTAACCACTATAAAATCACTATTATCTAGAGAAACGGGGACAACAAAGGTTCCTAACCTCTTTGACCATGATAATATGAATGTGGAGGAAGCAACTTTGCAATAAAAAAATATTGTCATATTTTTTTAATTTCACTCAAAATTTGTTGGTTAACCCCTACGAAAATATTGAGTTTTTATCGTTAAATGCTATATATATTGAAGCTTATACTTTTAGTGTTGTTTAAAAATATTTAACCATATTCTATATTCGTATTAATGTATTCTAAACCACCTTTCAAGGTACATGTACATCATTCTAATTTTTAACAATTAATTTAGTCTAAATTCATATACTGCTTAAATAAGTGGACTAACCACTATAAAATCATTATTATCTAGAGAAACAGAGACAACAAAGGTTCCTAACCTCTTTGACCATCATAATATTAATGTGGAGGATGCAAATTTGCAATAAAACAATATTGTCATATTTTTTAATATCACTCAAAATTTGTGGGTTAACCCCGTACGAAAATATTGAGTTTTTCATTAAATGTTATATATATTGAAGCCTATACTTTTAGTGTTGTTTAAAAATATTTAACCAAATTCTATATTCGTATTAATGTATTCTAAACCATATTTCAAGGTACATGTACACCATTCTAATTTGTAACAATTAATTTAGTCTAAATTCATATACTACTTAAATAAGTGGACTAACCACTATAAAATCACTATTATATAGAGAAACAGAGACAACAAAGGTTCCTAACCTCTTTGACCATCATAATATGAATGTGGAGTATGCAACTTTGCAATAAAACAATATTGTCATGTTTTTTAATTTCACTCAAAATTTGTGTGTTAACCCCTACGAAAATATTGAGTTTTTCGTTAATTGATATATAGATTGAAGCTTTTACTTTTAGTGTTGTTTAAAAATATTTAACCATATTATATATTCTTATTAATGTATTCTAAACCACCTTTCAAGGTAAATGTAAATCATTCTAATGTTTAACAATTAATTTAGTCTAAATTCATATACTGCTTAAATAAGTGGACTAACCACTATAAAATCACTATTATCTAGAGAAACGGGGACAACAAAGGTTCCTAACCTCTTTGACCATGATAATATGAATGTGGAGGAAGCAACTTTGCAATAAAAAAATATTGTCATATTTTTTTAATTTCACTCAAAATTTGTTGGTTAACCCCTACGAAAATATTGAGTTTTTTTCGTTAAATGCTATATATATTGAAGCTTACACTTTTAGTGTTGTTTAAAAGTAGTTAACCACATTCTACATTTGTATTAATGTATTCTTAACCAACATTCAATGTACATGTACATCATTCTAATTTTTAACAATTAATTTAGTCTAAATTCATATATTGCTTAAATAAGTGGACTAATCACTATAAAATCATTATTATCTAGAGAAACAGAGACAACAGAGGTTCCTAACTTCTTTGAGCTTCATAATATGTAAGTGGAGGATGCAAATTTGCAATAAAACCATATTGTCATATTTTTTAATATCACTCAAAATTTGTGGATTAACCCCGTACGAAAATATTGAGTTTTTCATTAAATGTTATATATATTGAAGCCTATACTTTTAGTGTTGTTTAAAAATATTTAACCAAATTCTATATTCGTATTAATGTATTCTAAACCATATTTCAAGGTACATGTACACCATTCTAATTTGTAACAATTAATTTAGTCTAAATTCATATACTACTTAAATAAGTGGACTAACCACTATAAAATCACTATTATATAGAGAAACAGAGACAACAAAGGTTCCTAACCTCTTTGACCATCATAATATGAATGTGGAGTATGCAACTTTGCAATAAAACAATATTGTCATGTTTTTTAATTTCACTCAAAATTTGTGTGTTAACCCCTACGAAAATATTGAGTTTTTCGTTAATTGATATATAGATTGAAGCTTTTACTTTTAGTGTTGTTTAAAAATATTTAACCATATTATATATTCTTATTAATGTATTCTAAACCACCTTTCAAGGTAAATGTAAATCATTCTAATGTTTAACGATTAATTTAGTCTAAATTCATATACTGCTTAAATAAGTGAACTAATCACTATAAAATCACTATTATCTAGAGAAATAGAGACAACAAAGGTTCCTAACCTCTTTGACCATCATAATATGAATGTGGAGGATGCAACTTTGCAATAAAACAATATTGTCATGTTTTTTTAATTTCACTCAAAATTTGTGGGTTAACCCCTACGAAAATATTGAGTTTTTCGTTAATTGCTAGATATATTGAAGCTTATACTTTTAGTGTTGTTTAAAAATATCTAACCACATTTTACATTCATATTAATGTATTCTAAACCACCTTTCATAGTACATACACATCATTCTAATTTTTAACAATTAATTTAGTCTAAATTCATATACTGCTTAAATAAGTTGACTAACCACTATAAAATCACTATTATCTAGAGAAACGGGGACAACAAAGGTTCCTAACCTCTTTGACCATGATAATATGAATGTGGAGGAAGCAATTTTGCAATAAAAAATATTGTCATATTTTTTAATTTCACTCAAAATTTGGGTTAACCCCTACGAAAATATTGAGTTTTTCGTTAATTGCTAGATATATTGAAGCTTATACTTTTAGTGTTGTTTAAAAATATCTAACCACATTTTACATTCATATTAATGTATTCAAAACCACCTTTCATAGTACATACACATCATTCTAATTTTTAACAATTAATTTAGTCTAAATTCATATACTGCTTAAATAAGTGGACTAACCACTATAAAATCACTATTATCTAGAGAAACGGGGACAACAAAGGTTCCTAACCTCTTTGACCATGATAATATGAATGTGGAGGAAGCAACTTTGCAATAAAACAACATTGTCATATTTTTTAATTTCACTCAAAATTTGTGGTTAACCCCTACTTAAAATATTGAGTTTTTCGCTAATTGCTAGATATATTGAAGCTTATACTTTTAGTGTTGTTTAAAAATATCTAACCACATTTTACATTCATATTAATGTATTCAAAACCACCTTTCATAGTACATACACATCATTCTAATTTTTAACATATAATTTAGTCTAAATTCATATACTGCTTAAATAAGTGGACTAACCACTATAAAATCACTATTATCTAGAGAAACGGGGACAACAAAGGTTCCTAACCTCTTTGACCATGATAATATGAATGTGGAGGAAGCAACTTTGCAATAAAACAATATTGTCATATTTTTTTAATTTCACTCAAAATTTGTGGGTTAACCCCTACGAAAATATTGAGTTTTTAGTTAATTGCTAGATATATTGAAGCTTATACTTTTAGTATTGTTTAAAAATATCTAACCATTTTACATTCATATTAATGTATTCAAAACCACCTTTCATAGTACATACACATCATTCTAATTTTTAACAATTAATTTAGTCTAAATTCATATACTGCTTAAATAAGTGGACTAACCACTATAAAATCACTATTATCTAGAGAAACGGGGACAACAAAGGTTCCTAACCTCTTTGACCATGATAATATGAATGTGGAGGAAGCAACTTTGCAATAAAACAATATTGTCATATTTTTTTAATTTCACTCAAAATTTGTGGTTAACCCTACGAAAATATTGAGTTTTTCGTTAATTGCTAGATATATTGAAGCTTATACTTTTAGTATTGTTTAAAAATATCTAACCACATTTTACATTCATATTAATGTATTCAAAACCACCTTTCATAGTACATACACATCATTCTAATTTTTAACATATAATTTAGTCTAAATTCATATACTGCTTAAATAAGTGGACTAACCACTATAAAATCACTATTATCTTGAGAAACGGTGACAACAAAGGTTCATAACCTCTTTGACCATGATAATATGAATGTGGAGGAAGCAACTTTGCAATAAAACAATATTGTCATATTTTTTTAATTTCACTCAAAATTTGTGGGTTAACCCCTACGAAAATATTGAGTTTTTCGTTAATTGCTAGATATATTGAAGCTTATACATTTAGTGTTGTTTAAAAATATCTAACCACATTTAACATTCATATTAATGTATTCAAAACCACCTTTCATAGTACATACACATCATTCTAATTTTGAACAATTAATTTAGTCTAAATTCATATACTGCTTAAATAAGTGGACTAACCACAATAAAATCACTATTATCTAGAGAAACGGGGAAAACAAAGGTTCCTAACCTCTTTGACCATGATAATATGAATGTGGAGGAAGCAACTTGTCAATAAAACAATATTTTCATATTTTTTTAATTTCACTCAAAATTTGTGGGTTAACCCCTACAAAAATATTGAGTTTTTCGTTAATTGCTATATAGATTGAGGATTATACTTTTAGTGTTGTTTAAAAATATTTAACCATATTCTACTTTGGTATTATTGTATTCTAAACCACCTTTCAAAGTACATGTACATCATTATAATTTGTAACAAATAATTTAGTCTACATTAATATATTGCTTAAATAAGTTGACTAACCACTATAAAATAACTATTATTTAAAGAAACAGAGACAACAAAGGTTCCTAACCTCTTTGACCATCATAATATTAATGTGGAGGATGCAACTTTGCAATAAAACAATATTGTCATATTTTTTTAATTTCACTCAAAATTTGTGGGTTAACCCCTACGAAAATATTGAGTTTTTCGTTAATTGCTATATAGATTGAAGCTTATACTTTTAGTGTTGTTTAAAAATATCTAACCACATTTTACATTCATATTAATGTATTCAAAACCACCTTACATAGTACATACACATCATTCTAATTTTTAACAATTAATTTAGTCTAAATTCATATACTGCTTAAATAAGTGGACTAACCACTATAAAATCACTATTATCTAGAGAAACAGAGACAACAAAGGTTCCTAACCTCTTTGACCATCATAATATGAATGTGGAGAATGCAACTTTGCAATAAAACAATATTTTCATGTTTTTTTTAATTTCACTCAAAATTTGTGGGTTAACCCCTACGAAAATATTGAGTTTTTCGTTAATTGCTAGATATATTGATGCTTATACTTTTAGTGTTGTTTAAAAATATCTAACCACATTTTACATTCATATTAATGTATTCAAAACCACCTTTCATAGTACATACACATCATTCTAATTTTTAACAATTAATTTAGTCTAAATTCATATACTGCTTAAATAAGTGGACTAACCACTATAAAATCACTATTATCTAGAGAAACGGGAACAACAAAGGTTCCTAACCTCTTTGACCATGATAATATGAATGTGGAGGAAGCAACTTTGCAATAAAACAATATTGTCATATTTTTTTAATTTCACTCAAAATTTGTTGGTTAACCCCTACGAAGATATTGAGTTTTTCGTTAATTGCTAGATATATTGAAGCTTATACTTTTAGTGTTGTTTAAAAATATCTAACCACATTTTACATTCATATTAATGTATTCAAAATCACCTTTAATAGTACATACACATCATTCTAATTTTTAACATATAATTTAGTCTAAATTCATATTCTACTTAAATAAGTGGATAACCACTATAAAATCACTATTATCTAGAGAAACGGGGACAACAAAGGTTCCTAACCTCTTTGACCATGATAATATGAATGTGGAGGAAGCAACTTTTCATCAAAACAATATTGTCATATTTTTTTAATTTCACTCAAAATTTGTGGGTTAACCTCTACGAAAATATTGAGTTTTTCGTTAATTGCTAGATATATTGAAGCTTATACTTTTAGTGTTGTTTAAAAATATCTAACCACATTTTACATTCATATTAATGTATTCAAAACCACCTTACATAGTACATACACATCATTCTAATTTTTAACAATTAATTTAGTCTAAATTCATATACTGCTTAAATAAGTGGACTGACCACTATTAAATCACTATTATCTAGAGAAATGGGAACAACAAAGGTTCCTAACCTCTTTGACCATGATATATGAATGTGGAGGAAGCAACTTTGCAATAAAACAATATTGTCATATATTTTTAATTTCACTCAAAATTTGTGTGTTAACCCCTACGAAAATATTGAGTTTTTCGTTAATTGCTATATAGATTGAAGCTTATACTTTTAGTGTTGTTTAAAAATATTTAACCATATTCTATTTTTGTATTATTGTATTCTAAACCACCTTTCAAGGTACATGTACATCATTCTAATTTGTAACAAATAATTTAGTCTACATTAATATATTGCTTAAATAAGTGGACTAACCACTATAAAATAACTATTATCTAAAGAAACAGAGACAACAAATGTTCCTAACCTCTTTGACCATCATAATATTAATGTGGAGGATGCAACTTTGCAATAAAACAATATTGTCATATTTTTTTAATTTCACTCAAAATTTGTGGGTTAACCCCTACGAAAATATTGAGTTTTTCGTTAATTGCTATATAGATTGAAGCTTATACTTTTAGTGTTGTTTAAAAATATTTAACCATATTCTATATTCTTATTAATGTATTCTAAACCACCTTTCAAGGTAAAAGTACATCATTCTAATGTTTAACAAATTATTTAGTCTAAATTCATATACTGCTTAAATAAGTGGACTAACCACTATAAAATCACTATTATCTAGAGAAACAGAGACAACAAAGGTTCCTAACCTCTTTGACCATCATAATATGAATGTGGAGGATGCAACTTTGCAATAAAACAATATTTTCATGTTTTTTTTAATTTCACTCAAAATTTGTGGGTTAACCCCTACGAAAATATTGAGTTTTTCGTTAATTGCTAGATATATTGATGCTTATACTTTTAGTGTTGTTTAAAAATATCTAACCACATTTTACATTCATATTAATGTATTCAAAACCACCTTTCATAGTACATACACATCATTCTAATTTTTAACAATTAATTTAGTCTAAATTCATATACTGCTTAAATAAGTTGACTAACCACTATAAAATCACTATTATCTAGAGAAACGGGAACAACAAAGGTTCCTAACCTCTTTGACCATGATAATATGAATGTGGAGGAAGCAACTTTGCAATAAAACAATATTGTCATATTTTTTTAATTTCACTCAAAATTTGTGGGTTAACCCCTACGAAAATATTGAGTTTTTCGTTAATTGCTAGATATATTGAAGCTTATACTTTTAGTGTTGTTTAAAAATATCTAACCACATTTTACATTCATATTAATGTATTCAAAACCACCTTTCATCGTACATACACATCATTCTAATTTTTAACAATTAATTTAGTCTAAATTCATATACTGCTTAAATAAGTGTACTAACCACTATTAAATCACTATTATCTAGAGAAACGGGAACAACATAGGTTCCTAACCTCTTTGACCATGATAATATGAATGTGGAGGAAGCAACTTTGCAATAAAACAATATTGTCATATTTTTTTAATTTCACTCAAAATTTGTGGGTTAACCCCTACGAAAATATTGAGTTTTTCGTTAATTGCTATATAGATTGAAGCTTATACTTTTAGTGTTGTTTAAAAATATCTAACCATTTTACATTCATATTAATGTATTCAAAACCACCTTACATAGTACATACACATCATTCTAATTTTTAACATATAATTTAGTCTAAATTCATATATCTTAAATAAGTGGACTAACCACTATAAAATCACTATTATCTAGAGAAAAGGGAACAACAAAGGTTCCTAACCTCTTTGACCATGATAATATGAATGTGGAGGAAGCAACTTTGCAATAAAACAATATTGTCATATTTTTTTAATTTCACTCAAAATTTGTGGGTTAACCCCTACGAAAATATTGAGTTTTTCGTTAATTGCTAGATATATTGAAGCTTATACTTTTAGTGTTGTTTAAAAATATCTAACCACATTTTACATTCATATTAATGTATTCAAAACCACCTTCATAGTACATACACATCATTATAATTTTTAACATATAATTTAGTCTAAATTCATATACTACTTAAATAAGTGGACTAACCACTATAAAATCACTATTATCTAGAGAAACGGGGACAACAAAGGTTCCTAACCTCTTTGACCACGATAATATGAATGTGGAGGAAGCAACTTTTCATCAAAACAATATTGTCATATTTTTTTAATTTCACTCAAAATTTGTGGGTTAACCCCTACGAAAATATTGAGTTTTTCGTTAATTGCTAGATATATTGAAGCTTATACTTTTAGTGTTGTTTAAAAATATCTAACCACATTTTACATTCATATTAATGTATTCAAAACCACCTTTAATAGTACATACACATCATTATAATTTTTAACATATAATTTAGTCTAAATTCATATACTACTTAAATAAGTGGACTAACCACTATAAAATCACTATTATCTAGAGAAACGGGGACAACAAAGGTTCCTAACCTCTTTGACCACGATAATATGAATGTGGAGGAAGCAACTTTTCATCAAAACAATATTGTCATATTTTTTTAATTTCACTCAAAATTTGTGGGTTAACCCCTACGAAAATATTGAGTTTTTCGTTAATTGCTAGATATATTGAAGCTTATACTTTTAGTGTTGTTTAAAAATATCTAACCACATTTTACATTCATATTAATGTATTCAAAACCACCTTTCATAGTACATACACATCATTCTAATTTTTAACAATTAATTTAGTCTAAATTCATATACTGCTTAAATAAGTGGACTAACCACTATAAAATCACTATTATCTAGAGAAACGGGAACAACAAAGATTCCTAACCTCTTTGACCATGATAATATGAATGTGGAGGAAGCAACTTTGCAATAAAACAATATTGTCATATTTTTTTAATTTCACTCAAAATTTGTGGGTTAACCCCTACGAAAATATTGAGTTTTTCGTTAATTGCTATATAGATTGAAGCTTATACTTTTAGTGTTGTTTAAAAATATTTAACCATATTTTATTTTTGTATTATTGTATTTTAAACCACCTTTCAAGGTACATGTACATCATTCTAATTTGTAACAAATAATTTAGTCTACATTAATATATTGCTTAAATAAGTGGACTAACCACTATAAAATAACTATTATCTAAAGAAACAGAGACAACAAAGGTTCCTAACCTCTTTGACCATCATAATATTAATGTGGAGGATGCAACTTTGCAATAAAACAATATTGTCATATTTTTTAATTTCACTCAAAATTTGTGGGTTAACCCCTACGAAAATATTGAGTTTTTCGTTAATTGCTATATAGATTGAAGCTTATATTTTTAGTGTTGTTTAAAAATATTTAACCATATTCTATATTCTTATTAATGTATTCTAAACCACCTTTCAAGGTAAAAGAACATCATTCTAATGTTTAACAAATAATTTAGTCTAAATTCATATACTGCTTAAATAAGTGGACTAACCACTATAAAATCACTATTATCTAGAGAAACGGGTACAACAAAGGTTCCTATTTCCTAACCTCTTTGACCATGATAATATGAATGTGGAGGAAGCAACTTTGCAATAAAACAATATTGTCATATTTTTTAATTTCACTCAAAATTTGTGGGTTAACCCCTACGAAAATATTGAGTTTTTCGTTAATTGCTAGATATATTGAAGCTTATACTTTTAGTGTTGTTTAAAAATATCTAACCACATTTTACATTCATATTAATGTATTCAAAACCACCTTTAATAGTACATACACATCATTCTAATTTTTAACATATAATTTAGTCTAAATTCATATACAACTTAAATAAGTGGACTAACCACTATAAAATCACTATTATCTAGAGAAACGGGGACAACAAAGGTTCCTAACCTCTTTGACCACGATAATATGAATGTGGAGGAAGCAACTTTTCATCAAAACAATATTGTCATATTTTTTTAATTTCACTCAAAATTTGTGGGTTAACCCCTACGAAAATATTGAGTTTTTCGTTAATTGCTAGATATAATGAAGCTTATACTATTAGTGTTGTTTAAAAATATCTAACCACATTTTACATTCATATTAATGTATTCAAAACCACCTTACATAGTACATACACATCATTCTAATTTTTAACAATTAATTTAGTCTAAATTCATATACTGCTTAAATAAGTGGACTGACCACTATTAAATCACTATTATCTAGAGAAACGGGAACAACAAAGGTTCCTAACCTCTTTGACCATGATATATGAATGTGGAGGAAGCAACTTTGCAATAAAACAATATTGTCATATATTTTTAATTTCACTCAAAATTTGTGGGTTAACCCCTATGAAAATATTGAGTATTTCGTTAATTGCTATATAGATTGAAGCTTATACTTTTAGTGTTGATTAAAAATATTTAACCATATTCTATTTTTGTATTATTGTATTCTAAACCACCTTTCAAGGTACATGTACATCATTCTAATTTGTAACAAATAATTTAGTCTACATTAATATATTGCTTAAATAAGTGGACTAACCACTATAAAATAACTATTATCTAAAGAAACAGAGACAACAAATGTTCCTAACCTCTTTGACCATCATAATATGAATGTGGAGGATGCAACTTTGCAATAAAACAATATTGTCATGTTTTTTTTAATTTCACTCAAAATTTGTGGGTTAACCCGTACGAAAATATTGAGTTTTTCGTTAATTGCTAGATATATTGAAGCTTATACTTTTAGTGTTGTTTAAAAATATCTAACCACATTTTACATTCATATTAATGTATTCAAAACCACCTTTCATAGTACATACACATCATTCTAATTTTTAACAATTAATTTAGTCTAAATTCATATACTGATTAAATAAGTGGACTAACCACTATAAAATCACTATTATCTAGAGAAACGGGAACAACAAAGGTTCCTAACCTCTTTGACCATGATAATATGAATGTGGAGGAAGCAACTTTGCAATAAAACAATATTGTCATATTTTTTTAATTTCACTCAAAATTTGTGGGTTAACCCCTACGAAAATATTGAGTTTTTCGTTAATTGCTATATAGATTGAAGCTTATACTTTTAGTGTTGTTTAAAAATATCTAACCACATTTTACATTCATATTAATGTATTCAAAACCACCTTACATAGTACATACACATCATTCTAATTTTTAACATATAATTTAGTCTAAATTCATATACTGCTTAAATAAGTGGACTAACCACTATAAAATCACTATTATCTAGAGAAACGGAACAACAAAGGTTCCTAACCTCTTTGACCATGATAATATGAATGTGGAGGAAGCAACTTTGCAATAAAACAATATTGTCATATTTTTTTAATTTCACGCAAAATTTGTGGGTTAACCCCTACGAAAATATTGAGTTTTTCGTTAATTGCTAGATATACTGATGCTTATACTTTTAGTGTTGTTTAAAAATATCTAACCACATTTTACATTCATATTAATGTATTCAAAACCACCTTTCATAGTACATACACATCATTCTAATTTTTAACAATTAATTTAGTCTAAATTCATATACTGCTTAAATAAGTGGACTAACCACTATAAAATCACTATTATCTAGAGAAACGGGAACAACAAAGGTTCCTAACCTCTTTGACCATGATAATATGAATGTGGAGGAAGCAACTTTGCAATAAAACAATATTGTCATATTTTTTTAATTTCACTCAAAATTTGTGGGTTAACCCCTACGAAAATATTGAGTTTTTCGTTAATTGCTATATAGATTGAAGCTTATACTTTTAGTGTTGTTTAAAAATATTTAACCATATTCTATTTTTGTATTATTGTATTCTAAACCACCTTTCAAGGTACATGTACATCATTCTAATTTGTAACAAATAATTTAGTCTACATTAATATATTGCTTAAATAAGTGGACTAACCACTATAAAATAACTATTATCTAAAGAAACAGAGACAACAAAGGTTCCTAACCTCTTTGACCATCATAATATTAATGTGGAGGATGCAACTTTGCAATAAAACAATATTGTCATATTTTTTAAATTTTACTCAAAATTTGTGGGTTAACCCCTACGAAAATATTGAGTTTTTCGTTAATTGCTATATAGATTGAAGCTTA
Organism: Brassica carinata; assembly: GCA_016771965.1. NCBI lineage: Eukaryota > Viridiplantae > Streptophyta > Magnoliopsida > Brassicales > Brassicaceae > Brassica > Brassica carinata. Next base: position 57,274,054 of record CM028690.1, on the reverse strand, counting down.
TATTTTTAGTGTTGTTTAAAAATATTTAACCATATTCTATATTCTTATTAATGTATTCTAAACCACCTTTCAAGGTAAAAGAACATCATTCTAATGTTTAACAAATAATTTAGTCTAAATTCATATACTGCTTAAATAAGTGGACTAACCACTATAAAATCACTATTATCTAGAGAAACGGGTACAACAAAGGTTCTTAATAGTGCTGGGCATATTATCCGAAACCCGAAAACCGAACCGGAACCGAACCGAAACCAAACCAAACCGACCGAGAAGTATTAAACCCTCAATCGGTTCCTATATTTCTAAACCCGAAAAACCGAAACCGAACCGAAAACCGAACGGATACCCGAATATTTTAAATATATTAAAAATATTAATTATTTTTAGTTTTAATGATTGTAAAATATAATTTATAAATTAAAACTTCTAATAAAAACCCGAATTACCCGAATTACCCGAATATTTTTTTGTTTTCCCGTTTAACTCGATGGGATTTTTCGGTTTTGGGCTTTAAACCAACCAAACCTCAATTATAAATAATTCGTTCCACTTTGGTTTTATAAAAATAGAAATCCGCACTAACCACAAAACCAACCGAACCGATCCGAAAATGTCCGTTCCTAAACGGTTCCTAAACACCCCAACCGAATAACCAAAACCTAATAAACCGAACCGACCAACCGAAAACCAATGCCCAGCACTAGTTCCTAACCTCTTTGACCATGATAATATGAATGTGGAGGAAGCAACTTTGCAATAAAACAATATTGTCATATTTTTTAATTTCACTCAAAATTTGGGTTAACCCCTAAAATATTGAGTTTTTCGTTAATTGCTAGATATATTGAAGCTTATACTTTTAGTGTTGTTTAAAAATATCTAACCACATTTTACATTCATATTAATGTATTCAAAACCACCTTTCAAGGTACATGTACATCATTCTAATTTTTAACAATTAATTTAGTCTAAATTCATATATCGCTTAAATAAGTGGACTAACCACTATAAAATCACTATTATCTTGAAAACGGAACAACAAAGGTTCCTAACCTCTTTGACCATGATAATATGAATGTGGAGGAAGCAACTTTGCAATAAAACAATATTGTCATATTTTTTTAATTTCACTCAAAATTTGTGGGTTAACCCCTACGAAAATATTGAGTTTTTCGTTAATTGCTAGATATATTGAAGCTTATATTTTTAGTGTTGTTTAAAAATATCTAACCACATTTTACATTCATATTAATGTATTCAAAACCACCTTTCATAGTACATACACATCATTCTAATTTTTAACATATAATTTAGTCTAAATTCATATACTGCTTAAATAAGTGGACTAACCACTATAAAATCACTATTATCTAGAGAAACGAGGACAACAAAGGTTCATAACCTCTTTGACCATGATAATATGAATGTGGAGGAAGCAACTTTTCATCAAAACAATATTGTCATATTTTTTTAATTTCACTCAAAATTTGTGGGTTAACCCCTACGAAAATATTGAGTTTTTCGTTAATTGCTATATAGATTGAAGCTTATACTTTTAGTGTTGTTTAAAAATATTTAAACATATTCTATTTTTGTATTAATGTATTCTAAACCACCTTTCAAGGTACATGTACATCATTCTAATTTGTAACAAATAATTTAGTCTACATTAATATATTGCTTAAATAAGTGAACTAACCACTATAAAATAACTATTATCTAAAGAAACAGAGACAACAAAGGTTCCTAACCTCTTTGACCATCATAATATTAATGTGGAGGATGCAACTTTGCAATAAAACAATATTGTCATATTTTTTTAATTTCACTCAAAATTTGTGGGTTAACCCCTACGAAAATATTGAGTTTTTCGTTAATTGCTATATAGATTGAAGCTTATACTTTTAGTGTTGTTTAAAAATATTTAAACATATTCTATTTTTGTATTAATGTATTCTAAACCACCTTTCAAGGTACATGTACATCATTCTAATTTGTAACAAATAATTTAGTCTACATTAATATATTGCTTAAATAAGTGAACTAACCACTATAAAATAACTATTATCTAAAGAAACAGAGACAACAAAGGTTCCTAACCTCTTTGACCATCATAATATTAATGTGGAGGATGCAACTTTGCAATAAAACAATATTGTCATATTTTTTTAATTTCACTCAAAATTTGTGGGTTAACCCCTACGAAAATATTGAGTTTTTCGTTAATTGCTAGATATATTGAAGCTTATACTTTTAGTGTTGTTTAAAAATATTTAACCATATTCTATTTTTGTATTATTGTATTCTAAACCACCTTTCAAGGTACATGTACATCATTCTAATTTGTAACAAATAATTTAGTCTACATTAATATATTGCTTAAATAAGTGGACTAACCACTATAAAATAACTATTATCTAAAGAAACAGAGACAACAAAGGTTCCTAACCTCTTTGACCATCATAATATTAATGTGGAGGATGCAACTTTGCAATAAAACAATATTGTCATATTTTTTTAATTTCACTCAAAATTTGTGGGTTAACCCCTACGAAAATATTGAGTTTTTCGTTAATTGCCATATAGATTGAAGCTTATACTTTTAGTGTTGTTTAAAAATATTTAACCATATTCTATATTCTTATTAATGTATTCTAAACCACCTTTCAAGGTAAAAGTACATCATTCTAATGTTTAACAAATAATTTAGTATAAATTCATATACTGCTTAAATAAGTGGACTAACAACTATAAAACCACTAATATCTAGAGAAACAGAGACAACAAAGGTTCCTAACCTCTTTGACCATCATAATATGAATGTGGAGGACGCAACTTTGCAATAAAACAATATCGTCATATTTTTTTAATTTCACTCAAAATTTGTGGGTTAACCCTGAAAATATTGAGTTTTTCGTTAATTGCTATATAGATTGAAGCTTATACTTTTAGTGTTGTTTAAAAATATTTAACCATATTCTATTTTTGTATTATTGTATTCTAAACCACCTTTCAAGGTACATGTACATCATTCTAATTTGTAACAAATAATTTAGTCTACATTAATATATTGCTTAAATAAGTGGACTAACCACTATAAAATAACTATTATCTAAAGAAACAGAGACAACAAAGGTTCCTAACCTCTTTGACCATCATAATATTAATGTGGAGGATGCAACTTTGCAATAAAACAATATTGTCATATTTTTTTAATTTCACTCAAAATTTGTGGGTTAACCCCTACGAAAATATTGAGTTTTTCGTTAATTGCTAGATATATTGAAGCTTATACTTTTAGTGTTGTTTAAAAATATCTAACCACATTTTACATTCATATTAATGTATTCAAAACCACCTTTCATAGTACATACACATCATTCTAATTTTTAACATATAATTTAGTCTAAATTCATATACTGCTTAAATAAGTGGACTAACCACTATAAAATCACTATTATCTAGAGAAACGGGGACAACAAAGGTTCCTAACCTCTTTGACCATGATAATATGAATGTGGAGGAAGCAACTTTTCATCAAAACAATATTGTCATATTTTTTTAATTTCACTCAAAATTTGTGGGTTAACCCCTACGAAAATATTGAGTTTTTCGTTAATTGCTAGATATATTGAAGCTTATACTTTTAGTGTTGTTTAAAAATATCTAACCACATTTTACATTCATATTAATGTATTCAAAACCACCTTTCATAGTACATACACATCATT
>CM028690.1:57175466-57270220 GCA_016771965.1 Brassica carinata | reverse complement strand
ATGCATTAATATATATATATATCAATGAAGCATATATTTAGTTAGCCTTAATGCATTTATGATTTTTTTTTCATATCCGAAAACAGTTCAAAATATCTTAACATTCATACCAAAAAAGATAAGAAATAGTTCGAGATAGGAAAAATCAGCAACCTAGTTTTTAGAATAATTGATGTTTGTCTAACGAGTGCCAATGCTATCGCTATATATGATCACAGCTGATAGAGCGTAACTAATGGCGGATTACTTTTTTAAAAATACGTAGCTGATGTTTCTTTAATATTTTACTGTAGCATGACTTATTCCTACAAATTTATATAACGTTACACAAATTAACCAAGAATTATTAAGAATAGGACCACTCTCCAAAAATACCCCACGCATCCGCGCTCAAAGCAACTCACTAATTGTTGTAATTAATTAAATAGTATCATTCACTACACCGTTTGTACATTTAAATGCAAAATCCAAAACCTACAAATAAAGGATACCGAACTAATTAATAATGCATCAACTTGTCAGCTTGGCAATATATCAACTCATTTTGCTGATCAAAATCAGTGTTTAAATCATTAAGATTTAACAAACGGACTTGGTTTTTGTCAAAAAAAGCGGACTTAATCGCTTATATCGTTTAAAATTTCCATTTTCAAAAGTAATCTACTCAAACACTGATCCAATAAGTTTTTGTTGTTGTTGTTAAAGACCACTGATTGAATTAATCTAGCTTGCATGCGCATGGCATTCTAATATAGACATAACCGACCCTAAAATTTAAGAGATGTAGACGATTTATTAAAAACTTTAACTAGTTTTTTTTCTTACAAACTTGGGGGTTAAATTTTTTTTTTGAGAATTCTTTCTAGATAAATTTTCAAAAATTTTAGGTTTTAAAGCCAATGTTTCATTCAGTTTTGTCCAGGATCGATCCTGAATATATACAAGATCACTTAGATAATGTTTGTTTATTTGTCAGCCGTTTGTATTATACTAACTTCAACCGAGTGGAAACCATACAATACGAAATGAAACATTATGGTATCCCTAAACCTTCATTACCAAAAAAATTAAATACGAATACCTACTATCACTTAAGGCTTTCATAGCTCAGTTGATTAGAGCACCCTTTTAGTAAGCTGGAGCATATATTTGAAGAAAATATTTTTAGTTTCAGAAAATATATCTAGTATATGAACTTTCACATTGTTACAAGAAGAAAAAAGATTGCACGGGCATGTTGCACAAAAAAAAAGATTGCACGGACAGCACGTGTTGTCACTATAAAGTGAGCGAAGCGTAACTGACTTGATGATACACACTCACAATTATAAAACACAAAACATAAAAAACACATGTATATGGAGAAATGATTTCTCTTTGATAGACACATGTCTTTCTTTTAGGAAACCACATTCTTATATTAAAGATTACTCTTTAAACCTCATAAACCACATTCTTATATTAAAATTTACTCTTTAGATGTTTGATATGTTTAGACTTTATAGCTTTTATATTTGGTATTGTTTAGACTTGATAGAACGATCATTCTTAAATTAATGAAAATAAAGAGGAAATAATGTATGTTTCGTTTTCATAGGTTATGTAATTAGGCCAAATTGTGAATCAATAAACAATGTGCCAAAGATTGAAATAAATCATTTTCTTTTGAGACTTGTAAGTGGTGAACTCTAATTAGATTAGTTGGTTGATATCATAATCTGATTAATGAATTTAACTAAAATAAAGAGGTAATAATGTGTACTTGATTTTCATAAGTTATGTGATTAGGCCAAATTGTGAAACAATAAACAATGTGCCAAAGAATATTTGTGGGCATCATTAGTTGGCACAAATCCAAAGGAACCACCTAGAACCACATCACACACGCTCGCATACATCCATGTATCCATGTATACTGGTATTTGTCTTATATAATAATATCTCACTTTTTCTTTTTATAAGTTTCGCCGCAATTTAACATATTATGTCGTCACGAATATCGTAAACAAGTCCAAGAAATTGAATCTTGGTAAGGAAAATGCTTTTTCTATACAGCAAGTACGCAAGTATTTCCATAAAACCGAAACAATGTGAACAGATTAAACTGCAAATTCTGAAAAAAGAAAGGAAAGATGTCTTTTAAACAAAATTAGAAGAAAATAGTGAAAAGTCATATGATATCTATGCATTAATATATATATATATATAGAGAGAGTTCTTCCATGGCTGATCTGCTATCCATGAAACCATAATTTTTCATATATGTCAAATATCTTTAGTTTATATTGGAATAAGTACGTTTAGCTGCAACATTAAAAAGATGTCAGAAAAAAAATAAAATTTTGGTGATATATAGTGAAACGAAACACATGGACAACAGGCCATCAAACTTTCACTATAAATCATTATAAAATAGGTTTTGTACAAAACCTTGAATAAGCTTACGTGTATTGGTTAATGCGAGGGCATGTGTGTTTTCTGGACCACTTTTGCATATAATTTCACCCGTAACATATACATTACTTTTAACATTTGCACCAAAAAAAAATGAAAAAACATTATTTAAAGTAATGTATAAAAACGCACGAAAATGGTTTAAAGGATAAGATTGATCTGAAATGATTACACTTGAAAATGACGACAGCGATGATGATATGGTTCCAGAAATGTATAGATACAAATTAAGAAAATTTTACTAAGTGCTTTTACATCGTCTTTGCTTTTGAATCAAAAATACAAATATATGCCGATGACGCCTATCGGTATTCAGCTAATCCAGACGTTTAGTAGATAGGTTAGCATCTTAATTGTCCATTTTGGTTATAGGTTATAACTAATGTGTTATGATGTATTTACAATCAATCATATGAATTAGTTTGGATTTGAAACTGACTGTTTTAGATTTTCTTTATGAAATGTAATATGAATAGAGAAATAAACGATAAGTGGGATATAAACTGTAGATTTCGATAAATTTTAGATTCATAATGTTTTTTTCTTCTTCTTTTTCTAACATCTCTGAGGTTTATAAAGTTCTATCTGAATGAGACATGCGATAAGTAGTTTCAAGTCTAGATTCAATGGCCCTTTAGACAGACGAAGTCCTCCCTGAACAATGACAGCCCCTTCCATTAATTATTTATTGTATATTGTTGAACATATATACGCCAAAAATAAAATAAAATCAGATATTACTTAAAGTCCAAAAATAGATAGGACTAACTAGTTATATGTCATCTCTCCGCTCATTTCTGTAGAATGAACTATATCTTTGCACGACGACTGGTTTTCTTTTCCAAAAATTCATAGTTTTAGACGACTAACAATTTATCACACCTAGTTTTTATTGGTTCTTATCATCATACTAAGAATCTAAGTTAAGAAGTCACATGTCCAATAAATTTTTCTTGGTTAAAACACGAATAATCCAACAGATTTTCGGGGTGCTAATTATGAAAAGGATAGACATTATTAACCATAAATCTAGATGAACCATATAAGAAAAACTATAAATCTAGATGAACCAAGATGAAAAATCTCCGCTACTCACGCTTTATAAAAACCAGAATACGACTCAGTTGAATAAGGCCGCAAAATAAGAAGTTTTATTAACAACAGTTAATTTAACAATTGCGTTGAAAAAATGTAGGGTGTAAGGGAATTAAAACTCCATTATCTATTGATATGAACTGAACTACACAGACCACTCGTTTTGACACTATACATTTAATTATACTATATACTTTGAACAACTATACGTACTTCTCCTTTTTGACATTTTATTATTGCTATTTGAAATACACAACTATCTGCGGATTCACATTCAATATATTTCAAATCCGGTTGCTCTACATTATATTCCAAATATTTTCTGCTTTAATTTATAACACTAGTTTAGTATACAGAAAAAATGGTACATACAGTATTCAGAAGCACAGCGAGTACACAAAGCTATAATATACATAACAAACTCAGTAAAAAAATTTAGTCTAATTTTTTTTTATAAATAATATACAAAGGAATGACCCAGTGATGATAAAACTCACAATATTGAAAACAAATCTAAATGGAACTTTGAGAAGTCTGAGAATAATGAAGCATCGAAGACAAGTTCTTAAAATGTACATGCATATTATACGAGGATTGTGTTATTGGTACTTGTATAAATGAGGGTGGAAAATTTGCATACATACGTAGCTTGTATCTGCATATATAGTCAATAGTTATTTTTTATGAACCACATCCACAAGAAATTACTAAACTGTCTAACTTGCAAGATTCATTCTTATACGTAAATGTAATTGTAGGAAATTTACGTTGTCGTGTTGATGTAATTTTTATATTCTCACCTGAACAACAACCCATCCACAAAAAGATGATCGGAACAATATATTGCTCATCTTTTTCAAAAAAAAAAAACAATATATTGCTCATTTTATTTGATGAGGATATAGGATGACTTACGGTGTAGTAAAGAGTTGGTATTCACATGTACCGTATTTGTGAAGTTTCTTGTTGGAAGCTTCTAATACTAACTATTAATCTCAGTTTACTTCATAAGATTTATTATATGAATTCACCCACGTTCCCTACTGAAACTAGCAAGGCGGCATGTTAAATGTGAAAGCAAATATGAAAACCAACCATATAGGGAACATATAGTAATATTTAGGATTATAATTAAGAAGCTTCAAATTTATATTATAAGCAATGTGGTATCTTCCAAAGTGGAGAACACAAATGCCTTGTTAATTATTATTACTTTTTCGCTCAACTTTTCTTTTAATGCTTCGGAAAGGAAACACGATGTTTGTTTAAAGACATACATTTTGTCGTTAAACCCAGCTTTTGTCACATAAAATTGATTTTCTTCTTTCGCTTTTCTTTATCATACATAATTTTGCCCCATCTAAAAGGGACGTGTTATGTAAGATGGCCATCAACAAAAATAAAACTGTAAACAATGATCATGAAAGTGTGAAAACGTCAATAAGATGTGTGATCTGTTTTCTCTACTCGAATTACTGTATAATAATCTATCAAAGTCGTAATAAGCAATTTATTAATCTAAGTAATAATAAATGGTATATATCGAATCATTTCCATATAAGTACATAAGCCCATGTAGCTCAGGTTTTGATGCCTACGCACACGAGGATAACCGAGACTCGACAATATCCATATCGGAGTAAACATGGTAGGGAGCATATCATTATTTAATGAATAGTCATTCATATTGTATCTCTAAGAGAAACCAAGAACATCAAGATTGTTTGTTAGATTTTGACTGATATAAAATAATATTAAACTGGACGTGCCATCCGGTCAAACTAGTCAAAGAGCTCTTTGAGTTAGTCACACAATCCACTCGTGCGTTTTGGAACTCGTGTCTTTTTTGACAAGTCAATAAGGGAAACTTTGCTCAAAGCTAATTGGGTAGGGGTGGGCACGGATCGAATATTACCGTATTTTTCAGTATTTGTGATTTGCTTCGGATATCACGAATATCTGATTTTCCGATTTGCTTTGCTTCGGAAAAATACGGATATTCGGTTTTACGGATATCCGGAAAATTTATGGATATTTGCGAATATTCACGGATATTTACGAATACTTTTTCCACTATGTTTAATACAAGTAATTCTGAAAATATTATACAAATTTGTTCTTATAAAAGATAAATTAAAACATCAATGAAACTGTTTATTTATAAATTCTTAAAAAATTCTTATAAATTAAATGTTTTAAGAAGAATTGTAGTTTTTTATAAAGATCTTATAATTCTTTTCTTCATATTACATTTTATAAGTAATTTTATAGATAAAATTATATAAGATTATACATTAAAACTCTATTTAACTATACATATATAACTATTTATATAAACGTCGGAGCGGATCGGATATTTGTCTCTAATTTTTTTAGTATTTGTGATTTGCTTCGTTTTTAACGGATAGTGATTTTTAATATTTGCTTTGCTTCGAAGACTTACGGATATTCGGATTTTACGGATCGAATCGAAACGAATAACGAATCGAATCAAATTTAACGAATAAAATGCCCAGCCCTATAATTGGGTAGTGTATTTTAACATTATTTTTTTGTCATAAGTGAGGGATTTCTCTTACTAAACCACTTTCTCTTGCATGTGATTAAAATAAAGTTATGAACTTGGTTGAATATGAGATCTTCTACAATTTTCTTGGTCCTAACTACTTGGTCGCTTACTCGTTTATATATGTTTAATATGAAGTCAAATATCTAATATTGTAATCAATATATAAAATGTTCGAGACTTCGAGTTGCATCAATTAAGTAGTTATAAAGCCAACACGTTATTAGTCAAAGAAGAGTTTATAGTTTATACAGCATAAAAAGATCAATGAAACACTTTTCATTCAAATAAGGATGATACAAGATTAGTAAATGGAAGTCGAAACCAAATTTGCATAAGCTAAGTGGCAAAGACCAAAAAGTTGTGTGTATATGTACTGTTCATCAACTGCTAATGATATTAACCAAAACCAAATTATTTTAGTGTGCTTTTTAAGTATTTTTAAAATTCACGTGGAACCTTCTCGTTGATGAGGAACTTAGGTGATGGATTGGATTTCAACAGTAACATGAAATTCGAAGAGCAATAGAACAAGTCAAAGATTAACTCATGCGTATAAAGTAACACACAAATTTACCATTTGAGTTCTATGGAACTTGGTAAGATAGATGTTCAAGTCAAACACCAACTCTCTTATTGCTGTTCCAAAATAAACAACATTCTCAAATTGCAACTTCTCTACATTTGGGCATGTTCATAAATGGGTACTTGTCTCTTCAAAATTTATAGAATCTATTTTTAAAAAAAAAATTGATAATTGTTTTGATCTTTTTGATAATAACTATAAACAATCATCGCTTTGGTGAATTTTGTGTTGGGTTGGGCCAAAGCAAGGATTTACTAAATGTTCTGTAGTTAAACTCCTTCATATTAAGGATTGATTAATTATTCATTAGTGAATGAATCCCAGCCTCGCCTCACCAGTCACCTCCATTGTCTCTACTATAATCTCTACTCTCTAGCTTGCAGCGACGTTGTCTCTCTGGCTAACACCTGATCAATTCATACCAAAGTCAAGACTCAACATAGAATGATTTAAAACCTCCAAATGAAAATCACAATGCATCCTAAAATTTGGTTAGTGAATGGATCCACCAAATCAGACAGACGAAGCTTCTTCTGTGATTGGTTGGCAGGAGTTTCTTTTTTTTTTTTTAATTCTATTATATCTATCCTCACTGGATCTCTCGTGTGCGAAACATTGAGGCGGATGCTCTGGGAAAGCATGCCCTTATATCACAGTGTAATGGACAACTAGTTTCTTAATGAAGTATGTGTTACAAAAAAAAATATCCTCATTTTCTTGTTGTATATCATGGAGAGTTAGTTTGTAATGTTGTATTAAGAATTTTAATCGTTTGTCAACCCGTTATGTAAAAACCAACTCTTGCCTTCAAAAGGATTCTGGACTACAAACTAGAATTGGGAGTGTGATTGTAGATACACATACACTACATAGTTCAGAGATATTAGATAAAATATTTGATTAGTCACTAAGGAAACGTTGGTTGTCGAATGCTGTATATCATAGAAAGAAGTTATTTCATAATCTATGTGACATTATATTTAATACATTTTTTGTTATTTTATCAATAGTAAAACAATTTTAGACTATCCCAACATTTTCAGGTAACAACAAATAGGAAGAGATCGAGACTCCAAACAGTTCAAGACAATTTAATCACCTCCGGTTTTGTTTTCTTCACGTAGTTCTTGGAACGGAAGTTGAAGAAGAGAGCCAAGAGAGAAGCATTAAACACACCCGTAAAGTAACTTCCCCATATCCCGGAGCAACCTGACCCGAAATAATGTTCTGAGAACATCAACGCTAATATTCCAAAGCCGAAAACAAACTGCACAACCTGGAAATCCGTCACCAGCCTCTTCCACCTTGGCTTACATCCTACGGCGCACATGAAGTAGTAACCGTACATAATGACGTGGACCGTTGAATTCGTCACGATCCCGACCGGAAACATGGACTGGCGGGTTCGGAGCCAGATGAAGCACATGATCAACACAGTCGCATGATGGTACACGTGAAGGAACGAGAGTCGCTGGAATGACTTGCTGAGTATGATGAGGATTGTGTCTCCAAACTCAAGGATCTTCGAGAGGTAGAAGACTTGAGCCCAGAAGAAAACCGGTCCTTTAGGTTTTACATCGACAGGGAAACAGATCGCATGGAATAAACGCGTGGTTGGGGCTGAGGTTATGGAGAGAGTGCAACCGACAGCCATGATTAGGGAGAGAAGGCAGAGGATGAGGCTATGGACGGCTGTGATTGGTTTGAGAATGCGGGGACCGAGTGAGGGGAGTGAAACCATGGCATATCGGAGGATAAATGTGGCGGAGAGGTAAAGGGAGACTACAAAGAAGACGAAGAAGAAGGTGGAGCCAAGTGTTTCCCCTTCAGTCCATGTAAAGTTTGCAATCTTTGGGTGGCTCACGAGCCAGTAGGTTAGGGTGGAGTAAACCGATGCCATTATCCGGCTATGTTTGGAGGAGTTGAAGATTTAAGGATATGGTAAATAGAGAGACGTACAGGCCATCTATATATATATATATTGAACACCTTCTTTTATTAATGAAATTCTATGTCATTGCGTAAACCGATGCCACTGAATCGTGAATCTTGGAAGTTGGAACATGGAGTAAACCGATACCATTGCGTCGCCGGGTTTCACGATTCTCCGGCTGGTAGGGAGATGTAATTAGAAGAAATGGGAGAGATACGAATTGTTCAGAGGCTTACTAGATTGACTTAACTATACTCAAATGGGTCACATGCAATCGTACTATATTATTTGAGTAATGGGATGGTTGCTGCATTGCATCGTTAGTGTTTTTATTATGCATTAACGTGGAAATATAATACGTAAAGAATGGACATCATCAATTCATTATATTTTGTCTATTATGCATAACGTGGGAACGTAAACATCGTACAGAATGTGTCGTGCACCACTTTTATCATTCATAACGTGGGAAGGTATCGTAAAGAATGCATCAAATTATTCTTCGTCGTGATAGAATTTTTTTTTAACCTCGAATATCTCATATTTATAAAAGAGTCCACACTAATATCCAAAAAAAATCATCCATTCTATAAATAAACTTTTTGAGATATTCAAACGGGATGTGACAATGAATTATATCTACTTGGTCACATAATAAAGATAATAAAGTGTAGTAGGATACCTCTGAACTTAAATTATTTAACAACCCAAAACTTATATGCCAGTAGCCACCATCGTGTGGTTAGATTGGAATTTACTTGGTGTCAGTTTTATAATGGACTTAATACAGTCGCTTACGTGATGATGAAATCATGGTTGCTTTATGCTTTATGCTTTGACATCAGGCCACTTGGATCGATGTCGGTTTGGACATGTAGGATATGAGAAGTTGTGAACCAAACAAATTGTCATTTAGTTCGGTCGAATTGCTGAAAATTTGGTTCGGTTATGGTAATATAGAGAACCAAAATACATCCGAAATGTTATTCCGGTTCAGTTTTACGATAATTCGTGTTTCAGTTATTGTGATTAATTCAACGAAATTGCTCAGCTTTGTTATTCTTTTATTTAATCTTGGTTAACTTTACTAGATTTGGAAAAATGTCTATGAAAATTAGCTAGTTAATAAAATTTTAAAGTTTAAACAAAAAATACAATAAATGTAAAATTAAAATTATATAGGCATTCACAATATAGAAATACATAAAATAAAAAGTAATGATTTTTGGCTACATCAGTTATTTTTCTTGGGTTCCATTTAGTTCAGTTCATATTTGCATTGGTCAATCTTTAATTCTTGTTTTATTTTATTATATTATATTTTATTTTATTTATCCCCATGTTCTTGTTATATTATGGAGGGTTAGTTTGTAAAATGGTAATATATGAATAATCTTATCGTTTAGTCAACCCGTTGTGTAAAAAAAAGGTAAAAAGCAACTATTGCCTTGAAAAAGATTGTGGACTACCTATAAACAGGGAAAGTGTGATCGAAGATAGACAGATACAGCAATTAGAGATTTTAAATTTCAAATTTTGATTAGTCATTCTTATTATACCATAGAAAGATCTCTCTCTATTTATATATATATGCAACCTGAGAATGAGATGATGACACAATTTTCCTGTAAAATCATATAAAGATCTATGCAATCTAAGAATCAGACAATGAAGCCATTTCATGATATTTATGTGACATTTTTATATATTGTCATCTTATTCACAATAAAACAATTTCAAGCCACCCAACATCAATTTCCAGTAACAACACATCAAGAGACCAATATTTAACAGCTCAAAATAATTTAATCAATTTTTTTGGATCCAATCGCTTTTTGACCCACATCTTTAATCATTTCTGCCCACAAATCCATTCTTGTCTTCTTCGCATAATTCTTCGAACGGAAATTGAAGAAGAGAGCCAAGAGAGAAGCATTAAACACACCGTTGAAAGCACATGCCCAAAAACCGGAGCAGCCCGATCCGAAAACATGCTCTTGGACCATCCAACCGGCAAATCCAAAGGCCAAAAGAAACTGCAAGACCTGACAATCCGTCACCAGCCTCTTCCACTTCGGCCTCCATCCTATGGCGCATAAGAAGTAGTAACCGTACATGATGACATGGACCGTCGAATTCGCCACAAGCCCGAAAGGAAACATGGATTGTCGAGTTCGTAACCAGACGAAGCACATGATCACAACCACCGCGTGGTGATACACGTGGAGGAACGAGAGCCGCTGGAATGATTTTCCGAGTATGATGAGGAGCGTGTCACCAAACTCGAGGATCTTCGAGAGGTAGAATATTTGAGCCCAGAAGAAGAGCGGTCCACTAGGCTTCACGTCGAGGGGTAAACAAATCGCCTGAAAGAAACGCGCTGTCAGGTGTGAGGGCACAATGTCAGCCGACGAGGCTAGGGAGAGAGTGCAACCAACAGCCATGGTTAGGGAGAGGAGGCACAAGATGAGGCTGTGGACGGCTGTGATTGGTTTGAGAATTCGGGGACCGAGTGAGGGGAGTGAAACCATGACATGTCGGAGGAGGAATGTGGCGGATAGATAAGCGGTGACTACAACGAAGACAAAAAAGACGGTGGAGCCAAGGGTTTCACCTTCAGTCCACGTAAAATTGCCAATGTTGGGGTGGTCAACGAGCCAATAGGTTAGGGTGGAGTAAACCGATGCCATTCTCCGGCTACCTTTGTAGGAGCTGAAGTTTGACGATATGGTAGACAGAGATTAATATATATACACTTTTTGAACCAATGCCATTGCGTAAAATAGATACATTTCATTAATGAAATTCGATGTCATTGCGTAAACCAATGCCATTGCGTCGTGAATCTTGGAACATGGAGTAAACCGATGCAATTGCATTGCTGGTTTCCACGCGTCTCCGCTTTCCCGGCGCTGGTCTGAACTCGGGAGATGTTAGAAGAAACGGGAGAGAGACGAAATGATCAGATGCTTACCCAATTTGGCTTATATCTATATTCAAGTTGGTCCCACGCTATCGTATTATATTATTTGATTCATGGGATGGTTGATGCATATGCGTTGTTTTTGTTATTAACTTATTATTATGCATTGACGTGAAAAGGTAAACTCCTAAAGAATGTGCATCATCAATCCATTTTTATTTTGTTTATTACGCATAACGTGAGAACGTAATATCGTAGCGAATGTTTCATGCATAACTTATTTTTTCTAATCCTGCTTAACGTGGGAGGATAGTATCGTAAAGAACGCGTCATTTACTTTCTTCGTTGTCGTTTGAAACTTATTTGACGTCAGAATCTTAACAATGGGTTTGATATAGTCGATGACTTGATGATGAGAACATGATTGCTCTT
The DNA here is from genome assembly GCA_016771965.1 of Brassica carinata. Lineage (NCBI taxonomy): Eukaryota > Viridiplantae > Streptophyta > Magnoliopsida > Brassicales > Brassicaceae > Brassica > Brassica carinata. Next base: position 57,258,231 of record CM028690.1, on the reverse strand, counting down.
ACGCTTTGGCTCTAGGATATTTGGATCGGTTTGATCATGTCGGTTCGGATTTCTATAAAGTGAGAAATTGGGAAGCAAACAAATGTCGTTTAGTTCGATTCTGATAACTGAAAATTCGGTTCAGTTATTGTAGAACAAAAGAAATATCCTAATATATTTCGGGTCAGTTTTATGATGATTTGGATTTGAGTTATTTTGGTTAATTCATTGAAATTGGTTCAGCTTTGCTATTTCTTCTATTTATTTTCGATAAAACTTGATTAATTTTACTAGTTCTGGTAAGATATCTATGAAAATTAGCTAAGAAATAAAATTTTAAAGGCTATACAAAATTATAAAAACTATATGAAAATCAAATAACTAAGAAATTAAAATGATATAGCCCATTCACAATAGATAAATACATTAAAATGGTAGCATTTAGTCAGTGTCTAATGTTTGAGCTAAGGTATTTATGAATCTTATTTACAATTCTAGTTCAATGTGGATCAAGTTCATACACAAATGCTATGCATTTATTTCAAATTTAATAAGAGGAAGCCTAGGCTTGGAGCCATAGTACGTTTTACAAACAAGTTTTAGTTTAGTTGTGGCTATCTTTATAGAGAAAGATAGTATGGTTGCAGTCTTGCGGTCCAAATCTAAAACATAAATAAGCTACAATCTTTGTGTTTGAGTTTGACATTTTGACCGGACCTAAAACAAAAAATATTGAAACATTTGTACAAACATGCATTTGCATATGGAGCAAATGCTTGTTTTCTCAAAGAACCAGTTATAAGCTAATCAAAGTTTTCAACTCTAAAAAGAAACGTTGGTTTGTGAATGCTTGTTGAACCTGAATTCTTGCATATGTAACCTGAAACAAATCCAATAACTGTTGAAAAAGACTTTTGTCTTGTGGAATATAGTATATGGATCTATATCTTGGCAGGGGTCCTACAATCAATAAGATAAACTTTTAGGAAACTAGAATTAGAGAAACAAAACAAAAAAAAAACGGAATAAACCATTGAATTTGAATTGAACATACCTCTGATTTTTTCAAAGGATATATAACTCAAAAAGTCCATTATGTGTGGAGCTATTGTTCCAAGGGTCAAATAAGCCATTAGCGCCAAGTTCTTCACCAAACCTCAAAAATCTTATTTAGGAGTTTCAATGAGGCACATAAGTCCCAACTGTGTGGGTTTACCAACAATTTTCCTAGAAATATAGACAAAAAAATCAGGACGTGAATGCTAAAACAACTTCACCTCTCAAATGTGTAAAAGAAAATTGCTGGAAGGTTTTTCACCTTCAGGTCTTAAGGAAGAATTTGCTCTGAATGCTTATTGAACCTGAATTCTTGCCTATGTAATCTTTATGGAATGTAGTTTTCAATCTAAGAAAGAGACGCTGATGCCATTTCAAGATTCAGTCTAGTCATTAGCGATTTGCTTAATAAGATAAATGAAAAAATCAATGGGATTGATTTGATCGCACCTTTAAAAAAATTTGGAAGAAGGCCATCTTATATTTTCATGGATCTTGACATTCTTCTAAATAAATCGACAATTTTCTTTGATATGTATATATTACTAATTGAATGGAAAACTATATGTTAGCAAATTTGAATGGCTATAAAAACCAAGTTATTGTGTTACCATCCCTTTTAAACACACAACCTACTTCTCAGTAATGATGATAACTTATATTAAACTGAAGAGTCATTGTTTTATTCAAAGTTTTTTTTTTGGTCAACAATGTATGAGGTAATTATTTAGTTATAACCATTTTTTTTAAAACAAAGAAAGTAAGTTGATTCTATCAAAAATAAATCAACTTTCAAAGACCAATACACAAAGTCAATATTTTACTTCTAATCTAAATAGTGTATTTTCAGTTTTCTCTAGATTATGAATTCTTCAAGAGTAGCAAATCTCTTTCCACTCAAACTCAAACATTTGATTGATTTTCCCAAGTAAACATTTTGTTTTACTTTTTCTTGTAAAAGGTTGATCATCTCATAAAATAGAGAACACGTGAGCTCTAGCTTATCAAAATAGGTCAATACCTCTTTTAGTTGTTTACTTTTTCAGCATTATTTTGTCACACATTGGTGCCCAAATTTTGCCTTTAAATCAAATAGCAACTCATGATAAGAAAGATGCAACATTAAAAGTAAATTGGTTACTATGAAATACTCCCCTAACAAAAATCTTCACCTCAACCAAGTTGACAAGTGTATAGAATATGTAAGAAATATATCCTTTAGTTCCATTTTATAATATTTTGATTTTTTGTTATTTTGGTTAATTCAATAAAATTTGTTCAACTTTTCTATTTGTTAATTTACTTTCAATAGATTTTGGCAAGATATCTATGAAGATTAGCTAAGTAATAAAATTCAAAAGTTAAGTAAATTTAAAAAACGAAAAATTAAATGAAATTCAAATAACTATGAAATTAACATTATATACCCCATTCACAATATATAACTATATAAAAAATGGTGTGCATTTAGTCAACATCTAAATTTGAGTTAAGAAATTTTTAAGTTTACTTACAGTTCTAACTCTATCTATGTGGATCAATTTTAAACACAAAAAATTGAATTCAGTCAAAACCAATACTCGACTGATAAGAGGAAGCCTGACTTGGAATGATAGAAAAATAAATACAAGTTTTGGAACATTTATATATATATATATATATGTTGTTACTGAGGAACATTTATACTATGTTAAGTTTTAGTTAAGTTATTAACAGTTGTGGCATTTTGGGCTTCTAGCATTTGCATATGGAGATTTAAGGCTTGTTTTATCAAAGTACCGATTAGACTAATCTCAGTGTTCAACTCAGTGTTCATAAAAACTTTGGTTGGTGAATGTTGGTTGAACCTGAATTTTTGCATAATCAAATATACAAATCGGAGGATGAATCATTTCAAGACTTATTATCGTTTTTCGCATTTTATTTAATAGAAAATCAATTCCAGACTATAAGTAACAAAGGTCAGAACTCCAAAAATATCCAACAATTCAAGACAACTAATCTAATCCCTTTTTGATGTTCCCTCTCTTTTCTTTTTGGCATAGTTCTTGGAATGAAAGTTGAAGAAAAGAGCTAAAAGAGAAGCATTAAAAGCAGCATTGAAACACCATCCCCAGATCCCGGAGCAACCCGACCTAAATAAATGCTCTCGGAGCATCCAACCAGATAACCCGAAGCTGAAAACAAACTGAACAATCTGACAATCGGTCACCAACCTCTTCCACTTCGGCCTCGATCCAACGGCACAGAGGAAGTAATAACCGTACATGATGACATGGACAGTCGAATTCGTCACAAGCGCGACCGGGAACATCGACTGGCGGGTTCGAAGCCAGAGGTAACACATAATAACAACTGTCCCGTGGTGGTACACATGGAGGAAAGACAGCCGTTGGATTGATTTCCCGAGTACGATGAGGATTGTGTCTCCGAACTCGAGTATCTTCGAGAGGTAGAAGACTTGAGCCCAAAAGAAGAGAGGCCCGTCGGGCTTCACGTCAACGGGAAAACAAATCGCGTCGAAAAGACGCGCCGTCTGGTCTGAGGTTACAGAGAGAGTGCAGCCTACGGCCATGATTAGGGAGAGGAGGCAGAGGATAAGGCTATGAAAGGCTGTGATTGGTTTAAGAATTCGAGGACCTAGCGAAGGGAGAGAGTCGATGGCGGATCTGAGGAGTATCGTGACGGAGAGGTAAACGGAGACTACGACGGAGACGAAGAAGACGGTGGAGCCGAGGGTTTCGCCTTCAGTCCACGTGAAATTGGCGATGTTGGGATGGTTGACGAGCCAGTAGGTTAGAGTATGGTGAAATGATGCCATTGGCGTGAATCTCAGGCACTCCAACGGTGGGTTGCACTGGAGATTCGTCGGAGAAGTTAGAAGATATGGGAGGGGGAGAGAGAGACACGATGGTATTAGAGAGGCTTACCCAATCGGGTTATCTATATGCAAGTGGGTCCAATGGTACCATTTCTTTTCGTTTACCGAATCGTATTATATATTTTTTTAATTAATGAAATGGTCAATGATGCATTGCACTGTTATTAATTATGCACAACGGGGGAGTAATTTACTTCCTTTGTTGTATATGTAGATCGAAATTGATGTGATCATGTCAGATTCTTTACTATATTTGATATGAACATGGTTCTTCTCATGTGTACTTTAGTAGACAGCTATACTAAGCATTTTAAAATAAATTGTCATATTTTTCTTCATACCTGATACGAATTAAATAATCTTGTTTCAGCTCTAATGGTATGGATTTTTTGTTTGTTCGTTTTTATAAACAAACAAATACTAGTTGGTAAAAGAGTTAAAAGATGCATGTAAATATGCATTTAAACAAATAGTAGGTGGTAAAAGAGTCAAAAGATGCATGTAAATATGCCGCGCTAGGTGGACGTGTACAAAAGTACAAACCAATGCACGAGCAGTGTCTGTCTGAAACACAGAGACAGAGACATCCATCTTTCTTTCCTCCCATAGATCTCAAACAGTACAGTTACTTTTTTCATTCAACTTTACAGTACTCTTTTTCTTTATTTCTGAGCTTCTTGAATCCAATCTTAGATCCCATGTATGTACTTCTCTGTTTAGCTTTTTATTTTTCTTTGAGATTTCCTTCCAACATGTTGTAATGTTTTCTCCTTTTTGCCACACCAAATCTACTGTACGTATTTTAAAGACACCAACGCATTAGCTTTTAGCTTCCTGCAAGATATTCATATTTGGATCTGAGTTTCTTAGTAAACTGAATACTCAAATCTCATTAAGCCAGTAAAAATAGTTACTTTCTACATTTTTGATTTTTGGTTCTACTGACTTTTAGAGTAAAACCAGTTTAACCTAATTAGAATATTACTATCAGTTGGATTTGGAATTCTAATCTTGGTAGAATTCATCATAACAAGTCTATTCATTAATTTTTTTAAAAAAATATTACAAAGCTAAAGCCCAATATTAACCGGACCTTGAAGATAGATGGCCCGGCATGGGAATACCAAGACGTCTTGTTAGTGCTAAACCATGGTCCCCTGGTGCTTATCAGAATTGGACTGTCATTAAAGTACTAATCAGCTCTTATAACAGTGTCAAGATGGAAGAGCTTCTCTCTAGTCCACGGTTTGCCGTCGCTGGAGGTGGAGGAGAACAGAGACTTTTAAAGTTTAGGAAAAAGTCTGTCTAGTTAACAGTTTAGTGTAGTGTTTGTCTCTATTCATATTTGTTTGAATATGGAAACCAAAAGTTATTTTATATTTTTATTAATTATTATTATGAGATTACTGAAATGAAATATAACTAAACCAATCCGTTTTTTCATCCAATAAACAGCAACGATTCAGATACGACGACGTTCTCAATGAAACAGCAACGTTTCACTTACAGTAAAACGACATCGTTCGCTACTTATGATACGGCAACGTTTCTTGGCTAGTCCAAGATCCTCTGTTTTTCAGCTGGCCACATTGCCTCCCCGTCTCTCTCTCTCTCTCTGTTGTTCTGCAACTGTGGCTGATCCTGGATCTCCATGATTTATTCACTTTGAAAGCTCACCACCATTCATCAATAGAAAACAGGTAAGCTTAACAAGTTTTATTTCAATACACAAACCAATCAGCTCTTATCACAGTGCCAAGATGCTTCAAGAACTCTCACTTGTAGCTTATTTTTCTCCTTAGTGCTTAGAGTATGATAAAGAGAGATTATAATTAGCCATGATTTTTTTTTCTGATGGGTCTACTTGTATGAATCAAAGACTGCTCCTTCCTGTACCAATTCGGTTTTATATCCAAAGTATTGGGTCGTTGACCATTGTTCTGAGTTCTTCAATGTTTAATTGATGGTAATTAACTCCAGGGCGTTAGAGAATCAGAGGATAAGATTCTGGATGTGACTAATGAAAATGGTTAAGCTGAAGTTTGGGTTCACTTCAGTCAGAACGAGGAACTGGTCGGTGGGAATCTCTATCATGGTTCTTGCATTGATCTTCATCATCCGTTATGAACAATCTGGTCACAAACTCACAACGGAGATTGATGAGTTTGATATAGAGGGGGAGAGTGTTCAGGAGCCAGCTAAGAAGCCACATTTGATCACTTTGGAAGATCTTGATTACCTCTTTTCAAACAGAGAAGAAGAAGAAGATGAAGCTAATGGATTGCTTGTATGGTCTCATATGCGTCCGTTTCTCGAAAGACCAGATGCTTTACCAGAAACTGGTCAGGGGATCGAGGAGGCTGCATTGGCAATGAAAGGTTTAGTCTCTCTGATCAATAAAGAGAAAAGAGCTTCTTCTTCTGCTTCTGGTATGGTCTCTATGAAAGCCAGAAGAACTTGTCCGGATTTTGTAAATGTAGCTGATGTTGATTTGTCTGGTTTGAGCCCTGTACTTGAGCTCCCGTGTGGTTTAACTGAAGATTCTTCTGTAACTTTTGTTGGTGTTCCTGATGAACATTCGAGAAACTTCCAGATTCAGCTCGTTGGCTCAGGCATCTTGCGTTATGGTGTGAACTTCTCTAAGCCATCCATAGTGCAAAACACATGGACAGAGAAGCTAGGGTGGGGAGAGGAAGTGAGATGCCCATGTCATGGATCATATGAGAATCAGATAGGTAACGAAAACTTTTGCTCTTCTATGCCATTCTTTGAAGGGTGTTTGAAAAGTCTCTTGGTGACCATTGTAGTTGATGAGCTTCCTCTCTGCAACGAACAGACAAGTAGAATCACTCTGGAAGAGAGTTCCAACGACGATGCAATGATGGATGATTTTCCATTTCTCAGAGGGAATCCCTTCACTGCCACATTGTGGTTTGGCATAGAAGGCTTTCATATGACTGTTAACGGGCGGCACGAGACTTCATTTCCTTACAGAGAGGTAAGCAAATGACTAAGTTTAGAGGTTGTTTCTTTTGTTTGAAACTAAACATAAATCTGATTTGCAGAAGCTTGAGCCGTGGTTAGTCAGTGCTGTCAAAGTCTCAGGTGGTCTGAAACTGTTATCTGTTTCAGCCACAAGACTGCCTGTTCCTGATGACCATGCTTCTTTAGCTATAGAAGAGAAGCTGAAAGCTCCATCTCTTTCCGGGACAAGGATTACATTGCTGGTTGGTGTTTTCTCCACTGGAAACAACTTCAAGCGACGTATGGCACTGAGAAGGTCTTGGATGCAATATGAGGAAGTAAGATCTGGAAACGTTGCTGTTCGGTTTCTCATTGGCCTAGTAAGTACTTCTGCCAAGTCAACGTTTTCTCTCTGTTCTTTTTTTCTGTACATTTCTTAGCAATAACTTGGTGTTCTTTTGGGTTCAGCACACTAATGAACAAGTCAATTTAGAGATGTGGAGAGAAGCTAAAGCATATGCAGACATTCAGTTTATGCCTTTTGTTGATTACTATGGTTTACTTAGCTTGAAAACTGTTGCGCTTTGCATTCTCGGGGTAAGTTACTACTTACACAGTGCATATAAACTGTGAGATAATCTTTTTTTAATGTTTCTTTATTTTGATACAGACCAAAGTCATCCCAGCAAAATACATAATGAAGACAGATGATGATGCCTTTGTTAGGATTGATGAACTGTTACTGAGTCTAAAGAACAAACCGTCTAGTGCCCTTTTGTATGGTCTGATATCATTTGATTCATCGCCAGACCGTGAGCAAGGCAGCAAATGGTACATTCGTAAAGAGGTAACAGAATTGTTATAAAATATTTCTTTCTACTTAGAGGCTCATGTTGCTTTCTCTGTGTGAAGGAGTGGCCTCTAGGTTCATATCCTCCATGGGCACATGGCCCTGGCTACATCATCTCTCAGGATATCGCGAAGTTTGTTGTCAAGGGTCACCGTGAAAGAGATCTTAGAGTGAGTTTTGTATTTTCATCAGAGTTCAAATGTAATTAATCCTAGAGATTGTAAATTAACGGTATTTTTATTTTGTTTTTGGTGAAAGCTTTTCAAGCTGGAAGATGTGGCGATGGGGATATGGATTCAACAATTCAACCAGACAGTAAAAAGAGTGAAGTACATGAATGACAAAAGGTTTCATAATAGTGGTTGTGAATCAAATTACATTCTTGTTCATTACCAAACTCCTCGGCTAGTTTTGTGTCTGTGGGAGAAGCTGCAAAATGAGAGCCAATCTGTTTGCTGCGAATAGATATCTCAATCATGTTGCAAAGATTGAGGATTTTGATGAAATTTTCTAGCAGGAAGTATGGAAACCTTGTATAAGATGTTATGTCAAAAATAGCGGTTGTTAATAGGCTAAAATATACAGTTTATTGTAAAAAAAATGACCGATACTTTTGGCCTTTTGTTTGTCATCTTCAACCCTATGGATATTTTTATTTATAGCCTATTGAACGTGTATTAGATTAGAGATATCCCAATGTGTTATTTTAACATCATTTAGTTGTGATGCTAAGATTGTTGGACAGTTTTGAACGTTACGAATATCAACCATACTATTGGCAACAAATATAAGAGGTCAAACCGAGTAAGTACAAACCAAAATACTCAACAAACTGGAAAAACATTACAGAGTTATCATATGACAATATTTGATTACAATGTTGTAGAAAAAGATTGAACAACAAGAACCATAGTAAGATGACCAAAAGGTTAACCACCCAAAGATCTGACAGTTTCAGTAGAAATTCAATAGAAACTGAAGAATACGATGTCACTTGAAGGGCAATTGAGACAATAGATGGCAAATTGAATTACAAAAATAGAGAGAAAACAGAACCAAAAAGGCTGGAATGTGGGGTCATAGTCACATGCCAAAAGAGCTAAATAACACCCTAATATGATGATCACAACTACATAAGCAAAGTGAAACCCTTCCACTGGACAAACAAGCTGAACAATAACTACTAATCCAAAGACGATGGATAAAACCAGAAGGGATACATGAAAAGTTTGGAAGTTGTAGATGGTAAAATAGATGATGAAAAAGAGTACCAAAGGGACAAAAGTTCTTACCCATCGACCAGCCTTGCCCACTGGAGTTGGAGGTTCACAGAAAATGGAAGTGATGATGCCAATCACATAAAGAAACACAAAAATCATTCCCAGATACTTGTTATAACCCACATGATCACCATCAATCTGCATCCCTTTCAGAGTTCCAGAAACGCAAAGAACAGCCAGTACAATCCAACCTTTTCTGGTAACTGGATCATTCACACCAAAAACTATGGATCCCTCTGCCATTTTCGCCCTTTTTTTGTTTCTTCGTTTTCTTTTTTGCCATTTTTTTTTTTGAAATACTAGTGGATGTTGGATAATAAGCTGCAACGGTGGAGAAAGGGGCTTTAAAATAGGGTTTGCCGTTTCCATTTTCTTTATTTATTATTACTATTAGTCTATTACTGTCACACATTTACTTTTCTTTACCCGGTTAAAATGAGGGATGGTTGATTAGGTCCCCCCCCCTGCGTTGATAAATAATACAAATATTAGAGAGATAACTCGATTGTAAATTTTTTTTTTGTCAACGCAAGAGTAATCCTTTTAAAATAAATACTATTTAATAGTTAATACTACTAATAGTTTCACGTGATACTGACTGGGCCAGTCAAACAATAAAGGTCGAGTCGCTCACACCATGCTATAGACTCATGCAGTTTACATGTACAAGAATAATGGACCAGAGAGATATTCTTTACGTAGTTCGCACTAAAATACGAAATATTAGTTTTATCTAAGAGCTTATTTGCCAGATAACCAAGGGAAATTAGATTTTTAGAGAGATTGTAGAGAGAGATAGGAAGATAAAGCAGGAGAGAGTGGCATTTTTAGTTAGTGAGTGAATTTAAAGTTTTTTTTTGTGTATATAGAAGCAAGTTTTCCTTTATCTAACCATATATACTATAGTCTATACGTTGATAAAAAAAAATACTACGGTCTACAAAGTACTGACATTATTTAACGTCTACGGAAAATCTTTGAATAGAAATCTACTACTGTAAAAAAATGATGTAAAATATAATTAATATAATTAATCTTAGTATGCATACTTCACTAAACTCGTAACTCTGTTTTTTTTGGTGGGTAGATACAAAAAGTATCTTAGAGCATGTTTAACCGCGTGGCTTAGGTTAATTAGTTAAAAAAAGAGGAAAAGACGAAGTAAAGCGAAGGCACGTTGCTTAATTAAGCGTTTGAAGACACAGTTCTTAGGGCGACGTGTCAGAACGGGATTGGATAGAGGAACAGTAGAGACGATATTGTTTCTTTCTCTCTTTTCTTTCTCTTCTCGGTTCCTCTGGTCCTGCGACGAAAACGGCGATTTTCTCGTCCTCTTGGTGGATCTCGTCGACGTCTCTATGGGTTTCTCTCTCTCTCTCTCGGTGCTCTCCTCAACAAAACGGCGAATCCTTTCCTTTTCGGTGGCTCTCGTCGAGGAAGGAAGACGGTGACCACTCAATCGGTGCCTCTCTTCGGCGATTCCTCTCCCTCTCGGTGGCTATCTCTCTCTCGTGGTGGCGCTCTGAGACGAAGACAATCCGGCGATTGTTTCACAAGGAAATCGAAAGGTAAAGCGTCTCTTTAAATCTTTCAACTATGCATGTTTTTATTCTTGTTTTGTTTTCTCAAGGGAATCGGAAGGTAAAGTGCTTCTAATTTTTCTTCATTTGTTTTATGTGTTTGTGTTGCTACATGGATGGATCAAGAGGCATGGTCCTGGCATGATCCAGGATTGATCAAGAGGCGTGAAGTGGGCACAAAACATGTCTCTTAGTCAGACAAAACCGCCACGATTGTCCGTAAAGGTAAATCCTTTCTGTTTGATCTTTCTAGATGTATAAACGTTTCTCTTTGCTCTGTTGAAGTGGATTGCGAATGTGAATGTGATTTTAATTATAGTTTGAAATGTGATTGTGATTTATGTTGCGAATGTTGATGATTTTAATGCTTGTTTGAAATGAATTTGAACTGGATTAAACCTATGTCTTTGCTCTGTTGAGTTGGATGAAGCATTATCTAATTGGGAATTGTTTGTGATATATGTTGTGATTGGACGGTAACGATTTTACTCTTGTAGTTAACGATTTTAGTCTTGTTTGAAACGAACTGAATTGTAATTTTGTGTTGTGATGAATGTGTTAGGAATATGTCAACTCGGTTTGATAGATATAGATGGTGGTTGTGATCAATGCGTTTAGCCTTCTCTTTCTTCTATTAAACTCTTCCCTTCTCCTCTTTCTTGAATACAATTAACTTCTTGTTCTTCTCTTCTCACTTCCTCGCCTCTGTTCTTTTAATTTCTCTCTTCTTTGATCTTTGGAAATGGATTATAATCCATTTACTCAGACATCAAACTATGTTGGGCTACTTAATAGCCAACAAAGTATTTCCTTTGCTAACTATGAAGATAGTGTCGAACTATCTTCTTCTCAAGTTTCTACTCTAGTCACAGATGATGTTGGTGAGCTTCGGGAACGAAGGAAGTGGTCGCCCACTGATGATATTGTGCTGATCAGCTCGTGGCTAAACACGAATAAAGACCCAGTTGTTGGCAACGAGCAAAGATCAGGCGCATTCTGGCATAGAATTGCAGTTTACTATGCTGCAAGTCTTAAGGTTGCTGGTTGCGAAGAGAGAGAGCCTGCTCACTGTAAGCAACGCTGGTACAGGATCAATGACTTGGTCTGCAAGTTATGTGGCTCGTATGATGCTGCTACTAGAGAGAAAAGTAGCGGTTGCAATGAAAATGATGTGCTAAAAAAAGCTCATGAAATTTTCTTCAACAACTATAAGAAGAAATTTACCCTTGAACATACATGGAAAGAGTTGAGGAACGACCAGAAGTGGACTGACCTTTCTACAGTTAAAAATGAGGGAAACTCTAAGAAGAGGAAGGGTGATGACGGTGCAGATTCATCAAGCTCCCAAGCTACCAAGCGTTCCGCGGGTGTTAAGGCAGCAAATGCCAGTGGGAAGAAGAGTATGGTAGAGGAGAATGCGGTGAAAGAATTTCAGAATATGTGGTCCATTAACCAGCAGGACTTGGCAATGAAAGAAAGGTTGTCAAAGATGAGTCTACTTGATTCTCTTATTTCCAAAAAAGAGCCTCTAGTCGAGTGTGAAGAAGCCCAAAAGAAGAAGCTCATCAGTGACTTAATGCTTAATGCTCATCAGTGACTTAATGCTTAATTATTTTAGTAATCTTTGTTTTAATGTTTTAATATTTTTATTTTAAAATCTATGTTTAAAATATTCTGTTTGACTTTGTTTTATTTAATAAATAAATTTTATCTTTAAAAAATTATGTTTAAAAATAAATTTAATATATTTTTATTGTAAGAACTTTAATTAAAAAACTACCAATAAACCACTATAATTAAGTGTCTCTTAACAAAGTCTCTTAGCTTAATTTTAATAGTTAAAAATTCACTTTAAAAACCACTTAAGAGTTTTACCAATAAACATGCTCTTAGTGGCTTAGCGCTCGGATTCTTCTTAAACAACAGAATTTTCAAAATCCAACAAATGATTACCGGTGTGAATTGAATTTAACATAAAATACTATACATAATATATTTACATATACTCCCTCTATTTTTAATTGTAGGTAGTTTAAGGAAAAATAGTAGTAGCAAGAACAGCCTCCTGTTGCCTACCGACATTGGCCAGTTCCGTCACAATCCTGAGCTTGGCAAAGTTCATGTTTGTACCACTTGTTATGGCTACAACATCACGTCCTTTAGACCATAATATATACAGTATGCTTCAGCTCCAGCGATAGCAAGAGCACATGCCGGTTCTAATATGTTCCGTTGCTCCTCAAACATGTCCAGTAGATTGTAGAGACAAGTATATGTGATCATCTACAACAATGCTTGTGCAATTGCTACAAAACCGTATCACAAGCGTTACCTTTATTGGTGCACAGATAGCATCACGAGTGAACAGAATTTGGAAAGAACAAAAATTTCTGTTAATTTTTTAAAAAGAAGTTCACCTTGCAAATTACCCAAATATTAAACACCACATTGCAAAGAAATACTCGAACACAAAGACAGGAATTGGAATGGCCGTGAAAAGTGAGGGTCTTATTTGCAAATCTCGTAACTTAATAAATATATATACAGTATTAGGGTTTCGTTTTGTTTTCGGTCTAAAAGATAGAACCATGAAAAGGGTCAAGGAGACGATACAATGTCTTAAAGATGAAAACGATCCGTTTTCGATTCTTCCTCTGGATCTAATCGTAGAGATTCTCTTGAAAGTTCCGACCAAATCTGTAGCTAGTCTTGTCTTAGTTTCAAAACAATGGTCATCCATAATCAGTGGCAAACATTTTATCAGTCAGTACCTGCATGCTCGATCTTCACCTCGGCTTCTTTTCACAGTCTTCTGCGCCTACATGACAGTGCAGTTCTTACATTCATGTTCCCAGGTTGATCCATCTTCTGACCGTCATAGGGTAAACATAACTCCAGATAAGAAGAAGAAGAACCATGTCCATGCTTTTTCTCCACCAATCCGCGGCTTGATCTGCCGTCAAATGGATTCTAGAGTGATGATAGGAAACCCTACCACGGGCCAATTCGTAACGCTGCCTAGACTCAAAACTAGAAGAAGAGGCGTGTTATCCTTTTTTGGGTATGATCCAGTGAATGATGCATACAAAGTGTTGTGCCTGACAGTACTACGAGGTCGTCAAGAACGCGAATCACAAGTTGTGGCCGAAGAACATCAAGTGTACACTCTAGGAGTTGCCCAACAAAAATGGAGAATGGTTGAGTGTAAGCATCCTCATCTTCCTTTTACTCCTTCTCATGTTACTGATAAAGGGATATGTTTAAATGGGGTACTGTATTATTATGCTTGGATAAAAAATGAAGGATCCTTGATAAGCTTCGATCTGATATCTGAAGAGTTTAATGTCCTTAAGTTGCCTGAGGATATCGATTGTCTAGTGAACTACACGGGAAAGGTAGCTACAACTAGTGGGCGTACCGCTAATGGTGAAGTTTACTTGTGGGTTCTAGAAGATGCCAGTAAGCAAGAATGGTCAAAAGTTTCAATTGTTGTTCCTTTTTGGAGAGAATTAGTTGGAAAAAACCATGGATTCAGGTTCAGGGGTACAGTTAGTACTGGTGAGCTTATATTCTCACCTTTCTCTTCCGATAAGGCGCCGTTCTTTTTCATCAGTTACAATCTCAAGGAAAACAAAGCCCAAAAAGTTGTGGTTAGAGAATTTGGAGATCCCTCTGATTACATCGAAGTCTATTTTGATCATGTTGAGAGTCCTATGTTCTGTCGAATCTAAGTTAATCCTTTTCTTTTTTTGTTGCTTTTCATTGAAGATCTCAGACAGATTGTAGTTTTGTGTATAGTAAACCTGGCTGTTCTACATTTGATTTTCTTATTTGAAGATGAACATTAGATTTGGTGTTGGCTATAGTTGGATGAGTGAGGATGAAACGTATGTTACATGAAGATGATCTGACTTGTTGAAGATGAGCATTATATCCATCCACTTTTTATTTATTATTATTTTTTTTATTTGGACTTTTCGTTTCGTAAAGGATTAGTGAGGAGGAAATAGATGTTACATGAAAAATGATCTGACTTGTAGAAGAGTTTTTTTAGTTACAGCTGAAAAAAATTATTTTATCATAATATTAAATTATTTATAAGAGTGTATAAAACATTTATAAAAACTAGAATTCTTTATATATATTAAACTAGAAGTTACTAGTGACTTTTGCTTACATGTTGATCATTTGTGAAGTTTTAACAAAATTGTTACAATTTCCTTGGTCGAAATTTTTTAATTTTGTTGATTTCAAAAATATTTTGTATTTAAGTCAGATAATATAGTGAATAATGTAATGTTATGATTGAAAAAAAAAATTCAAAGATGGATATATGATTTGTCTTATTATTTAGAGGAAAAATAAATATTTTGCAAAAAATATGTAAAAAATTAGGAAAATATTAGCAAAAATTAAGTAAAAAGAACGAAATGATAACAAGAAAAGTAAGATGAGATCGAAGAAAATGCATAATATGTGTTGGAGAAATGTGGTAGTTACATATATAATTCCGCAAGTATTTCTTATAACTAAATATTCATCAATTACTTTTACATCAAATTTATGGAATATTTTATATATAATATATATTTTCATACAATATTTTACCCGCGAATTCATGGACGGTTAACTAGTAATCATAAGAAAAGATTGACATATGGTTAAAAGTAATAACTAATAACTAAGGGGCATATTTTAACATCTCGGTTAGAATCTCCAATAGGCACGGACCGGCTCTGAGGACGTGCATGTCGGCGTTCCAACATTTGACACAAGTGTCCTCAACAGCCCTCCGTGGTTTCAACAAAACCGGTTCTTCACAGATTTGAAATCGGTGTGGCTCTTCTTTGTGAACACGTTCACCAATATGTCCTCCATGACTGTTGCAGACGGTGTCAAAATGGTGTGGCATGGGCAAACAAAAAAACAGGTTAACGTGAGGTGTCTGACTGGTGATCGTCTCATCATTCTTGATCCTTACAAGCTGAGAGTTACAAGTGTCCAACCTGAAACGCTTGAAGCTAGACAGCTGTCTATTATGGCTGAAGAATGGAGGCTATACCGATATCAGCTGAACCACGTACACCTCTTCTGTCTCACCAGAGATCACCTTGACACTGATCCACGTGCCACAACCTCTACCCAATTATCCACTACCAAAAAGGAAGAGAAGATAAAACCTGAGACTGAATAATAAAGGGATATGCATAAATGGGGTACTGTATTATTATGCTTGGATAAAAAATGAAGCATCCTTGATAACCTTCGATCTGATATCTGAAGAGTTTAATGCCATTAAGTTACCTGAGGCTATCCATTGTCTAGTGAACTACACTGGAAAGGTAGCTACAACTAGTAGGCCTACCGCTAACTGTGAAGTACTTCACTTGTGGGTTCTAAGAGATGCCAGTAAGCAAGAATGGTCTAAAGTTTCAATTTTTGTTCCTTTTCTGAGAGAATTAGCTGGAAAAAACCATGGATTCAGGTTCAGGGGTACAGTTAGTACTGGTGAGCTTATATTCTCACCTTTCTTTTCCGCTACGGCGCCAGCGCCGTTCTTTTTCATCAGTTACAATCTCAAGGAAAACAAAGCCCAAAAAGTTGTGGTTAGAGAATTTGGAGATCCCTCTGATTACATCGAAGTCTATTTTGATCATGTTGAGAGTCCTATGTTCTGTCAAATCTAAGTTATTTTGTTTGTTGCTTTTCATTGAAGATCTCAGACAGTAGTTTTGTGTGGAGACCTGGGTGTTTTACATTTGATTTTCTTATTTTATTTAATTTGAAGATGCACATTAGATTTATTTAATAAGGGACATTTAATTATTATTTACTCATTAATCGTTATTGATGTATTTAAAGTCATCAAAAACCTTGACAATTGAGGAATGATCATCGACCAAGATTTGATTGCACATTCCATACTAAATTGTATTCAATGGATAGCTATAAAATAAAACCTCTATAAATTAATAATGTTAGGACTTTGGAATTTTATTAATTTATAGAGATATTAATTTAGAAAAGTTTTCTTATTTTAAGATATTTTTATTCAAAGATAAGAAAAATATTTGATTTTAGTGTATATACATTAACTATTATTTTTTGAAATTTGACATTTATATTAATTTTATTATATTATTTGGTGTATATAATATATATTGCATAGAACTTAAATGTGGTTTTAGATATAATATTACTAAATCTCATCAAAAATATATTAAGTGTTAAGAAAATATAAAGATAATTCTATTGTGAATATAAAATAAACAATATAAAAATAGGTTCTTACTTATATAAAATATGTATATATATGTGGTTAAAAAAATATGTATATAAATAAATTAAATTTGTAATTTTAATAAGACCATATATTTACATAGATTTTTTTAAAAAATATATTATATTATTATTTTATCAATTTATGTCAAATTTGGACTGGCCCAAATTAGGACCGGTAAAATTTATTAATTTATAGAGATTATTGTACTTTATAGTGTATTAATTTATAGAGATTCTAGTGTATTTATAAAATTCAGGATATTTCATAATGGACCAACATTGAAGGACCGCTGTATAAACTACTAAAATCAGTCCGCCCTACAAACGGGAAGTTAAGATAAAACTATTTATACAAATTTATTAAAAAATTTGGAAAGCATTGTAATTTTTTATATAACAAAGGGAAAAAAACATTGTAATTTAAAAACGATATTGTGAACAAATAAAAAATTAATAGAATTCTGGAATCTTATTGTTATTTTTGATAATCATTGTTAGTTTGAATTAAAGTGACAATAATCTAAGTTAATCCTTTTCTTTTTTTGTTGCTTTTCATTGAAGATCTCAGACAGATTGTAGTTTTGTGTATTGTAAACCTGGCTGTTCTACATTTGATTTTCTTATCTGAAGATGAACATTAGATTTGGTGTTGGCTATAGTTTGGATATCCATCCATGTACATTTTTATTTTTAGTTTTTATTTGGACCTTTCCTTTCGTAAAGGAAGAGTGAGGAGGAAACAGATGTTACATGAAGACGATCTGACTTGTAGAACAGTTTTTTAATTAGAGCGGAAAGATAGCTTTAACGAGCAGTCAGATAACAACTACTAACAATTAATGTATAATCATTTTAGTTGCCTTTGATCTTGCTTTGTGCCCATTTGTTCTAACATTTTTTCATTTTTTTGGCAAAACAATTGATCTTACTTCATGTATAATCAAGTCTTATGTCCCTTGCTTACAAACAAACTCGCGATTCTCGCTTTGTAAGAAGAGCTAATTTACTCGGAAACTTCTTTGCTAATGTACATGAACTTAACTAAACAATAAAAAAAGGCACCATTTACAACTTAAATCCCTAAATTTGATGTGCCAGCTCGAGGACAACGTTTGATCTTAAGGTGGCATGTCCTCATGGCAAGAAAGTTGAGGCAGCAATCAACTTCTTACCTAAGGAGATTCAATGAGTCTGCTTATAATCCTACTTCAGATCACAAAACCTTCAATCTCCCTCCTGGTTTGTATCTTCTTCTTACTATATCTAGTACTTTTAAGATTTAATGAGTCTGATAATTTGTAAGCTTTGTGTTTCTGTGTGGTTTTATGAATTTGGATAGAAAACGCTAAAAGAGATTTAGGAATTTAGGGTGGGAGAAGATGATTTGGATGTTTAATAATAATATATATTAGTATTTATCCAAGTAAAGAAAATTGCAAGTGGTCTAGTGATTTGGATTTACAACTAGTGTAGTTTTGGTCACGGTTCGATTCTTATTAGATACAATTTATAAAAAAAAAAAAAAATCAAAACAACGTCGGAGATTAAAGACGACGATTAACCTATCTAATAAATTCATACCGAATCAACGTCGTCCTTAATTTAATTTAGCCAATTTAAGTTTTATGTTTAAAGTGACTATTCAAACTAATTGATGATTTAATTGGTCCAAGAGATAATTCATATTTTTTTCAACAAATTTTAAAATTTATGATTTAAATGACATTTGTTTAGTGAAATTGCTTTTGGAACATGCAAAAAGAGATGCTCTAACAAACATAGTCAATTAACTCTTGCAAAGTTAGATACACATCTGATAAGAGTAGACATGAAGATTGATCCATCAGAAGAAGCCATAGTCACAATCCTGACGTTTGACATGTACAACTATTTTGCTGATTCTAGATCTATTTCTGCAAAAAGATCTGGTTTCAAATAACCAGCTGCTCGCCGACATATGGTAGATGAAAAAGGAGAGATGTTATGCTCCAAAAGATTCTTTGGGGAATAACACAATCTTTGAAACCTGGGCACATGTCAATCATGTCCAAGTCAAACCTTCTACCTTTTTGTTTAATTACATAAATTTATTATTATTATTACCCTAAACTTCTTTTGCAAAATTATTTTAGTGGTCATCAAGGCTGACTAATAATCACTTATCGACTTTACAAACGGAAAGACTTTTATTTCTTGGGATGATTGCGGCAAATTGATACTCATAATCTTATCTCAAATTTGGTCTCAACCATTAAATTTTTTTATACTTCTATTACTAAAGCTAGATCAAGATTTTTATTATTCTTATTTGATATGAAATATCTTTGGTGTTAAAGAACTTTAATATAACTACAAATGTGCAATGTTTCTAAACCGAGTCCATGAGTGGCATTGGTAAATATACTAGGAACCTTGAAAAACTTCTTTAGAATCACACATTTCATATCTAGAAAATAACTAGACCCACCACAGAATAGAAAGAAAAAGCAGATTTTAACCTTTTTAGATCAATAAAATTATATAACTAAACGAACTAAATTTGACTCTACTTGGTTTCCGTTAATTCAAATTAACTCTCGTTGAATGGGATAAAGAAATCATATCAATTTCAATTTAAACTTTATGAAGAAAATGGGCTTCTTTACCTATTACACTAGCACTAGAGGATCCCTCAGGTTTGTTTAATCAGCAAGATCAATGGACAGTGACTTTGGAATATATATGTAGCGTTGCTGTAAGCAAAGTCATCGTTTCATTCCTTGCAAATTCTACATTGTTTCACGCAAATTAATGTTTTCAAAATTTTCTAAAACTCCAAATGGCCACTGTGATATAGTTGAAATTACAGTAGCATTATTTACTAAATATAGTAATTGTAGACCCAATCACGAGTGACGTAAGAAAGTTGCAGTTTCCTGAAATATATATACTTTCATATAATTAAACTAGAAACAAACTTGGCCATACAGAAACTTTTTACAATCTAGTACAGTATTTATATACACACTCAAATCTAATCAACGTCCCTTTCCTATACTTTAATGTACGAATAAACAACAAATAAAATAAGTCAAGATCTGTAGACTTAAATTGTTGAAAGTACTACCCAATATGTCAGCCTAGTGATTGGAGGTAAGCTTTCAAAAAAAATTTTGGGTTAAAGCTTTTCTATAAATATTTAACCACTGTATAAGCTTTATTCGGTAGAACCTATATAAATTAATATTCGATAAATTAATAATTTTTATAAATTAATAATCTCTATAAATTAATAAATTTTGCCGGTTGTAATTTGGGTCGATGTAAAATATAACACAAATCGATAAAATAATAATATTTTTAAATTCTCATGTAAATATATAGTCCTATTAAAATTATAAATTAATAATCTATCTATATATTTTTATATAAATACAAAATAAATATTATATTGTTGGTTTTATATTCACAATGAAAATATCTCTATTTTTCTTAACATTTCAATATATTTTGGTAATACTTAGTAAAAAATTATCTAAAATCACATAACAATTATATGAAACATAAAAATATACACCAAAAAGATAATAAAACAATATGAAAGTCAAACTTCTAAAATTTAAATAGTGTATATACGGTAAAATCAAATATTTTTTATTTTATTTTATAAATAAAAATATTCATAAATAGAAATAAAAAAATCTAAAAAAGAAAACTTTTGTAAATTAATATCTCTATAAATTAATAAAATGTTATAGTCCCAACATTATTAATTTATAGAGGTTTTACTGTAATTAAAAAAATTATACTACCAAAATGTTTTCAAAGAAATATGATTTTTGATATTTTTCTAAATGATAAGAAAAATAGAAAATAAGTAAAAATAAAGAGAAGCGACCAATGCTATGCTTGGCGCGTATATTAACCACCACCGGCAAAACACCCACGAAAGATGCGACCACGCATAAAGAAAGCTCAAAAACTAAAACTTTTTGTAATAATAATAAAAAAAAGGAAAATCGAAGCCGTAAATTATATTAAAAAGAAAATTAATTTTGTCTCGAGTTCTCTGTTTCTTCTTGTAGCTTTGAAGCTAGAGAGAGATCAAGCCAGTGAGAGTAGTGTGGAAGCAAACCC
The DNA here is from genome assembly GCA_016771965.1 of Brassica carinata. Taxonomy (NCBI): domain Eukaryota; kingdom Viridiplantae; phylum Streptophyta; class Magnoliopsida; order Brassicales; family Brassicaceae; genus Brassica; species Brassica carinata. The sequence continues at coordinate 57,237,243 of CM028690.1, read as the reverse complement.
CACGATCTGCGTTTTTTTTCTTCTTCGATCGGAGCTTTCAGACATTCCGACAGAAGCCAAAAAGGTTTCTTCTTTTGTTTCCGGGAGAGATTTGTCTCCCTCTGTTAGAAAATGGAGCGGTTCGGTCGTCCCGGTGAAGAAGGATCGCGATCGGATCCGTCGATTCAATGGACCTCTCATGGAGGCGAAACTAGACTCGAAGGTAATGTCTTTTCTTAAATGCAGAGCCTTTTATTCATCGGGCGATTATCAAAGGGTTCTGTTTTTGAAAAAAATGCGTGTTTTTTTTTTTGTAGCTTCGATGTGGCGGTTAGGGTTGAGCGGCGAATCGTACCCGGAGCGATCCGATGAGCCTGATTGTATTTATTACTTGCGAACCGGTGTTTGCGGGTACGGGTCAAGATGTCGGTTTAATCACCCGCGAGATCGTGGAGCGGTAAGAAAGTTTCCAGATTTTTGATTCTTTTGTCTCAGATCAGTTCGTTGAATCAGTGAGGTATTGAATTTGGTGTTTAGGTTATTGGAGGTGTGAGAGGAGGAGGAGGAGGAGGAGGAGGAGATGGAGTTTTACCGGAGAGGATGGGACATCCGGTTTGTCAGGTTTTGTGATTACTCAATTCTCTGTTTTGATGATGACAAGTCTCTGTTTTAGTTTCTCTGTTTTTTTGTTTTAATAGAAAGCTGTGAACTTTAGATTTGTTTTTTTTCTTTTTCTTTTTGTTGTTTAGCATTTTATGAGAACGGGGACATGTCAGTTCGGTGCTTCTTGCAAGTATCATCATCCTAGACAAGGAGGTGGTTCGGTTGCGCCTGTCTCGTTAAGTTATTTGGGATATCCATTGCGACCGGTTTGTGTTCTGTAATCTTCTCTCAGTTGGTATTTGGTTTATTGATCATCCACACATTTTATTAAAGTTCCTCTAAAACTGATTACAGGGAGAGAAAGAGTGTTCTTATTACATGAGAACCGGTCAGTGTAAATTTGGTTTGACCTGTAGATTCAACCATCCAGTTCCATTGGGCGTACAGGGACAATCTCAGCAGCAACCGCAACCGCAGATGCAGTCTATATATCCAACGCTTCAGTCTCAATCCATGTCTTCGTCTCAACAGTATGGTTTAGTTTTGTCAAGGCCTTCTCTTTTACCTGGTTCGTATCTTCCAAGTCAATACGGTCCTCCTCCGATGGTTCTACCTCCTGGAATGGTTACATACCCTAGTTGGAACCCTTACCAGGTATTCTAGCTTTTTAAGATTCTTCTATTTGGCTAAATGATTCAGTTGATTTTTTTTTTTTTTTTTTAATTAGGCTTCTTTAACTACAATGCCTTCTCCTGGAACACAGCCGTCTGTTGGATCAAGCTCTGTATATGGAATCACGCCTTTAACAGGAACATACCAATCTGGTGGACCTTCCTTGACTACCTCAAAAGAACAATCGTTTCCTCAGCGACCTGATCAACCTGAGTGCCAATACTTCATGAGAACCGGTGACTGTAAGTTCGGATCTTCGTGTAGATACCATCATCCTCTAGATACAGCTCAACCTCAAACAGGTGGTCTCCTCAGCTCCAGTGGCCTTCCACTTCGTCCCGTAAGTCTTTTACATTTTCTCTGTGGACACAGAACACAATCTTTTTTTGCCAGTCAAGGTATGAGACAAACATTCTCAATACATGTTTTGACACAGGGCGTAGCGCAATGCACTCACTTTGCGCAACACGGAATCTGCAAGTTTGGACCGGCTTGTAAGTTTGATCACTCAATGAGTTCTTCACTTAGTTACAGCCCGTCTGCTTCTTCGCTAACTGATATTCCCGTGGCTCCATACCCAATCGGATCATCCTCACTCAGTGGAGCATCAGCTCCAGTAAGTTCAAGCAATGAACCCACCACAGAGACTATGACTGCTCCAGGTTCTTCGCCAATGGTCAGTGGCTTGAGCCGTGAAGAGCAAGCTGAGACCAGTGTTGACTCCCCCTATAGAAGCTAAGACTTCAAGTTAAAACATAAAAAGAGAGGAAAACATCCTTTGATTCTTCATGAACTAAAACAACATTAAGAAAAGAGAAAAGAAGATTATTTTTGGGGTCTGAGATTTGATGGAAGCAGTGAGACCAAAACCAAAGCTTCTGTCATTTACCATTTGTCCATATATAAAATAGATTCTCTCTCATACGGCCATCTCTCTTTTGTTTTTACTTTCTTTCTTGAACAACGATTACTACTAATAAATGGCCTTATTCACGCCATACTAGTTCCTGAAGCATATAATGACTAAATAATATACAAATTACATAGTTAATTCCAGGACAACATTCACCAGACCAGATTCTAATTCACCTTAGTTTTATTCTACAACAGAAGCTTAACTGAGCTCAGCTAATCATCTCAGATGCTTTCGCTTCTTCAATGATGGACTTTCACTTTGTTGCCTTCCTAAAGGTCGCTTTGATGGTGTTGCACTCTTCAAAGATTTAAACAGAAAGTATAAGCATCCAGAGGAATCTAAACAAAGGACAACAACTATGCATGTTAACATTTTTACCTTTACGGGCTTGCCTCTCTCTCTTTCATCGAACTCTTGGTTCTCCTTTTCGATCAGCCGAATCAGAGTGTCGCATCTTCTAGCGAGTTCCTGACTCGTGCGGGATTTCACAAACCAGTCAAACCTGAACAGAGGCGACGTCCTGAAAGCTGCATTTAGCTCGTCCCAGTTCCCATACCCAAGTTTGTTGACCATGCAGATCTGTTCACACCCAACAATCAAACTTCATAATAGTAAAATAGTGAAACGAAACAGTGAAAGGAAATGATGAAAAAAATACAAACCATGAAACGGTCGCACTCTTCATTGTACAGCTTCCCTTTATTCTAACCATATTGAATCTTCAGTTCCAGCCAAGGGTTTCTTTAGCGGTCCAGTTTCTTCCCTATGGCTTTCATGATTTCGTCTTTCCTGGAGATTCTTGCCTCTCCCCTCTCAATGTTCTTAAGGATCCTATCGTAGTCTGCAGATTCAGAAGGGAAATGTGAGCATAAGCTCCTTGAGTCAGTATATAAAGGTGTTGTGTTACATACCGTTCAGCTCCTTGTATCGCTCTTTGAATACTTGAGCATACCTTTCAACTTCTTCCTCTGTTTTACCTTCCATCTAGGAGGCAATGCTTTTGATGTCGTTGCGGCCATACTTCTCACAAGCCCTGAGGAAACTATTGAAGTCTCTTCTGCTCCATGTTGAGAAACCCTGGAGATTGACAATCAAATAAATAAGGCCCAACTAATCAAAATGTCTAAGACACCTTTTAACATAAAACGTAATCAATTTATCTCCTCCAGTAAACTCTACTTTTCTTCTACTTCTTCAACAGTTAAGGGATCTCCACCTATAGACAGAAACTTCTCTATCAGTAATAGGTTCGCTGGGAAAAGATGTTAGCAAAGTGGGCACAAACAACTGAGCTAGACCTTCTGGTTCTTCCACATCAACAGTGTCTTTCAGCTGATTTTTCTGATGTGTTTGCTGAAACCAAAGGGAAGCAAGTAGAATTTACTAGTTGGGAACTCACTCCTAAGCACAACAAAACAGTGAGAAGTATTTCATCTAAAGAGCCCTACCATGAGATAGCGTACTTCCTTTTCATACAACTCGGTCAATCTCTGAGTGTTAAAGAACTGGAAATCGTGCCTGTGGGATGGACAAGAAATTAGAATTCTAGGGTAAAAATACCATCTAAAAAGGGAAGAGGCAGTTCACAGATGCAGAGTAGTGTTTATTGAGGTGCTTACATTAAATAATCCTCAAGAATATCCAAAAGTCTTGTCATCTGGGATGATGGTAACAAAATAAAGAACACACGCTCAGACTTCAAATAAAGAAAGGAAACAGAGATGATGAACGGAAAAAAACAATTATCACCAGCTGTTCTGTCCCAGGCGTTTACCTGAGAAAATATCAGAACCCTCGAATCACGTTCCTTCAACTTAGGAAGCAATTTATCCAAGAGAACCATCTTACCTGAAAACAAGAACATAAAGATGGTTCAAAAAAACATGTACACATACATCTGAAGGATCTAGTTTGAATGCAAGTCTTACCAGCATTTATTATGAGGTGATCTCCGGTGGTATATGGGGGACCAGGCTCTGCACCCTGGAATAGATAAGGGTGATTACAGCATTTACGCAGTTGCATTGCAATGTTTAGCAGACGTTTACGTTCTCCACCAGCATTAACTGCTTCAAGATCTTTCTGCAGTAAAAGCCTTGTAGTATTGTTTTTGCATCTGAGACATACCAACTTTAAGTATCGTCTCCTTCTTTGGTGGCAAACCTTTCTCAACATCTGACTTTAGTCTCCGTAGAAGAAATGGTCGAAGGACCTAAAAAGATACAGGAAAGTGATCAACCTATCAATTAAGACGGTGATAAACTCGATAGAAGCAATAAGTAAATACATACCTTGTGAAGCTGTTGAACAACTTCCTGCTGGTCATTCTCGCCAGAAATTTGAAACCATTCATCAAAAGTCTCCGCTGAACTAAAGATTTCAGGTAGGAGGAGGAAATTAAGAAGGGCCCACAGTTCATGGAGATTGTTCTGCATACACAAAGAAAAACAAAACAAACAAACACACACCAGGAAGGTTCTGACATACAACCAGATTGCACTTCTTGCTCTCATACAAATGATCAATACGCAATACTAAAAAGCAAAACACAGATACTTACAAGAAGGCTGTGTGAGCAACCTCGTGTTACCAACCAGATGCAGCTAAGCCATCCTCTTCTTCCTTCAAATACTCTTCATCTTCCTCCTCTTTAGCAAAATGTGCAAACAACTCAGTTTGCACGCACCATATCAGATTCCTCAATTCCCTAACAAAAATCCTTAACTAGCATAAAACACGCACGTGTTACAAAAAAAAAAAAAAAAAAGCATAAAACACGCACCATATCAGCATCTATAGAAGCATTCTGAGAAACGGCTACGATGTAACCTAATCTAACGGCTACGATGTAACCTAATCGCTTCGTTTTAATAAAAGATTTACCAAACTATTCAAATCCAAACTTTAAAAATTGGTATTTTATTAAACCACAGAAAATCCAAAGAATTTATTTCCTAGCTGTATATGTATCTTAAATAGTAACTTGATTTTCATTTTATGGTAAAATAACAAAAAGGGTGGAATCCGAGTCTAGAGTTAAGTTTCTGTTCTAGTCAAAGAAGATGATGTGGCTGAGTATACTACTCCATAAACTATACGTAAAAAGAAGTAAATGAACCGTTTGACCAACAAAAGAAAAAAAACAAACTAAATGATTAGTAAATTAAACATGTTGTGCGAGTTATTATTCTTAAGATGGCAATAACGTTACTAACAAGACTAGAATGTGGTGTAAGACATTTAATTTTGGCTCTTTTGTTTAGGTAACAAGTAAATGATGGAATGATATGTTTTCTTATATAACCAGACTTGGACATCAGCTTTCTTGAATCAAAAAAAAAAATCATTTCTTAAGAAGAAAGAAACTTGTCACCTGAGTAGTGTAAGTAATTGAGAACCAGTGAAATGATGTTCAAGGGTTGTGAGGTTGAAGTGTCTTCTAAAAGGAAGGGTTCGAAGGCACTTGGTTCCGAGCGGTCTTAGAGGATAACCCTACTAGGTATCCACTGAGCAAACTCCGTGTCCGCTACACGACTCGGCTAAACAACGATGGTTCCTCTCCCCTCACAGAAACCGTCGAGCAGAGATTCATCCGATCGATACCACCGAAAGATATTCAAAACAGCGTCGTTTTGGAGGAAGGAACGGTGGTCGACGTGGATCACAAAGATGGGTGGTGGGTTGGTTTTATCGTAAAGAAGAGATCAGAGGATGACAAATTCTTGGTTTACTTGGATTCACCACCGGACATATTCGAGGTTGAAAGAAACCAATTGCGTGCTCATCTTGACCGGACCTTTGGAAATGGGTCGTACCAAAACCCAAGGTACATACATATACATGTTATTTTTAATACTTCTTATTTTTTGATCAAAATACTTATTAATTATGCTATTGTAATTTATATAAAAGACAATCTAACAGCGCACAATAATACATGAATCTCTAAAAAGCTATGCTTTAAAATGAAACTATACCATTGGACTCTCAAACTTTTTTGAATTAATTATTAATAAATATAGACTTCTGAATTGTTAAAAAGTTAATTTAAATTCTTAATAAATTGTTTAAGGTCTCTAAATTTTCACGATTGTCCGAAGGGCTAAGGTCCTTTTATGATGCTCTATTTCAAAAAGAAAACGTTGAAGCTTTGTAGTCTCTGTTTTGTTGCCAGGGGCGGACGTAGATATGGGAAAGGGTGTGGCATGGGCTCCACCCTTTTTTTTTTTTTAAGTTTTGGTATAAAAATTGTTGAAATGCCCTTAGACTAATTTGTTATTTTGAATTTAAATATCCTTATACTAAATGTTTATAACATTCTATGCCCCATGTTTTATAAACATCCCTTAAACTAAATGTTTATAACATTTTGTGCCCCATGTTTTATAAACTTCTAGTTCCGCCCCTGTTTGTTGCATGCGCGTACCTCTTGCTTTCTTTGTTTTTGTTGCATCTAACGTTTAAATGGTTATATGTACTTTCTAACGTCTCATTTTGTTCGCCTTGAAGGAACTGAATAAGTCCATATTCAGCCCCGGAGCAATGGTGGAAGTCGTCAGTGATAAAATGGAATTTGCATGGTTACCAGCGTTGACGGTTATAGTGATTGAAGACGAAGATGTAAACAAATTCCTTGTCAAGTACTTGAGTCAGAAGTTCAGCACCAGTTGTGATGAGGCAACAACAATACCGCTTGTTGATGCACGCCGTGTTAGACCCGCACCACCGCCTACTTCTTCAACCGAAGAATATACGGTATTGGAAACGGTAGAGGTGTTTCATCGTCTTGCATGGCACCGTGGGTCAGTGAGTGGGATCCTCTCTGAGAATCGTTACTTGGTTAGTATAGAGTCTACAAAGGAGGAACGTGAGTTTAAGCACTCTGAACTTCGACCCTTGATGGTGTGGGAACATGGGGTGTGGCGTAAAGAACCAAAGGTATATAGACTTCACTAGTTTAATTCAACTTTGGTTTGTTGGTCTGAATTTGAAGCTTTCTATATTCTTTCCATTTGCAGCAAACGGCCGTAAAGGTGAATACAATTGGCCCTTGTTCTGGTGCTGAGCCACTCACTAGAGCTAATAATGTGGCTGTGAGTAATTAAGACACACACTCGTTAGTTTTAATTGATGTCTTTGATCTTTGGTTAACTAACCTCGTTACCTGAAATATAGGCTACTGGAGAATCGAGTGTGAAGAAGGCTAATGCTGTTATGAATGATAAAACTCCTCAGGGCACAACCCCACCAGTAACATCAACCGGTAAGTATGATCTTCTTTAGCGCATTCAATTTATAACTTATGCATCATGAATTTTGATCTATATATTGTCAATGTTTTCTAGCAGGAGAGTCTGCTTCACTTGTAACCCCATCCCCAGTCATAACAACAACATCACTGATACAAACTAGAACAGAAGGAGGAAAATCCTCTGAAAATACTCTTAAGAAAACTAGGATTCAGATTGGCTTGACAAATGAGTCCACTCGGCAGGAGGTAAATTTTTGTTTCTTTTGGTAGAAATTAATCATTCTAGCCTTACCAGATTGGTGCTTATTATCTTAGCCAGGTAGATGCTTAATTATTTATCTTTGATTATGATGCATGGTTTTAAAACTCTTCATGCAGATGTCTAAGGAGAAGAATAAGGAAGCTACTAGTAGCAAAAGGCAAAGAGAACAAGTACAACACTCGTACCTGAATAAAACTGGTATTTTCTGGTATCCTTTTTCTCTTGCTAAAATCTGTTGTCGGCAAAGATGGTGATGTTGATGATCAGCCTCTCCATACTTGGATAGGAAAAGTATATGCTACTCTGGAAGATAGGATAAGGCAAAGCCTACAAAAGGTATTTGTTTCACTAATTTCATTCACTTTTCTTTTGTTTATTGGTATGAATATATGTTCTTTCCATTTATAGAAAACTTGTAAAAGAAACTCCAAAGAAGCCAATAAGGCGCTCTTCTTTGGTGCTAAGCCCATGAATCCACATGACAATGGCCAGACACACACTCAAGCTGTGAGTTATATAGTCCTCTCTAACTTGCCGTGTGTGTTCGCTTCCTTTCCATGCCTTCCATGTTGTTTTAAAACTCTGTTAATTATCTGATTAGGCCAAAAAGAAGAGGGCTAATTCTGCGGTGAATGATATAGATCCTCGGGTCGTGACATCAATAGGTAAATGTTCAACCTGAATAAAAGAAGCCATATTAGTTATCTTTGTGTCTTGCCAAATCTTAGTAACATCATTGATTATAATTTGTAGCTGGGACTCGCAATGGTTCAAATGCAAGCAAAAGTATTCGCAACAATGATGAAGTTGTTGAACAGCCTCTCTGCTTGGATAATGGATTTGCCTTTTGCAAAGACGTTACCATTTTGGAAGACGTATGAATCAGCCGGTTTCGAATCTTTTCCACAACGACCTCATTTCAGCCCATTGCTTAAAGATAAAAAGGATCTCCGTGAGTTGACGGCGGTTGGTATGATAGTCACCTTTTACGGGTTACTAGACGAAGTAAAAGGTCTGAAGCTCGATGATCCCATGAGCAAGCTCGAGGACCTCTGTGCGAAATTTGCCAGACTAGAAAATCATGGTTTCAACGTTAAATCTCCTCAAGGTCGAGTCAACAGATTGTTGTCTCTTAAAGATGCGCAAGCTAAGAAAGCCGAGAAACAGCAATGTTTTAAGAACAACATCGAAAAGGAAGAGAGTGACAGACGCAAGTTACAATGTAAAAGGGCTGTGTTGAAACGCAAGATTTGTGAGCTGCAGAGACAAGATGAAGTTGCGAAAGTGAAGATGAATGCCGCTGAGGAAAAGATAGCAGATATGAAGTCACATGCGGAAATGATTGGTCATGAGATCGAAAATATGGAGGTTGAGTTTCAAAAATGTGTATCGGCTCCATGGTAATAAGTTTATATTAACATCTCCTGCTTTGGTAAATGAAAACTAAGAGAGTTGTCTGTGATTGTTGGATATTATGTTTGGGTGTGTTAACTATCCTTTATGTTGATATTTATGATACCGTAGCAGTGTCGATGATGCTGTTTAATTTGTTTAACCTTATAAATAATTGGTCTTGGTCTCAGTGACCATTTCAGCTTTACCATTTCTTGGTCTCAGTGATATTCTCTAACTCCTTACCAAATAATCCTTTTTTTACAAAGTAATATTCAAGAAAATTCAGTGTGCTACATTTAGAAGTTACCTCTCTTGCACCAGTAGCACAGGCTAAGTTCCAGGCCTTCTGAGCTAGTGGCTGGATTCCACTGCAACGGTGACCATGAAAGCTATGAAAATACTGTTTTACGGAGGTTTTTTGCATGGCTTTTGATAGATTTTGCAAACTCCCAACTTTTAATTTCTCGTTAATTTTTATTCTGTTCCTCACTAAGGACAAAAGTGAGTGGGTGTCATCAACCTTTGTAAGTAAGATGTGTACAATCTGTAACGCATAAAACCCTAAACACATGATGTGAACATAAAGAGATGTCCTTTTATATTCCTTTACAACTATGTATAAATTCAATAATTCAGATTTGAGACTTCTTTCTGATCCATTATTTTTATGGCATTAAGAGAATCCAAAAAAGTAAGGACAAGAGAAGAAGGCACATTTGCTTCTTTTTTTTTCCCGTGACCGTGAGGCAGCATATATTTTACGAGTTATGCTATGTATTTAATTAAAGCCACTAATTCACAAAATATACAACACATTGCTTTCTTTCAATTAATAAACATATCTTTACGATTAAAACAAAAATAAAAATAAATCGTAGATACTGGTATTTTCTGTGACCTAGATTGTTATACTATTTTATCCAACACATGTGTGGCAAAATTAGTAGTCCATAACTCAGAATGGTTTTATTGCACGCAAACTGTAAATTTTGATTATAAGAAAAAGAACACTAAACTGTGAAGCATATGTTAATCCCCCTTCTCCAAGAAAAACTGTAACGCATATAACACTTTAATTTGAAACGTGATATCAACTTTTTCAAAAGGTCCTTTTGCAAGAAGAAAGAACATGCAGAAAAAACAAATGAAGTCCTCATAAATATATGAATTAATATAAACTTTAGTGATCATATAAATATGTAATATACTTAATCGTATGTGTATGCATATGGTTCTAACTTAATAAATTATTTAGCCACTGGAGCCTAAATTACTAACAAGAGATTCGCGAAACGAAGTGAAAAAAAAAAACAATATCGAGATGGATAAAAATCATTCATCAAATTAAGATAGTTGATATTTTAAAATACTATTGTTTCAGTTGATAACAAACTTATTTGATTATATAATGTATATTTATTTTGACATGATATACCGTAAACAATTCTTTATTAAATAAAAGTTACTATTCAATTCATACGAAATGGTTAGCAAATAATATAATTCATTTTGATTACCAAAAAGATAGTGAGATGGATAAAAATTCGAGATATAAAATGATCATTTTGAGACAATTTAAACTCATGAAAACAAATACGTACGTGAGTATATAAACTACAAAGCTGAAACGGCAAGAAGCCGGAGCAAGAAACAAGGCACGGCGGCGAAAACGACGGAGAAGAGAACTCCGGAGCTTGAGAAGACGGAGCAGCAAGAGAAGAAGCCGGCGGAGGAGCGGAGGGAGCAGAGGCTGGATCAGGATCGGCCATAACGTCGTCGTTTTCAGGATCCGGAAGGGTTGAATTAGTAGAAGGGATGGTTTGAGTGGAGGTGGCGGCTGGAGAAGGGAGGAGAGGAGCTATCTCCGGCGAGATCTGGTCTTCAGAAGGAAAGATTGTTGGAGAAGATGGGATTGTATTTGTCGTCGGCAAAGAGAAGGAAAGTGAGGAGAAAGACACGAAGGTGATGAGTGTTAAGATTAAAGATGAAGCCATGTCTTTTGTTACTGTAATGATGAACAAATCAATTGCTAGCTTTTTTTTTGTTCGTGCTCTCTTTCTCTCTACTGATCAAAGTGCATTTATGCTGTAATGATACTGCCTCTCTATAAAGAAACTTTTAGCTTCAATAGTAAGAAATTAAAATTCGAATAAAATGATTTATATCTCACTTTATTAATAGTTTAAAGAATATGTGTTCGGTGGAAAAGGTTTTCCTTTTGGACGTTCAAGCAAAAAGCTAAGTGGTGTAAGAGTTTTTTCTTTTCGGTTGTTGGTTTCAATGATATATGTGTTTGAATATGAGTTTGCTACTTTACTTAAGGTTTTTGTTTACTTTGTATACAGCGTTATCAATATAAACTGAACCTAATCTAACTGGAAAATGCATAAACATGAAATCAAACAAAACTGAACTTAGCTAAAATATTAATTCTGAATAATGGATAACACATATACCTAAACCTAAGACTAAACACAATAAAAAGTTAAAGTTTACATATTTTGTTATGCATCGAAATTGAAACCATAAAAAACCGATCTACTAGAAAAGAAACTTTGAACTAAAATATATTACACTTTAACTAGCTGAATGAAATCAATATTCCATGTTGTGGTTTTCGATTTAAAAAAAGAGTATTATGGGCTTTGATCTATGTAACTAAACAAAGTCATAATATATATATCAAGAATAAGAGTTAGTGGAACCTCTTGAACCACCAGCAAAGCAGTCTGTATATTGGTGTTAGTGTCTAACAATTGTTGTGATAGAGTGATGTTAAAGTTTCATTTCTGATTCTAAGTTAGTTACTACTTACTAAGTGGATTCTAGTAAAGTGGCCATTCAATTGTAGAGACAAAGAAGTTATGAATACAAGTAAATTCATTACATATATTAACGAGCGCAACAAATCATAATTCACTAAACAGGCTCATCAGGGGCTCATTAATCCCAGCCCACTTTCGCCATGCAAACAACATACTGAGCCTAACAAATGATAATTTAGTGTGCGCAATAACTTGCTAATAACCCTCTATTTGTTTGACTAATTTATCAAATATCCCTCTATTTTTGTATCATTTCCAGCATTTTATTCACTTTATAACTTTACTAACACTTCTGATTGCCCTTGAAGAATCATGAAAAACATATAATTATGAATTATATATTGAATTATTATCTGTTAGGGAAATAATCTGTTATTACAAAATAGAAAAAAAAAATGAAATAACACAGAGTCACCACCACCAATCCCAAGCCACCTACCATCTTAGGGCCGATTGGCAAATCGAGATGAAGCGATAGGCGTATCTTTATAAAAGCGATTATCTTTGAAGTTGTATCTTTTCTTAAACCTGTTTAATAGATTGATTGGTAAGCGATTATGGACATGCTATTTAAAATTATTATTAAAATTAGTATATAATATATAATATATTTATTTATAATGAATATATTTCTAATATATATATATATATATTTATTTATTTTATATATTAATATACACAGATACTTACAAGAAGGCTGTGTGAGCAACCTCGTGTTACCAACCAGATGCAGCTAAGCCATCCTCTTCTTCCTTCAAATACTCTTCATCTTCCTCCTCTTTAGCAAAATGTGCAAACAACTCAGTTTGCACGCACCATATCAGATTCCTCAATTCCCTAACAAAATCCTTAACTAGCATAAAACACGCACGTGTTACAAAAAAAAAAGCATAAAACACGCACCATATCAGCATCTATAGAAGCATTCTGAGAAACGGCTACGATGTAACCTAATCTAACGGCTACGATGTAACCTAATCGCTTCGTTTTAATAAAAGATTTACCAAACTATTCAAATCCAAACTTTAAAAATTGGTATTTTATTAAACCACAGAAAATCCAAAGAATTTATTTCCTAGCTGTATATGTATCTTAAATAGTAACTTGATTTTCATTTTATGGTAAAATAACAAAAAGGGTGGAATCCGAGTCTAGAGTTAAGTTTCTGTTCTAGTCAAAGAAGATGATGTGGCTGAGTATACTACTCCATAAACTATACGTAAAAAGAAGTAAATGAACCGTTTGACCAACAAAAGAAAAAAAACAAACTAAATGATTAGTAAATTAAACATGTTGTGCGAGTTATTATTCTTAAGATGGCAATAACGTTACTAACAAGACTAGAATGTGGTGTAAGACATTTAATTTTGGCTCTTTTTGTTTAGGTAACAAGTAAATGATGGGAATGATATGTTTTCTTATATAACCAGACTTGGACATCAGCTTTCTTGAATCAAAAAAAAAAAAAAAAATCATTTCTTAAGAAGAAAGAAACTTGTCACCTGAGTAGTGTAAGTAATTGAGAACCAGTGAAATGATGTTCAAGGGTTGTGAGGTTGAAGTGTCTTCTAAAAAGGAAGGGTTCGAAGGCACTTGGTTCCGAGCGGTCTTAGAGGATAACCCTACTAGGTATCCACTGAGCAAACTCCGTGTCCGCTACACGACTCGGCTAAACAACGATGGTTCCTCTCCCCTCACAGAAACCGTCGAGCAGAGATTCATCCGATCGATACCACCGAAAGATATTCAAAACAGCGTCGTTTTGGAGGAAGGAACGGTGGTCGACGTGGATCACAAAGATGGGTGGTGGGTTGGTTTTATCGTAAAGAAGAGATCAGAGGATGACAAATTCTTGGTTTACTTGGATTCACCACCGGACATATTCGAGGTTGAAAGAAACCAATTGCGTGCTCATCTTGACCGGACCTTTTGGAAATGGGTCGTACCAAAACCCAAGGTACATACATATACATGTTATTTTTTTAATACTTCTTATTTTTTGATCAAAATACTTATTAATTATGCTATTGTAATTTATATAAAAAGACAATCTAACAGCGCACAATAATACATGAATCTCTAAAAAGCTATGCTTTAAAATGAAACTATACCATTGGACTCTCAAACTTTTTTGAATTAATTATTAATAAATATAGACTTCTGAATTGTTAAAAAGTTAATTTAAATTCTTAATAAATTGTTTAAGGTCTCTAAATTTTCACGATTGTCCGAAGGGCTAAGGTCCTTTATGATGCTCTATTTCAAAAGAAAACGTTGAAGCTTTGTAGTCTCTGTTTTGTTGCCAGGGGCGGACGTAGATATGGGAAAGGGTGTGGCATGGGCTCCACCCTTTTTTTTTTTTTAAGTTTTGGTATAAAAATTGTTGAAATGCCCTTAGACTAATTTGTTATTTTGAATTTAAATATCCTTATACTAAATGTTTATAACATTCTATGCCCCATGTTTTATAAACATCCCTTAAACTAAATGTTTATAACATTTTGTGCCCCATGTTTTATAAACTTCTAGTTCCGCCCCTGTTTGTTGCATGCGCGTACCTCTTGCTTTCTTTGTTTTGTTGCATCTAACGTTTAAATGGTTATATGTACTTTCTAACGTCTCATTTTGTTCGCCTTGAAGGAACTGAATAAGTCCATATTCAGCCCGGAGCAATGGTGGAAGTCGTCAGTGATAAAATGGAATTTGCATGGTTACCAGCGTTGACGGTTATAGTGATTGAAGACGAAGATGTAAACAAATTCCTTGTCAAGTACTTGAGTCAGAAGTTCAGCACCAGTTGTGATGAGGCAACAACAATACCGCTTGTTGATGCACGCCGTGTTAGACCCGCACCACCGCCTACTTCTTCAACCGAAGAATATACGGTATTGGAAACGGTAGAGGTGTTTCATCGTCTTGCATGGCACCGTGGGTCAGTGAGTGGGATCCTCTCTGAGAATCGTTACTTGGTTAGTATAGAGTCTACAAAGGAGGAACGTGAGTTTAAGCACTCTGAACTTCGACCCTTGATGGTGTGGGAACATGGGGTGTGGCGTAAAGAACCAAAGGTATATAGACTTCACTAGTTTAATTCAACTTTGGTTTGTTGGTCTGAATTTGAAGCTTTCTATATTCTTTCCATTTGCAGCAAACGGCCGTAAAGGTGAATACAATTGGCCCTTGTTCTGGTGCTGAGCCACTCACTAGAGCTAATAATGTGGCTGTGAGTAATTAAGACACACACTCGTTAGTTTTAATTGATGTCTTTGATCTTTGGTTAACTAACCTCGTTACCTGAAATATAGGCTACTGGAGAATCGAGTGTGAAGAAGGCTAATGCTGTTATGAATGATAAAACTCCTCAGGGCACAACCCCACCAGTAACATCAACCGGTAAGTATGATCTTCTTTAGCGCATTCAATTTATAACTTATGCATCATGAATTTTGATCTATATATTGTCAATGTTTTCTAGCAGGAGAGTCTGCTTCACTTGTAACCCCATCCCCAGTCATAACAACAACATCACTGATACAAACTAGAACAGAAGGAGGAAAATCCTCTGAAAATACTCTTAAGAAAACTAGGATTCAGATTGGCTTGACAAATGAGTCCACTCGGCAGGAGGTAAATTTTTGTTTCTTTTGGTAGAAATTAATCATTCTAGCCTTACCAGATTGGTGCTTATTATCTTAGCCAGGTAGATGCTTAATTATTTATCTTTGATTATGATGCATGGTTTTAAAACTCTTCATGCAGATGTCTAAGGAGAAGAATAAGGAAGCTACTAGTAGCAAAAGGCAAAGAGAACAAGTACAACACTCGTACCTGAATAAAACTGGTATTTTCTGGTATCCTTTTTCTCTTGCTAAAATCTGTTGTCGGCAAAGATGGTGATGTTGATGATCAGCCTCTCCATACTTGGATAGGAAAAGTATATGCTACTCTGGAAGATAGGATAAGGCAAAGCCTACAAAAGGTATTTGTTTCACTAATTTCATTCACTTTTCTTTTGTTTATTGGTATGAATATATGTTCTTTCCATTTATAGAGAAAACTTGTAAAAGAAACTCCAAAGAAGCCAATAAGGCGCTCTTCTTTTGGTGCTAAGCCCATGAATCCACATGACAATGGCCAGACACACACTCAAGCTGTGAGTTATATAGTCCTCTCTAACTTGCCGTGTGTGTTCGCTTCCTTTCCATGCCTTCCATGTTGTTTTTAAAAACTCTGTTAATTATCTGATTAGGCCAAAAAGAAGAGGGCTAATTCTGCGGTGAATGATATAGATCCTCGGGTCGTGACATCAATAGGTAAATGTTCAACCTGAATAAAAGAAGCCATATTAGTTATCTTTGTGTCTTGCCAAATCTTAGTAACATCATTGATTATAATTTGTAGCTGGGACTCGCAATGGTTCAAATGCAAGCAAAAGTATTCGCAACAATGATGAAGTTGTTGAACAGCCTCTCTCTGCTTGGATAATGGATTTGCCTTTTGCAAAGACGTTACCATTTTGGAAGACGTATGAATCAGCCGGTTTCGAATCTTTTCCACAACGACCTCATTTCAGCCCATTGCTTAAAGATAAAAAGGATCTCCGTGAGTTGACGGCGGTTGGTATGATAGTCACCTTTTACGGGTTACTAGACGAAGTAAAAGGTCTGAAGCTCGATGATCCCATGAGCAAGCTCGAGGACCTCTGTGCGAAATTTGCCAGACTAGAAAATCATGGTTTCAACGTTAAATCTCCTCAAGGTCGAGTCAACAGATTGTTGTCTCTTAAAGATGCGCAAGCTAAGAAAGCCGAGAAACAGCAATGTTTTAAGAACAACATCGAAAAGGAAGAGAGTGACAGACGCAAGTTACAATGTAAAAGGGCTGTGTTGAAACGCAAGATTTGTGAGCTGCAGAGACAAGATGAAGTTGCGAAAGTGAAGATGAATGCCGCTGAGGAAAAGATAGCAGATATGAAGTCACATGCGGAAATGATTGGTCATGAGATCGAAAATATGGAGGTTGAGTTTCAAAAATGTGTATCGGCTCCATGGTAATAAGTTTATATTAACATCTCCTGCTTTGGTAAATGAAAACTAAGAGAGTTGTCTGTGATTGTTGGATATTATGTTTGGGTGTGTTAACTATCCTTTATGTTGATATTTATGATACCGTAGCAGTGTCGATGATGCTGTTTAATTTGTTTAACCTTATAAATAATTGGTCTTGGTCTCAGTGACCATTTCAGCTTTACCATTTCTTGGTCTCAGTGATATTCTCTAACTCCTTACCAAATAATCCTTTTTTTACAAAGTAATATTCAAGAAAATTCAGTGTGCTACATTTAGAAGTTACCTCTCTTGCACCAGTAGCACAGGCTAAGTTCCAGGCCTTCTGAGCTAGTGGCTGGATTCCACTGCAACGGTGACCATGAAAGCTATGAAAATACTGTTTTACGGAGGTTTTTTGCATGGCTTTTGATAGATTTTGCAAACTCCCAACTTTTAATTTCTCGTTAATTTTTATTCTGTTCCTCACTAAGGACAAAAGTGAGTGGGTGTCATCAACCTTTGTAAGTAAGATGTGTACAATCTGTAACGCATAAAACCCTAAACACATGATGTGAACATAAAGAGATGTCCTTTTATATTCCTTTACAACTATGTATAAATTCAATAATTCAGATTTGAGACTTCTTTCTGATCCATTATTTTTATGGCATTAAGAGAATCCAAAAAAGTAAGGACAAGAGAAGAAGGCACATTTGCTTCTTTTTTTTTCCCGTGACCGTGAGGCAGCATATATTTTACGAGTTATGCTATGTATTTAATTAAAGCCACTAATTCACAAAATATACAACACATTGCTTTCTTTCAATTAATAAACATATCTTTACGATTAAAACAAAAATAAAAATAAATCGTAGATACTGGTATTTTCTGTGACCTAGATTGTTATACTATTTTATCCAACACATGTGTGGCAAAATTAGTAGTCCATAACTCAGAATGGTTTTATTGCACGCAAACTGTAAATTTTGATTATAAGAAAAAGAACACTAAACTGTGAAGCATATGTTAATCCCCCTTCTCCAAGAAAAACTGTAACGCATATAACACTTTAATTTGAAACGTGATATCAACTTTTTCAAAAGGTCCTTTTGCAAGAAGAAAGAACATGCAGAAAAAACAAATGAAGTCCTCATAAATATATGAATTAATATAAACTTTAGTGATCATATAAATATGTAATATACTTAATCGTATGTGTATGCATATGGTTCTAACTTAATAAATTATTTAGCCACTGGAGCCTAAATTACTAACAAGAGATTCGCGAAACGAAGTGAAAAAAAAAAACAATATCGAGATGGATAAAAATCATTCATCAAATTAAGATAGTTGATATTTTAAAATACTATTGTTTCAGTTGATAACAAACTTATTTGATTATATAATGTATATTTATTTTGACATGATATACCGTAAACAATTCTTTATTAAATAAAAGTTACTATTCAATTCATACGAAATGGTTAGCAAATAATATAATTCATTTTGATTACCAAAAGATAGTGAGATGGATAAAATTCGAGATATAAAATGATCATTTTGAGACAATTTAAACTCATGAAAACAAATACGTACGTGAGTATATAAACTACAAAGCTGAAACGGCAAGAAGCCGGAGCAAGAAACAAGGCACGGCGGCGAAAACGACGGAGAAGAGAACTCCCGGAGCTTGAGAAGACGGAGCAGCAAGAGAAGAAGCCGGCGGAGGAGCGGAGGGAGCAGAGGCTGGATCAGGATCGGCCATAACGTCGTCGTTTTCAGGATCCGGAAGGGTTGAATTAGTAGAAGGGATGGTTTGAGTGGAGGTGGCGGCTGGAGAAGGGAGGAGAGGAGCTATCTCCGGCGAGATCTGGTCTTCAGAAGGAAAGATTGTTGGAGAAGATGGGATTGTATTTGTCGTCGGCAAAGAGAAGGAAAGTGAGGAGAAAGACACGAAGGTGATGAGTGTTAAGATTAAAGATGAAGCCATGTCTTTTGTTACTGTAATGATGAACAAATCAATTGCTAGCTTTTTTTTTGTTCGTGCTCTCTTTCTCTCTACTGATCAAAGTGCATTTATGCTGTAATGATACTGCCTCTCTATAAAGAAACTTTTAGCTTCAATAGTAAGAAATTAAAATTCGAATAAAAATGATTTATATCTCACTTTATTAATAGTTTAAAGAATATGTGTTCGGTGGAAAAGGTTTTCCTTTTGGACGTTCAAGCAAAAAGCTAAGTGGTGTAAGAGTTTTTTCTTTTCGGTTGTTGGTTTCAATGATATATGTGTTTGAATATGAGTTTGCTACTTTACTTAAGGTTTTTGTTTACTTTGTATACAGCGTTATCAATATAAACTGAACCTAATCTAACTGGAAAATGCATAAACATGAAATCAAACAAAACTGAACTTAGCTAAAATATTAATTCTGAATAATGGATAACACATATACCTAAACCTAAGACTAAACACAATAAAAAGTTAAAGTTTACATATTTTGTTATGCATCGAAATTGAAACCATAAAAAACCGATCTACTAGAAAAGAAACTTTGAACTAAAATATATTACACTTTAACTAGCTGAATGAAATCAATATTCCATGTTGTGGTTTTCGATTTAAAAAAAAAAAGAGTATTATGGGCTTTGATCTATGTAACTAAACAAAGTCATAATATATATATCAAGAATAAGAGTTAGTGGAACCTCTTGAACCACCAGCAAAGCAGTCTGTATATTGGTGTTAGTGTCTAACAATTGTTGTGATAGAGTGATGTTAAAGTTTCATTTCTGATTCTAAGTTAGTTACTACTTACTAAGTGGATTCTAGTAAAGTGGCCATTCAATTGTAGAGACAAAGAAGTTATGAATACAAGTAAATTCATTACATATATTAACGAGCGCAACAAATCATAATTCACTAAACAGGCTCATCAGGGGCTCATTAATCCCAGCCCACTTTCGCCATGCAAACAACATACTGAGCCTAACAAATGATAATTTAGTGTGCGCAATAACTTGCTAATAACCCTCTATTTGTTTGACTAATTTATCAAATATCCCTCTATTTTTGTATCATTTCCAGCATTTTATTCACTTTATAACTTTACTAACACTTCTGATTGCCCTTGAAGAATCATGAAAAACATATAATTATGAATTATATATTGAATTATTATCTGTTAGGGAAATAATCTGTTATTACAAAATAGAAAAAAAAAATGAAATAACACAGAGTCACCACCACCAATCCCAAGCCACCTACCATCTTAGGGCCGATTGGCAATCGAGATGAAGCGATAGGCGTATCTTTATAAAAGCGATATCTTTGAAGTTGTATCTTTTCTAAAGCTGTTTAATAGATTGATTGGTAAAGCAGTATGGACATGCTATTTAAAATTATTATTAAAATTAGTATATAATATATAATATATTTATTTATAATGAATATATTTCTAATATATATATATATATATTTATTTATTTTATATATTAATATATATATATATTATATTAATATATAAAACATATATAATTATTTTATTTTATTACTAATTTCAAAAATTATGTTTATATCGAAAATGTTATTTTAAAAAATAAATTTTATAATTAAAATATCTATGTTAAAAATAATAGTTTAAAATATAATATAATTTATGTGATCAATTTAATTATATTATATTTTAAAATTTAATTTATATAATTAATTTAAAATATAATTTATATAATTAATTTATATAATTTATTTAATCATTTTATATAATTTAATTTATATAATTTATTTAAAATATAATTTATAAAATTAATTTAATATAATTAAATTATATTTTAAATGTGAAATAATATTTAAAAATATATTTATATGGTAAATTTATTTTAGAAATCAAAATTTCATTTTCTGGATATAAAAATAATTTTATGATATTATTAAAAATTAAATAAATGAACTAATTATATATTATTCTTAAATTTATAAATTATAAATCTGAATCTTTCTTCCAAAGCATATGAGGCGTTCTTAAGAGCGTTGGAGGAAGCGTTAGCGTTTAGTAAATCTTTCTTAAATCTTTTAACAAATGTTGATTGGATAATGTAGGCGTAATCTTGTCTTGTCTTCTACCAATCAAGACCTTAGTTTAGTTGAGTGTATAAAAAATGTAAAAAAAAAGCTGCAAGGTCCATTGGTCCTCTCTCTCTCAATGGCTGCTGCTCGTCTCACCTACCCTCCTCATCTCCTGTCCACCCCACGATCATCATCATCACCAACCTCCATCGCCAACCTCCGTCTCCCCGCCGCCGATTTCTCTCTCCGCTTCAAATCTAACTTCTTCTCAGCCGATAGCAGGACGGTAGTGTTTTCCGATCGACAGCGACGTCAAAGGATGGAGCCAAGCAATGTCTATGTAAGTGATTAGTTTTGTTTCGGTTCTGTTCTGTTTCGGAGAGTGCTAGTGAACAATGATGACTTCGCAGATTGATTGGTTCGGACAAAGTTTGTCTCTCTGTCTGAATTTTTGGATAAAGAGTTTGATGTTTCGTTTTAGAGAGTACTAGAGAACAATGAGGAGTTAGCAGATTGATCTATCCAGATAAAGTTTGTGTCTTTGTTCTGAAATTTTTGGATGAAGTGTTTGATGTTTCGGTTTAGGACATAACTATTCTCCTTAATCGATGATCAGAACTTGTGTTTAGTTCTAAGTAGGTAGTTTTGGATTTGAAACTTAGAGCTTTAAAAAGGAGAAAGCTAATGGATTGTTGAACTTATAGGTGGCTTCAAATACCACGGAGATGGAGACTGGAAGTCAAGAAATTTCGAAGAATCCGAGCTTGATCTGTGCTCCAGTGATGGCGGATTCAGTAGACAAGATGGTGACTGAAACGTGCAAAGCTCAGGAATTGGGTGCAGACTTGGTGGAAATAAGATTAGATAGTCTGAAGGAGTTCAACCCTCTTGAGGATCTGAAAACTATTATAAACAAATCTCCTCTTCCCACTCTCTTCACCTACAGGTTTGTCTCTTTGTGTGTGTGTGTGTGTGTGTGTGTTCAAGCTTGAGACTTTTTATAAACCCACTAGTGTCTACCTTCAACGAATGATCCTGTGGTGCTAGTTCTTGTGTTGCACTATGAGTAATGTTGTTGTGTTCTGTAGGCCAAAATGGGAAGGTGGTCAATACGAAGGTGATGAAAATGAGCGTCTGGATGTGCTCCGTTTGGCCATGGAACTGGGAGCTGATTACATTGATGTTGAACTTCAGGTTATTATCGTTAAAAACTGAAGATTTTTTTTTTTTGGTATTCACAGGGTGTTTTGATGCTAATTATCCTTCTTATTTGTATGATTAAGGTTGCAAGTGAGTTTATCAAATCGATTGAAGGAAAGAAACCTGAAAATTTCAGAGTCATTGTCTCATCGCACAACTATCAGAACACCCCTTCCGTAGAAGACCTCAGTGACCTCGCCGTGAGAATACAACAAGCTGGAGCCGACATTGTGAAAATCGCTACTACTGCTGTAGACATCACAGATGTTGCTCGCATGTTCCATATCACCTCAAATGCTCAAGTAAGTTGCATTATGTTAGAATCAAAGCGTTTGCTATTCTCTGATGTTGATTCTTTGCTATCACTATTTGTTGAGCTCAGGTTCCCACAATTGGACTTGTTATGGGAGAAAGAGGTCTAATGTCTCGGATTCTCTGTTCGAAGTTTGGTGGTTACTTGACCTTTGGCACCTTGGAATCTGGAAAAGTTTCAGCGCCTGGTCAACCAACGATCAAGGATCTGCTGGATCTTTACAACTTTAGAAGGATTGGTCCTGACACTAAGGTGTATGGAATCATTGGCAAGCCTGTCAGCCACAGCAAATCACCTATTGTTCACAACCAAGCTTTCAAGTCGGTTGATTATAATGGAGTCTATGTCCACCTCTTAGTTGACGATCTTGCAAGCTTTCTCAAAACATACTCATCCTCTGATTTCGCTGGATTCAGGTAAAGGTTGCACTTTGCTCCAGTGTTTAAATAAGTGAACATAATCTGTTTTGTGTTTGTGATTTAAATCTGTTTTACTTGCAGCTGTACAATTCCTCACAAAGAAGCTGCATTGAAGTGTTGTGATGAGGTTGATCCATTGGCAAAGGTCTGGTTTGCTGATAACCACCAGATATTTCTGATACCAAATCCAATCATCCTGCTTCACACTGAATGTTTGAGTTATTATCTTTTGCAGTCTATAGGAGCTGTGAACACTATACTAAGGAGACAAAGCGACGGCAAGTTACTGGGTTACAACACGGATTGTATTGGTTCCATTTCTGCTATTGAGGATGGCCTTCGAAGTAAGCTCTATGTTCACAGCTTTAATCTGGAGAAATGTCGGTTTGACTCATGTAGTCTTTCCCTTTTGTTAAGGCTCAAGTGGACCAAGCAGTGTACCTTCTTCTTCATCTTCGCCATTAGCCGGTAAAACAGTGGTGGTTATTGGTGCTGGTGGAGCAGGCAAGGCACTTGCTTATGGTGCAAAAGAGAAGGGAGCCAAGGTTGTAATTGCTAATCGAACTTACGGTAAAATACATATCCTACATTGGTTACACCTTTTATAGATTCTATTAAACGGTCATGCTTGGCTTTGACACTACTCTTCATCTCTTCTTTTTGGGTGTCATGTTGTGTGTTTTTGATAGAACGAGCAGTAGAACTCGCAGAAGCAATTGGAGGCAAAGCGTTATCTCTCACGGATTTAGATAACTTCCATCCAGAAGATGGCATGGTATTGGCCAACACCACGTCTATGGGTATGCAACCAAATGTTGATGAGACTCCCATCTCCAAGGTTACAACTCTTTCCTTTTGCTTTCTATCAGTAACTAAGGAGCCGTTCTTAAACATATAGCTTCCTTTTGTTTCTCCAGCATGCATTGAAGCACTACGCACTGGTGTTTGATGCGGTTTATACACCAAGAATCACACGACTGTTACGGGAAGCAGAAGAATGCGGAGCAATAGCAGTGTCAGGCTCAGAGATGTTTGTGAGGCAGGCTTACGAGCAGTTTGAGATTTTCACCGGTTTGCCCGGTAAGTGTGACTCATTACCAAACACAACCCATTGTCTCTGGTTCCATACTGAAAGCTTTTTATGTTCCATTTGTTTTGCTGCAGCTCCAAAGGAACTATATTGGCAAATCATGTCAAAGTACTGAGACCGACCTCGCTCTTTGTGTATGAGTTTCTGACTGGAACTTGTATTATTCTCAGAGAAGGAACTTTTGTGAGGATATAGCTGGTTCTCTCTCTCTGTGTATTTTATATATAAACTGATAAAAGCTTTTGTTGAGTTGATGGAAACTTAGATTTTGCAGAGTGCAGTATCGGTTACTGTTTGTCAAATTTGTGCAACTCTTGTCTTTTGTCTTAATGCTACAAACATTTTAACACACTTTCACTATCAGATATATACTAATTTATATCAAAACTTCAACTGATTACACATTTGGAAGTTAAGTTTATTTCAAGCAGTGTTTTATCAATTTTTCTAGACCAATTTTTTAATAATTTCTTGTAAAACGTTTAATTACTGTCTAGGGATTATTTTGAACATTGATTTCAAGCAAACTCTTTTCACTTGATACACAATTTACTCTTTTACAAAGTATCATCGTCCCCTAAATAAAAAGACTAAAGGGGGCACAAGAAAGGAACTTGAATAACATGAAGAAGAGTGGATATTTATATATATTTACATTTTACAAGTCACAACACCTTCACCTTCTTCCATGGTACAAACTCAACGCAGAGCACAGGAAATGAGATTTCAAGCTGGATTTGAGTTCTGTGCAACACGTACACGCCAAGCAAAGTAGTAAAGGTACAATGAGTTAAGGCACACAGCTATCCCAAAACCAAGAATCCCTGCAAAAAGTATAGAATAGATTGCAGGTAGTCTCACCTGAAACAGAGAGATTGAGAAAAATGTATTGATTTTTAGTATTCAAATGCGGAAAAAAAAACTGATTTTAAGTGAAGACTGTTGCTTACTATAGTATATAGTAGATGAACCAATATGCCCACAAGCGCAAACTCAAGTGCTGCATATGTCCATATG
Organism: Brassica carinata; assembly: GCA_016771965.1. Classification (NCBI taxonomy): domain Eukaryota; kingdom Viridiplantae; phylum Streptophyta; class Magnoliopsida; order Brassicales; family Brassicaceae; genus Brassica; species Brassica carinata. The sequence continues at coordinate 57,212,190 of CM028690.1, read as the reverse complement.
TACTCTCTGATAGCTGCAGAGTCATATTGTAATAACGTAAGTGTTTTAAAAAGTTTGTTGCTAAGGTAGGGTGGTTGTGTTTACCAAGGAGACTGGCAAAAATGGATGCTAAGAGTCCCAACGATAATGAAAATGGTCCTGCTACGTAGACAGCTTTCGTAGTCAAGTCCCTAATCTACAAAAGAAACATATTAACAACAACCTTGTGAGTGTGTCTTTATGCAACCAAAATTATCATTTATATCGGTGGCTAACCAGTAACTGCTCGAGGAAGAAGAAGTAACAGACTGAGCTGATCAGAACTAGCACCACAAACTCTTGCCAAACACTGCCACCAAAACCAATTCAGTTTTCTCTCAGTTGTGTTATCTCGAGAAGAATCTTATAGAAGTTAAAATAGTACCTAGCGGTTTGTGACTGTATATTCTGTTGATTGCGAGCACGCCTGTTGTTCGGTTGGTTACTTGTGGGCACACGAAGCAATGTAACTGGTAAGTTCTGGACTTCTTGTCTACATACGTCACATGTTCTTGTCCCCTTTGTACTAAACCACTTGATGGCACACGCTTCGTGAACAAGTCTGAGATCGCCTTTGCAGCTGCACTCCATTTTCAGAGTGTTTCCTTCTTCGAAGACGTCTAGACAGATTCTGCACACCGCTTCTTCTTCTGGAATTTCTTCGTCTGTTTCTTCCGTAGGAACGGGTGAGGTTTGATCTGCCAAAGAAGGAAACACCATCAGCATAAGATGCCAGAAGTCAACATTCAGATGACAAAAACATGTACCTGCATTTGTCTCGGCGGAAACATGAGCTTTGTGGTTGTCAAAAGAAATGGATCTCACAATCACTATGTTTCTCCCAGGCATGGACAAGGACCTTGAAACTGATGGATAACTAGAATCTTTCTGTAACAAAATACAATCTTCTTTTTCTCCTTTTTCCTGCTACATGTTGACAAGAACAGAAATTCATTTAGCAGATTTAACATTTGTGCACATTGTAACGGTAAGATGGCAAATAACTCACATTAGGCGGTTCAGCTGGCACATGTGCCGATGCCTTAGGAGACAACTTTGAGGCATGTCTAGATGGAAGGGACAAGCATCTTTTCCAATAAGGAGAAGCTGTTGAACCGGCAGTAGTAATAGGCTTTTTAGCTGTTTCCATGAGAGGGGGAGATAGTAGAGAGCTTCTATCGCTGTCAGGATGAGCTGCTACAACTTTCTTTTTGAAGCTTAGATTACGCAAGATTCCTCTTGGTGAGGATGTAGTGCCGCTTTTGAATGAACTTGTGGACTTTAGTGAACTCTTTGGGTTACGGACACCAGCAAATGGAACTGGTCTAGTGGGTATCTGTATTGAAAGATCCAAGTGGGTTCCGCTCGGTTGAGAGCTAGACACATCTTCAGTAGATTTTTCTTTCACCTGATGATCACCCTATATAAGTAGTAGTAATACATGTCAAAGTTCAAGGCTTTCTCATGCACAATAAAAGCTAACATAACAAAACCAAACTTTACAGCAATCAATAACATTGTTAGTCCTTGAGAGATCAGGATCATTGATACTTGGGAACTAATAAAATACATAAGCTTGGTTTCCTTTTCTTGACTTTTTAAAAGAAACTAACTATGTAATGACACACACATATGCAAACTAGACCTCAGGCTCAGAATATAAGCAAATCTTTTACCATAACATGTCAATAACTCTGTACTTGTCATTTCACTTTTTTCCTCAGAAAAACTAAAAAACATTTCATTTATGTATAAAACAAATCCCAAGTGGCTCAGTTTTTGTCATTACCAGAGACATAAACAAATCAAAAAGAAGATTTCTATGGCTACTGAGTGAATTAAACAGATCAAATTCGGATTCCAGAGGAAGAGAAAATATCCTCAAGCATAATGTCTAAGCCAACATAAACCCTGAAACTTTACCATGAAAATTCATGGATTAATCCAAATTCAACCGTAGAAAGCATAGAGACAATAAAGATGTCACATTTACCTTATAATCTACAAACCCATTAATAACAAAAAGGTTACAGATACGTTTTCCAGCGATTCTTCCACACAAGGCACATGGTATATGAGGAAAAGCTATAAGATCTACCTAATAATCTACAAACCCAGAATAATTAAAGCGTACAAGGTTTTAATGGAAGAAACAAAGATGAGATTTTTTTTTTTCGTTTTTGTTTGGAGACATTGCACACCTGAGGAGATGAAGAAGAAGAACCACCCACGATTATAGCAATTTCGGGTTGTTGAGCTGCTGAATCTTGTTGCTTCATCATCATCGAACCAAATATTAAACCCGATGGTATAAATTACTATACGAAATCAAAGCTGAGAAGAGAAGCAGTCCATTTAATGAAATTATTTGAGGTTCTTTTTATACAAATTGAATCCACGACTGACATTATACGGAAAGGCTTTTACTTTTTTTTTAATTCTTCACCTACGTTGCCACTGACACTCCTTAAATTTCCCATAATTTTTTTTAAAGAAAAATCAAACGAAAAAAATAAAATAATAGAAATTGGAGCCTAGGGAATCGAGAACCCACAGTTCACTAATGCTCCTGCTCTAAGGTTAAATTAACATTAAATTAAATATATATTATTATTGTTGGAATAATAAATTTGTTTAATTTTAAAAAGCTTTGATGCAATTGTCATTATTTCACATTTTCTCAATGTTTATTCTATATTTATTATAAGCACTGAGTAAAATACATTAATTTACCTGTAATTGTAGTTCAAATTTATTAATATATTAGAAATTATATTGTTACTTTTTGTTATTATTTTGTTATCAATATATTAGTACAATATAATTTATTAATTATAATATTTTAAGTAAATCATTGTGAATTTAACTGGCTTATAATAAAAAATACAATTGATGTTTTGTTATTATATATTATAAAATAATAAATAATATTCAAATTCATTTCAAACCAAATTATATGTTGGAATATAATAATTTTACATTATTTATAGAAATTATTAAAATGATGGGATATACATATAGATGATATATATTATTGTTTTAATTTCTAGAAAAAAATATTTTATAATATAATTTAACTTATTAATTATATTATCTGCTATAAAAATATGTTTAAAATTAAGATTAAAAATGCTATTTTAATTTAATATATATGACTATAGTACCAAAATTATTCAAATATTTACTTCTTATGAAATTACTTTGATTTTTTTTTATTCAAATGGTTATCACTGAGGTTGATTAAAAATGTCACTGATTATTAAAAATTTTGTGGGCTTTTAAGTGTTGTATTAAATATATGGTTTACATAATTAATGAATAAGATATACACTAAACTTCAAAACATTCAAAGAATAAAATAAAGATGGTGTGTCTATTTGTGGTGCTTTAATTGATTATGTGGTCAAATGAAAAGAAAGAAATCTCAACTATGTACGATAAACACAAAGAATTATGAAAAGAGAAAACAAAGAGTCAGGTGTATTAAATTTAAAAAGCAACCAAAGTTAACAATTGCTAGATAAGATTTTCAATTAAGAAATTATACATTTCTAACAAATATATGAGATATGTGTAGAACTTCCTAAAATGGTGGTAAGGAGTTTACTCGACCACCACGGCTCCCTCTAACCATGGTCCATTATATTTGTCGGAACTTTTGAGTTGGTTTTACTGCTCTTCTTACTCGAGTCCTTTGAGAAGGAACACACATCTCAAATCTAAGTCAGCAAAATTACTATCAAAAATATTCCCTTTAACTTCATTAACCAATGAACCAGCGTCTTTAACCAATGAACCTGAGAGAGAAGTAGAGACGGCAGTAAAATTACTATTAGGCTCAAACACCTGAGTTTTCTTTGCGCTTTGAATAAATAATGACTTACAACCACACGAATCCAAGCTTAAATCCTTTGGTCTTCACAACATGTGTATATACGTATAGACAATGGTCTCAGAGAATAATCAGATAACCAAACCAAATAGGCTACACCTAAGTACGTAAACAACTTCAACAACTCCAGCTAAATCCATACAGAGAAATCTAATGCGCATTTTCCTCCACCTTCGATCATCCGCATACCTGGCTGATTTTGTATCACCATATTTTGACTATAGCTCCTTTCCCCCGTGGAGATATCACACACACACACACACACTTTAACACTTAAATGTCTGCAATTTAGAAAGTTCAATTATATTAAGGCAAAAGCAAAATTTCTCTCGTGTCGGTTGAGTGATCTCTTTGTAAAGTATTTCATTAAACGTACCAAAAATTTTCAAATCCTTGGCTAATATTTCAGTAGCTTTTGCTTTGTCGTATCTGAAATAAACATACAAACAATATCATTAATTCAAAGAAGAACATAGCCAAATCATATAATCTAGAAAGATATGAAACGAATAAATCATTCTAATCTGGAGCTTCAAGATACCTTTGCTTCCTAATCTCAAAGAAAATTTCCATAAGATCATCAACCTAATTGAACCCAGAGAGATAGATCCCAACTTCGTCCCACCCATCAGCAACACTTTTTGCGAAGTACTTAATATTAGAAAAGAACCAGAATCCTGCTCCAGTCACCAAAGATACTAAAACAAAATCACTGCTTCATCTCAAGCTGCGTAGAAACTAAATTAAAAAGTTTATATGGAGAAGATGAAACTGAATCCAAAAACTGATCCAACAAAATCGAAAATCCTTAGTCGAACACAAAAGCTAAGGCTAGAAGTCACTGAAATTAAAAACTTTGCTACTGTGAATTTTTTAAAAGAGAACGATTGGGAGGATTAACCTGATTATTTCCACGGAAGAGAATGTACCTTTTTATAGTGGTAGAAGTGGGTCGAAGAGTTAAAAGGGTCAATAATGTGATGATTAAATGCATTTCATAACGGTTTGAAGAAAAGAATCCCAGACGAAACAGACTGAAATGAAGATGCTTCGCAATAAAACTTCTGGAAAACACCATCGTCGCTTGAGTTTCAGATATAGAAGAGAAGGATGAACGAACCCTAGATTGGTTCCTTGCGTAAAGAAGAGCTTTGTCGTATTTTGGGTTTTCTAAGAACAATATAAAGGTTTAAAGGCCCATTCAGAATTGATAACAAAACAAAAGAGCACTTGCTAAGACATTAACATGACGAAGTGCTGCGTTTAGTTACTCGGACACGTGTCAGATGCTGGATGACCGAATTAGTGATGTGTCGTCTTATGTGGAGCCCTTCTGGAGAGACTAAACTGATCTTTATATATAAAGATACACGTTTTATTGAATAATATTTTCCATTGCAATCAGAGCTTTTTCAAGTACTTAGAGGAGTACTCTAGCTTTCTTTGATCTTGTCGAGAATATCGTCATCATCAAAACCTCCTCGTTTGCGTTGAGAGCATCAACAACAACAAGTTCCTTCGATTCTTCAAGCTCTCGTCGAATTCTTGTCGAGTCCTTTGTTCTTATAGCTTCCGCTACTCTGTCACTTAAGGAGCCCTCGGTTCGTTGAATAAGCAAGATCAATTAATGGACATTGACTTTAGAATAGATCTGGAGCGTTAGTCATCAGCTTAATACGTTTCGTTGCCGTTCGATTGGTCATTTGATGACCAAACCAATATGACTTCTTTTAAGTGATGTAAGCAAACTCATCGTTTCATTGTTTGCAAACCAATACTTAGATTCTGATCCACCCTTTTAAAGAGCAGATATATTTTTGTTTTAATTTTTTTTTGAAATAATTGATTTTTATGTTTGATATTTTTTGTAATCATATTTATATTTAACATTAATTTAATTCATAAATTGGATAGAATAATCCCTTTTTTGTCACAGATAGAATAATCCCTTAAATAAATAAAATACATAGTTAAACATAACATTTATCGTATTTTTGTTTTAATAGAACATATATCAAAATAAAGTTTTCAAAATTTTCTAAAATAATTCTAACTCCAAACGGCCAGTATTTCCACTCGAGGGATAAATAGGTTTTATCTACGAGTCAGATAGTAGTAGTTTAAGACTCTTCCTTATTATTGGAATTGAGACCATCTTATTCAACCATTGATATGATCATGTCGAGGTCATTTTAAGACCTTTTTTTACTGGAACAAATTCAACAAATTTGTTCGGTCTTTAATTTTTCATCAATGGCTTTGTATGCTTGTGGAGTATGCAAATGCAAGTATGACTTGATTAGAGTAAGTTTTGATTTTGTATGAAGCCTATAACAAGCATCGGTTTTGGTTTATATTTGGAGATGAACAAAAAGTTATCTTTTGGTTAGACGATCTTCATCATCAATTTGGTTGCTTCTTGACCTTGCTTTGTTCCCATTTGTTCAACAATTTGGTATTAGTTCCTCTATAATCAAATATAGTAGTATCAAGATCATTCATATAAAAGTAACTCAGTTTCCACATTCTTAAGGCCATTTTAGCAACCAACTTTAAATTTTGTCATAGAGATTTTCGTGGCACAACGAACGACTTTTCTGTCATTTTAAAATAAAAGAGGTTAACCTTGCAAATTCCCAAATATTAAACACCAGATTGCAAAGAAATACTTGAATACAAAGACAGAGAACTTTTCGGCGATGCGTGTTGTCAGATACTTCAGTGTCAAAGTTGTTCTGACAAGGATCTTTTATTGGAAGTTTTATTTGTTTGCAAACAAGTTTTGCTGCGAGAGGCTCAAAGATGCATGCGACAGAGAACTGGTCTCTGGTGGAATGTGTCATTGAGCTTATGGACTTTGCACTCGAAGAGAGCTCCCGATTCTAGCTGCATCGTGTTTGCAAGTTTTTCTTTACGAGATGACTGATAGTTTGATGGATGAGCGTGTTGTGGAGGCTTTGAATCAGGTTAATAGATCTCAAGTCTCAGGAAAAAGCTTCATTCTCCTTGTACTCTTGCTTAAGCGAAGTCTCCATGAATGAGCTTAGAACAGGACATTGTGTTTCTTGGAGAAAGTAGTTGAGTTTTCGGAAATGATCAGCAGAGAGCATTGGGGTTTCACCGGTTAGGGTGCACGAGAAGTACCGTGATGCAGAAGAAGCATTCGAAACGGCATATTTAATCTAGGCCATGTGTATTTACCAAGTTAGGAGATTTGCAAATAAGACCCTCACTTTTCACGGCCATTCCAATTCCTGTCTTTGTATTCAAGTATTTCTTTGCCATCTGGTGTTTAATATTTGGGAAATTGCGAGGTTAACCTCTTTGTTTTAAATAACAGAGAAGTCGTTCGTTGTGCAATGAAAATCTCTACCACAAAATTTAAAGTTGGTTGCTAATATGGCCTTAAGAAGGTGATAGTCTCAAGTGGAAAAATGAAGTTACTTTTATCAGGAATGATCTTGATACTACTATATTTGATTATATAGAGGAACTAAGACCAAGCTGTTGAACAAATGTGAACAAAGCAAGGTCATAAGGCAACCAAACTGATGATGAAGATCGTACATTAATTAAGCCTAAGAAGAACAGCATAGAGGTCTTCCAAGACTCCACCATTAACATAAATGAAGTTTGCCTATTGATTGCATTTGGAATAATAAACAAAGTTTTTTACTTAAATTGCTCCCCATGTGGAAATGATTATGGCGGGATATCGTTGACCTCTTGTGAAGGGTCTGTCAACAGGCTTGCTTAAAGACTGTAGTTGCTACGGAATCCATCCCGCCACAACACCTGAAGACAAGAAAGGAACGTGATTCGTTCTCTTTGCAAGCCGGTCTTTGATTCTCTGATAGATACGCAGCATCAGCAGCATCTTGCTTTGGGGTCTGCTCTTTGCTTGAAGTCGCTTGTGGGGCTTGCGATAGCTGGCGTTACGCTTCCGGTGAGATGGTTAATACCGTTTGTCAGAGCTTAGCTGTTGCTCTCTAAGCCGCTTCGAGCGAAGCCGAGTCTCGTTTGGCGCTTGTAGATAGCATGTACGTAAAAATAGTACTAAGCCTAAGTAAGAGTCACTGTTATCAGAATTCACAGTTGTTTGTATAATTCACATAGATAACCAATTAAAGAAAGCTATTAGTTAATTCGAACATTGTGAAATAAATTATAATATACCAAATATCTTGCAAGTTCAGTAAGTTTCTATTGAATCGTATACGTTGCATTAACGAAGTTAGACTTTAGCAAAAGGAAAAAAATTCCAGTTTCTGAAAAATTTGAAGATTTTTCTTTTTTGAAAGAAAAATTTAAAGATATTTTTTTAGTATACATGTAGTTACGTTTGTCTCTCCTTCAAACGAGAGACTAATATCAGTTTGAACGTACAAGGGCAATAAATAAACTAGATTGGGATCAGGATTTAATTAGTTATCTTGTATATATCAAGTCTACTCACTTTTTTTTATCAGCAACTAATAATAAAGGGGAGAGAGTACACGGGAAAACCGCGAAAGTCTAAAGAGAACACACGATGACACGTTCGCTGATGATCGTTTTTTCATACTTCCAAGCAAATTTGCATGGGCTGCTGATACTCTTGGAAGTAACACGGCAGGAAAAAGCATACGTATTTTTCAAAATTTATTTTATAGAAAACACTTGTTGTGATGTCTGTCTAGAATATGTTTTTAATGTCTAGAAATATTAATCATGTACATGTATTTATTATCTGTTATTAAAAATATAATTTAGTCAATATCAAATTAATAAATAGGAAAACAAATACAAAAGTTTTATGAGACTTTATTACTCGCAATCCGATGATCCAACTGAACATCAATATAACTAAGAGCTTTTTAATGATGTAAAATCGTAACGACTTGAAAGCCTAAGTTACAAAAAAAAAAAAAAATCGTAACGACTATTGAATGTTTTTACAAGTGTGCAACGACGATAGACCGTTTTTGTGTAAAGTTTGAGTTCGTGATCGTTTCTCCTCTTCTTCCGCGGAAGCTCTTGAAGACTTGTCGTTCTTTAATGTTTGATCCTCGCACAGATAGTCCCACCCGACTTATTCTTAATCTGGTTTACTACCAGTTTTTTTTTTTAGTTATTGTGTTCAGCAGCAAATGGAAGAGAGAAAACGCCAAGTAGAATATGAAAAACCCTTAAACATGTGCCATATAGCAACAATTCAACCCAGTATAGTGTAGAGGCTGTCAATATCACAGTGACAAAAGTAGTCAATACATATACATACGCGCGCAATGCACCTATGACCAATTTATATCGGAGAGTGTATAGTTGCTATTGTTTTGGGGTTTTCAAGCATTTGATAAAAGTGTATTACCAGCGAATAAAAATATCGCCTTTTATGACTTGTGGAAAAAGTTAAATGATATAAGAAACACACAACACTTTAAGGTGTCAAGGACTCATACATCTTATATGACTAACTAAATTAATGCTCATATTTTTTAGAATGACTATATATATTACTCATCTTTGTCAATACATTTTTCCTTATTCGCTTTCTCTAACTTGTAGTTGTTGCTTCTCAAAGAAACCTAAATTTATTATAATCATAATTTTTCATCTAGCTAAGATATACTAGAATAGAAATGTGAAGTCGATGTCGTCAGCTCCTATATTATTCTTTTCTTCTTAATCGACATATGTTATTGGTTGATTGATTGCATGCAAACTAAGATTTTTTTTCGAATAAATCAATTATATTATAAAATCCATCTTATAAACTAAAGTGGAAGTAATACTATTTATTTGATATTAATTAAAAACATGTTATCGTTTGATTTCTCTAAACAGGGATGCAATATATGAAACATATTGGAGATACCCTCAGTTACTTAATCTACTAATACTTCCTCGAAAAATAGTTATATAAGGAGTGATGGTTTTCACAAGTTTCAACAATGATTGTTTACAAAGTCAAAAAGTTAAATATAACTAACAAACATTAAATACTTAATTAAAGAGGAGCCAAAAATGTTCACATTCTAAAGAAACGTTTGTGCTATAGAGACTAGAGAGGCGTTGGTATGTACCAAAAAGGAATGAGTTAGCGGGTAGATAATGGAGATGAGGATTGTGATGGTCTATAAGTACTTCAACACGGATTTGTCATAGCTTTTCTTTTTCAGTTTAATTGTCGTTAATTGACTGATCTAAGAGGGTAACACGTGCTTTTTCTTTCTAGTCTGTGGTTGGTCTAGTTATTTTCTTTAAAAATATAGTTCATAGTTGTTTAATTAATTTGTTTTAAAAGTTAGTCAATTATATATTTGTATGGTTTTAAAGAAGCTTTTCAAGGTTAATACCAATACACTCAAACAAAGACACCAAGATACTGAAACATACTAGTCCCTTTCTGAACTTCACCAAAACCGGATGTATCAAATCCACCAGAAAACTTCCCCTTTGCACAAAAAGAAAGAAAAAAACGAATATGGTTTTGTGACAATATCATACTATGAATTTGTCCTTTTTTTTTTATTCACAACATCACGCTGTGTGAAGGAGTAAAAAAACAAAGCACCGAGTAAAAACAAAACAATATAATCCAGTTTTAGTACCGAGCTCCAATCACATCAGCAACTAAGTACCACATATCCAAACTGCTCACTGTTCTTCAAACAGTCTAAACCAAAGTACAATATAGTCCAGTTTTAGTTAGTACCGCGCACCAATCACATCATCACCTATACAGCCACCACTCTACTCGGTATCTTTGTTTGGGTCTGTATTCTCAACATGAGGGAAAGCAGAGGTAAAGCTCTTAGTCAGGACAGTAGAAAATCTAAGGTTCAAGTCGCAGGCAGTGAGATGTGTGTGGAGAGCATCAAGTCCAGTAGCTTCTTCACCCTTCATTCATACAAAGAAAAAACAATCAGAGATGAGAAAGAAAAAATCAGGTCTCTTACTGATTTAGTGCATGTGATATCAAAGAGGCAAAGAAAGTAAAAATCAAACCTTTCCCATAGGGTTCATCTTGAGGGATTCAGCGGCAACACCCATCTCAAAGACAGAGGTCAGATCCACTCCTTTGTACATGTGCGAGACCTGTAAGAAAACGGATCATCATCAGTTGGTTAGCTGTCCTTCTAAAAAAACAAAAAACAAAAAAAGAATCTTAAAAAGCAACCAGTAAACGAGGGATACCAGTGAAATAGTGACCTACTTCGATATTTATCATATCTTTTGTTGTTGTGTGAACCTTTCTCTTGACTTTGTTCTATCATATTTATTTTTGCAGTGACCACTTGGAATGTTAGATCTCGCTCTACACACCAGAGAAGAGCTCACTTTTTGTGCATATCTTTTTTTTTGCAGCAAAATTATAAATGATGAGAAAGCACAGAATGTGAAGTGGGTATTTCATCCCAAAGAAGATGCCGACATAAATTTCACTGAAGACAAATTGAACACTGCTCATATTGGTATAATTATAGAAATCGATGAAGAATTCAGATTACTGCATGAGGGACAATGAAAAAATGCTAATTTGTAGAATTTAAAACTAATGTTTATTACTTATTATTTATTTGTCCTGATTTTTTTGAATTGTTGTTTAGGAGATTTACAAATTGAAGCCAGCAAACCCCAACAAGAAAGGTGTAATACTCAAGCATGCATTGATGATCACTGGACATGGACCCCCAAAGGTGTAATATTAAGGTTTGGGGTGTGAAGGGATATGGCAGATCACAATAGACCGGACTAGACCTTGAGATTTTTCTAATTATAGATTAATATTGTAAATATCCTTTATTATTTTAAAAATGTTTCATTACAAAAGATAACAAAAATAAAGGTATGCTCCAATTTAATTTGTTTAGAGTCTAATTATAATATGTTATGTAATTTTGATTTTCAAATGTCATTCAATTGATATTGCATTACATTTGCTAAAAATAACATATATAGGACAACACAAATTATATTTGTAAAAGATGATATGGACATGATAATAATTTCTGAAATCACCATTTCATTGATTAATATAGTTAGAGTAATTTGAGACCTCTCATACTATGCTAATTAAATATAATTGGAAACACTAAAATAGAGGAAAATCGAGCATTGATGACACAATTTTCTTAAATATATTTTTGTGATAGTTATCTAAATATTATTTGTTTGGTTATTGATATAAGCTGGTTGATTCTTGATTTTTTTTAGAGTTAAACTAAATAAATTTAAAAATAAAAATCATCAATCGATCAAATTAAAACAATTAATTGATGATTTTCGTATAAATGATACATAAACAAGTAGATAGCTATTTCTCAACTAATATATAAGATCTCCACAAAACTATAAAGTACACTCTTATTACCATTATGCCATTATTGTCGACTTCGGTTCACCAGGGTCTCAGCCAAACTTACCAATTGGTTCATTCAAATCAGGCCAATGACATTTTGCATAACCGGATTTAAACCGAAGAGCAAGGGAGGCAAAGACAACAGATAGATATGCAAACCAATCAGTTTTTTTTTTTTTTCTCAATTTCTTTGACCAACAGCTTTGTTTTGTCGATTTCTTGTTTCTGATCAATTGTTTGTAACGTCTTTTGTTCTCTATCAATGGACTCTCTATTTCAATTAGGACTATAGATGTGATCGTTTTACTTGTAGGTCAAGCTATTGTTACATTTTTGAAAGAAATCCAGACTCAAAATGCATACATATACTGAAAGGTCATCTTATGTACTCAGATTAAATCAGTTAACACATTAAGTCAGGATACAACATTCAGCAGCAAGACAATAGCTATCAAAGCTTATCTCTCACACAGTACATAGTTTTCTCCTATAATAATCTGCTGTTTTCAGTTCCTGATGTGTCAGTATAGAATAAATGGGTTGCAAGTGGGTCCTAATTCAGATTTCAGATGCTGTCTCTTAGTAGCCAGAGATGTGTGAAAGAAGCTCATACACATGATATAAAGGAGAGCATTACTCTCACTTGCTATATATGACGGATATGTGACATAGTAAGAGTACATAACAAACAAACAAAGGGGGCAAATAGGAACTTTGAACCACGCCATCATCATCATCATCATCATTATCATTCATTAGACAGGTTTTTGATCTGTACAATGATAATTGTGATATCATCAGTCCTATTCTCATGCTCCAACCACAGTTTGTATGATTCCGCCGTAGCTGCTGCACATCCATCTCTCGGATCAGCGTATCTCCCCACCTGTAAACAACACACAACACATCTCTCAACCACGTTCAAAGGAGTTGTGTCTTTATGTCTTATATATATTACCATATCAACAACAGCTTGGCTTGGAAGAAACTCAAAGATCCCATCACTTGCAACAACAAAGAACAGATGATTCGGCGAAAGATGAACCATAGACACTTCAGGCTCTGCGGTAACACCAATCGCCTCAGCTGTAGAATCTCCAACGCTTCTAGTGAACGCTGTTCCTGGATACATACCGTTCTGTACCCAAAGCCTAGGCGGGTCACCTCCTTCGCTCTCTTCGTTAGCCCATGTTTGAATATTCGGATCTTTCAACCCTTCAACTTGATCAACAGTCAACACTCTAGCTCCACAAGCTTTCACCCTCTCGCATTCATCTTCCCTAAAAGGTGTCTGATCATAAGACAAATCCTCTGCTAGAACTCTGTTCCTGTCTTTAACAGCCAACACCGCTCTCGAATCACCTACATTAGCGACATAGATCTTGTCTCCAACGACAAGAACCGTAATAGCAGTAGTACCACTCATCGAATCATCGATCTCGCTCTCGTGCAACTCCTCGTTGACCCTCAAGAAAGCAGACTTGTAAGCCTTCTCCGGATCCTGAAGCAGAGCAGGGTCTTCAGACAGCATCTCCACGACCCTCTCCTTGACGAAACTCGAGCATTGCGTACCGAACACGCCGTGGCCATCGAAGACGCCGAAGAAATGAACGTTGGGGTTGCCTTGGAGCTCGGTTTTGATGCAGTAAGCGTCTTGGTTCTCCTTATCAGGCGAGTCAGGGTAGTACCCTCGCTGAGAGAGAACAGAGTAGACCATGTCGAAGTTGGGAGAAGGGACTTGGATCGATGACGAGAGAGGCTTCTGAACGACGACGCCAGGTTTGACCTTAGCGTCTCCGCCACGTCTATGAGAATCTCCTGATGATGACGAAGGTGGGTAACGGCTACAACATTTGCATTGAACACAACCCATCTAGAGAAAAAAAAACAGAGTCGATGATTGATTACACACACAATAAACGATTCTTCAAAAACAGAGGATGCTCTGTTTCTGCTAGAACAAGCGATCTCCTGAGAAACAGAGGGAAGGGTATTGGTTGGATTCAACAATGTCGTCTTGGGAAGTGAAGGGTTTGGGAGATGTCATGTTGTGTAGAAGGGGGAAGATGTAATAATTCAGACACAAAGACAGAATCTTTGTTTTGTCCGAAAGGTGGAATCTTTGTTTTACCCAATCCTGAGCAGAGGAAGAAGGAAGAAAAAAGGGAACAACTTTGGTCTCTTTTCTTCCTCTTTTATGTTTGATTCGTGTCTTCCTCAACGTTTCCCCTTAAAGGGTTATTGCGTCAACCCTTTGAAAGAGAAAGCGTCAGAAAAAATTCGAGGAACCCTTTGAAAGAGAAAGCGTCAAAAACAGAGGAATTTGTTCTTAAAGAAAAGAATATAAAAAAAAGAGAGAGAGAGAGAGGAAAGAGAGATGACTTTTGGTTGATCTGACGGATGGAGTGCACGGGTGGGTTTGGCCTCTGCACGAGTTCTCAAAACAAACAGAGATTTTTTGAGAAACCAATTGAATATCTTTCTTTCCCGAGAAAAAATCTAACTTTTCTCGTTTCCCTTTTTTCCCCTCTGTAGCGGGTCGGGTATCTTAGACATTATTGTTTCAGTTTAAAAAAGCTTAATGGGCCTAACGAATTTATTGGGCCATCACCTGTTATTTTACCTCTCTATCAGCTGTAACTTTCTACTTTCTACTGCTAGACAATATTTTTTTTGAATTAACACCATGCCCATGTCTGGCGATCGAAGTAAACCGACTATTCCGTAGATCCCAAAAATACAATACTAAATTATCTGGTGTCCAATAGAGATCGAACTGCAGATTCACGATGTTTGGATTATCTCTCAAGTGTCACTGACCCAAGACCCATTGGTTTACTGCTAGACAATTATACATTCAACAGAGTTCGTGTTGCAATGTCAACGCCTTACAAAAACTAGAGTTCATCTTACTACTAAATACACTTTCAACATTGAAGCTATAGAACACATAAGTATTTATTTTCTTCTAATTAAACATGGTTGCTATTTGCTTATATCAACTTAGGTCATGTGTTTACATTTAAATTCAGATGATGTTATTCTGTCTTGTAAGGTTCATGTACGGGTCAATCAATATGGATAAGTCATATAATTCTGGAAAAGAAAATTATTCGAGCATAAAAAAATCTTCAAAAATATGTTGAGGACCAGAACAGATAGAGCATAATGAATTGGACGATGTTTAAACCAGATTAATGATAAATGTGTGGGACGTGCAGCGACTATATATCTAGGTGAAGTTTGGGAGTAACAAACATTTTTCTTCTCAGATGGGGAGTAACTATCAGACTCTTTCTTATCATGCTTGAGATGGTGTTCTGTTATATTTGCCATCATATTATGGTTTAAACTGTTACTAAATAAAAGACAGCTCTATTTTGAGATGGATTTAGGTAAAAACATTTGTTATTTTACCAAACTAAATGAAAACCATATACAATACATAACATTTTAGAAGAGAACTGTTATTCTAATTTTAGAACTTTCTAAAAAAAATTTCCACCAGCACAGTCAACTAAAGTAAACGACAGCAAATCAAACTGATTAACACAATTTCATCGTTCTAAAATAAGCAATAATCTTTTATTACCAAAAACAAAAACATGCACCAATTTCTAAGAATCTTAGGAAAGTAGAAACAAAATCTAAAAACTCTCCCCTATTTCAGAGGAAATGGATTTTTTTTAAGACAAAGATTGTGTGGGAAACAGTCCGAACTTCAATCTCTTCCTCACATCTCGACTGCTAATAAAACAAGCCTCTCCTCAAATCCTTTATTCTAGCCCTTCCCTACCAGTGGCTCCTCTATTAACTATTTCATCTTCTTAATTTGTAATTAACCTTTTTTATAAAAACCAAAAAATATAATAAAAGACTTTTAACTGAGAATTAGGTTCAGGATGGCCTCAAGGAGCCGCTCCTACACACAACTCCTAGGCCTCCTGTCCTTTAACCTCCTCTTGTTCACAACCTCCACAAAGGCAGTTCGTGTTGGAGTCATTCTCCACAAGCCTTCTGCTCCAACCCTTCCTGTATTCAGAGAAGCCCCGGCTTTCAGGAACGGTGACCAATGCGGGAACCAAGACGCTGACCACATTCACATCGCCATGACGCTCGACACAAACTACCTCCGTGGAACAATGGCCGCTGTCTTGTCTCTCCTTCAACATTCAACTTGTCCTGAAAACCTATCTTTTCATTTCCTCTCCCTTGCTCATTTCGAAAACGACCTCTTCACCAGCATCAAATCCACATTTCCTTACCTCAACTTCAAGATTTATCAGTTCGATCCAAACCTAGTCCGCAGCAAGATCTCAAAATCCATCAGGGAAGCCCTAGACCAGCCTCTAAACTACGCGAGAATCTACCTCGCGGATATCATTCCTAGTAGTGTCAACCGGATCATATACCTAGACTCTGACCTCGTCGTGGTAGACGACATAGAGAAGCTATGGCATGTTGAGATGGAAGGTAAAGTCGTGGCGGCTCCAGAGTATTGCCATGCAAACTTCACGTACTATTTCACAAAAGCTTTCTGGTCGGACCCGGAACTAGTCAAAGTACTAGAAGGGAAACGACCGTGTTATTTCAACACGGGGGTGATGGTCGTGGACGTTGGTAAATGGAGGAGAGGAATGTATACACAAAAGGTAGAAGAGTGGATGACGGTTCAGAAGCAGAGGAGGATATACCATTTGGGATCATTGCCTCCGTTTCTGCTTATATTCGCCGGTGATATAAAAGCTGTTGACCACAGGTGGAACCAGCATGGTCTCGGAGGGGACAACTTCGAAGGGAAGTGTAGAACGTTGCATCCTGGTCCTATAAGTCTTCTTCATTGGAGTGGGAAAGGGAAGCCATGGTTGAGATTAGATTCAAGGAAACCATGTAGCGTGGATCATCTATGGGCTCCGTATGATCTTTACCGTACATCAAGACATTCGTTAGAAGAGTAGAGGCAAAACATATAACAAGATGGCACATATATTAATACTAGGAGAGGAGAAGGTACAAGAAGTTTTTTTTAGCGATCAAAGAGAGTGAATTTTTTATTTGTATTTTTTTGTAACACACACTCTTAATGCAAAAAGACGTTGTGCATGTGACATTGAGCTCAGTAGTGAGATGATATTATCATCATTATCATTTTATTTTTCTCTTATGCTTCAAGTTTTTTTTGTTCTTCTCCTATCATTGCTTCAACGTGTAATATATAGGTAGCATTACTGCACAAATGGAGGATTTTTAAATTAATTCTTTTAAACTGAAATGTCTAGTATCTTATTCTGTTAGAAACCGTTAGGATCATTGAGCTCAGTAGTGAGATGATATTATCATCATTATCATTTTATTTTTCTCTTATGCTTCAAGTTTTTTTTGTTCTTCTCCTATCATTGCTTCAACGTGTAATATGTAGGTAGCATTACTGCACAAATGGAGGATTTTTAAATTAATTCTTTTAAATTGAAATGTCTAGTATCTTATTCTGTTAGAAACCGTTAGGATCATAACGGGCATCTATTTGTCAAACCCTAGTCAAGTATACACACATAATCAATCATAGATTCTCTATGTATCCTAGAAACCACAAATTATACAGTTACAGAGAATGATCGATCGATAATGAAAACCTCACATTCCAAGTTGAAGAATTAGTAAATGAATATCTACTAACTGTAAATTGGTTTTAAATTGAAAATATTTAAAATTAATGATTGAAGTAGCATATAAATACTAAAACATCAAAATTTACTACAAAAATCCATAAAAACAAGGGAGGGGAAATCGGCAAAAGATCGCTTATTGTTCCAAATGTTATAGTCTCGATCTATGGTAAGTTCTTTTTGTTGCTTCTCATCAGATTATACAAGCTGAGAAATGCGTGATTATATGTTATGCTTTGGTATAGTTGCAAAGACCACTAATATGTTTTATAGCCTTCTTCTTCTTTTTTTTTTTTTTGTTTATACCTGCTAAAAGATTGAAAAGTAAAGTTATGCATTCGTCTCTTTAAAAAACAAAATTGCTTTGTTCGACAAGAATGAAAGGAAGTGGTATGCTCAACATCACTTCTATGCATTTTGCCCTATGTTATGTGTCATTGCTTTGTTTTTGGCTTATCTTTTGATAAAGGATAATTTACTGACTTAATGGATTATGTATTTTGTTGATTACATGTTTTGGTTAAATATATTCAATTAGCTAAAAATATTTAATCCGATAAAATATATTCAAAGAGAATATAATTGGTAAGATTGAATTTATCCGACGTCGAGCAGTGTGGAGATCTCCGGTGTTGAGCTAGGAGCTCTGTTCGAGGCAGAGACGTACTTAGAGAGCCTCATATCACCAAACGCATATGTTATTGATGGCTGAAGAAGACCTTACTCATTATTATTAACGTGTGTTGCGCAAAATCACATTTTCAACCATTCAAGATCAAATTGTTATGAACAATAGCTCACGTTAGCTATTTTTTGAGGAGCTACTCTAATTGTCTCGAGATCTTCAATCTTATCTAACTTTTCTTGTCATTTAAAAATTTAAATAAACATTTCCATAATCTTATATTTATTATTCTCATTATCATCTCATTGGATGTATTATTACCTCCTTATCCAAAATTCATTTTTAAACTTTTTTATTATTTGAGGTGATTGGTTGGATTGTAGATACTTTCTTTAACTTTTAAAATTTATCTAAGTTTTTTAAAATGTCAGTCAATTTTTAAAGTTACAAAAAATAAAGATAATTTTAAAACTCCTATTTATTAAATCATTATTTTATGTGATGTATGAAAAATATACAGATACAATTAGATGTAATAATAAAAATTATACAGATAAAATTTTACATCACAAAATTTAAAGAGGTATCTCAACCAATCACCTCATTGAGTTTTTTCTTAAATATACACTTTCAGAATCTTTTATTGTAAGTTGTAACTGCAATATATTCATTTTAATTATTTTGTATGATTTAAGGTCTGGCATTTAGTCTATTTTTTCTATTTTTTCCTTTTAGTCTGTGTTTCTTTGTTTTTAGTTGTGACTAGAGGTCTTTTGGGAAGCAGAACTAGATCTAGATCTTAGATCTGGAATCTTGGTTGAAGTTTGTAGGTGGTGGCTCGTTTTATCCTCGGTCGTGGGGGTCTCGAAGCTTCACTCTTTGGTATTGGTGCTAAGTGGTAAAGTGCTGAGGGTTTGGGAGCTCGTCATGGGTCTTGACTATTCTCATCAGTTCGGTCGCCGGAGTGTCTCAGAGTGTAGAGGTCACCTGCAGGTCGGTGCTTGATGGCTTGCATCGATGGAAAGTCATGTTCTTGCTCAAGGGAGCTTTGACTTTTGCGTACTCAATTTGAGATTTGAGAGGAACGGAATGAGATAGATGTTTATCGGAGTTATTGCGTCATTGTTGGTCTTTTGTCTTGATAGTCCTGGATTTGGTGTGGTTATTATCCAGGTTACCGGTTGTATGAATAAGGCGTGGCGGGAAGCTTTTATAGGCTTAGTGGGATGATAGTGCGTATGGCGTGAGGTGAGCCCTCTCAAGGTCCAATGGCGAGACTTAGTTGGGATTGAAGGTTTTTACAACGACGGTTAAGGATTCTAATCCTCTCAATTCAGTTTATGTGTTAGTGATGTTCTTATGCTTCCGATCTGTCTCGTTGCTCTTCTCAACTTGTGTTGATTGTTTGAGGAGTTCTCATTAGGTAAGCTCGTCTTGGAGTGCAAGGTGTGCTCTCGTCTCCTGTAGTCTGTCTTCCTCCCCGCCTCTAGTCATCTTTTTCTTTGTCTTTCTTAGCTTTTGGTTGTATTGTGTCCTTTCTTTTGGCTCCGGGTGGTATTTGTTACCTCGCTGGCTTTTGGCTTCGACTCTGTCTAAAATGTTGTTTGATCTAATCTTAATCTACCAGATGACAAAAAAAAAAAAAAAGGTCTGGCATTTACTGAGGACGGTAAAAACATTTCACCGGTTAAAAGACTAGTTTTTAATAATTTCTGGTGATTAAAATACCAAAATGTCTATAAACAATAGAGGGGCTTATATGTAAAAGAGCCACCGTCGTCCTCCTCCTAACATGCTCCATCTCCTCCATCTCTCCGACGAAGATCCCACCAGCATGCCCCCTTCCCACACCTCCTCCTCCTCTCGATCCTCCTCATCCTCATCTCTCCACCCTTGCAAACACTCTCCGTCCGCGACCCTCGACCTCCTAATCCTCCTCCTCGTCCTCTTCTCCGCAGCCTTCCTCCTCTCCTCCTATTTCTCCTACCTCTTCCACTCCCTCTCCCTCCTCTCCTCCCACTTCCCTTCCCAAGATCTCTCCTCAATCCCCCCTGCCTCCTACCTCTTCGCCTTCGCCGTCTTCTTCGCCGCCTCGATCGCGTTCCTCGACTTATGCTGCGGGCCCAGATCGAGAAAGTGCCGGAACCCCAAGTGCAGGGGGATGAAGAAGGCGATGGAGTTCGATCTGCAGATACAGACGGAGGATTGCGTCAGATCGGGAGGGGGAGGGAGCAAGGAGATCGATCGGTTGCCGTGGAAAGGAGGGAGCGAAGGGAATCCTGATTACGAGTGTCTGAGAGCTGAGCTGAGGAGGATGGCTCCGGTTAATGGTCGTGCTGTGTTGCTTTTCCGATCTAGATGTGGTTGTCCTGTTGCGAAGCTTCAGGGTTGGGGACCTAAGCGTGGTCGGCGTCATAAAAAGTAAGTGACTTTTCTTTGATTATTGCCAAAAGAAACACAATCTTTCATCTTGTTGAAGTTTTTGTCTGAATTTCATTTCTGTTTTGTCTGAACATAACACATTGAATATTACTACCAAACCCCAATCTTGTTGAGTTTTGTCTGAATTCAATTCTCTTTTGTCTGAATATAGCATAAGCCATTGATCACATTGATCAGTTTTCATATGATTCTTGCTTGTGATTGATAATATTGTCTTAAGTAAAGACAATTCTCTTTGTCTCTTATGTAATTTTCTTGAATTACTACCAAACCCCAATCTTTCATCTTGTTTAGTTTTGTCTGAATTTCAATTATCTTTTGTCTCTTTGAGTTTTGTCTGAGCATAACATAAGATATTGATCAGTTTTCATCTGATTCTTGCTTGTGATTGATAAGTAGTATGTGTTTTCTTTTCTATTGGCCATTTGAAAATGAAGTATTGAATTGTGAAGTCTATTGGTAGAAGAGAGTAGCTTTTTTACTCTTCATGGATGTGCTGATCAGATACGCTGTGATTTTGAGGTGATTTGAGTATTCCAAGTGAGAAATGAAAGGGAATCAAAGGAACATGGTGATGTTTAGTGTTGTGATATTCATCAGGTTGTCTCTGTATCCATTTTTAAACGATTAGAAAGGTTATATATATATATCCAGAAGGATATTATCTTGGCACATATACATCTTTTTGTAGCTGTAGTACTGGAGTTTTGAGTATAGTAAGTTCGAAATTAAGGAAAGAAAGTCCTGGATGAGTTAAATTTGAAGAAAAAATGGGAACTTTTGGATATGGAGTATGATTTTCTCTGGTGTAGATCTGTTCTAACTAGAAATCATGTTCCTTGTCTCATGCTGGTGGTTCCCCGGTGTAGGCTTAGTAGTATTATACTAATAGCAAAGCATAAGAGGCAAGGAGTAGCACCTTATGTCCAGTTGATTGCCCTCACTGATAGGAAACTCCCATCTTTGCTGCAACTGTTATTTTTTTTGCAAAGTCTCTTGGTGCTTTTGCTTTTACAATATTTTTTTTTCCAAAAGTTTGCTTTATTAATGATTCTTGATTTAACAAAGCTTTGAGATTCCACTTTGATATGATGTGTTGTATACAACATGATCCTCGATGTACATTTCCGGCTCAGTTTACTACTATACCCTGGTATTGTAGTGCCTAGCACCAATACATGGTTGTGCTACTAGTCAACTGCCAATCACTCTCTTATATTATTGATCTGTAGATAACTTGTAATATTATCACAACACATGACTAAGGCCATTTCTTGGCTACTCATCACTTGATTTTGTAATTTGTATAAGTTTGGTCTCTTTGTTCGTCTGCTTCATATCTCTGATTTGATCTTATAATTATCTTAGAGAACATTTTATTCTGAACTCATTGGCTTATGCGCTACTGGATCCTGATACATCATTTCATGCATTTCACCTTGTGCAGATCGCAAGCAAATTTGGCTCTAAAGGGAGGGATAGACAAGCGCTGATCAGAGATCGATGAGAACTCTTCCAATCTATCATTATAGATGCTATCACATTTAATGTTTGCAGAGTTCATCTGGAAAACTAAAGAAAATCCATACAGCTCCGTTTACGTGGGTTTTCTTTTCTTTTTACCTTAGAAATGTCTCAGTATACAATTTGAACACTTTTATTGAACGAGTTACATACCATGGCACAAACTAAAGAAGAGATAAATCTAATTGCGAATAATGGTTGATGTGAATCTTTTTCTTGTTTAATAGGATAATTAGACTCCTTCAGATGATAGCTTACTGACATTGTATTCAAACATTGTAGAAGCAAGCTAAGTCCTCAATTGAGAGAGAAGTGGTTTTGGTCATAGAATCTTTTGGGGCCAAACAAAAAATACAGAAACAACATTTTCACTCTACTTACTGGACAACACTGATCACAATCACTAATCCTTTTACAAATGACAAATACACAAATCACGACTCTTCTACCAAATGGCTCCAACATCAGTTACTCTTTCCCTCAAGAGTTAGTTACTTAGTGTAACCGTTGCTTCACTCGTCTCCCATTCACGTCACAGCCCTCAACATATAACTCCTTCCCATGCCCTGAAGATGCTAAAGAATGCTCACTCAGCCTAGCCACATACTCCAGCAGCTCGCTTAGTAAGCACGGGCAGCTTTCCTTCAGATAATCAAACCCATCCGTTTCCATCACAGCTAAAAGAAAAAGAGCGGTTTCAAATTCAAGATTTTGATGATTCAAGCAAAAAACGAACAATCTTCTTGTTCTTTTTTTTTTACCTTTTAGATTCTCTGGCAAAGCTATGAATTTGAGGCAGGCAGCTTTCAGCTGGAAACAATGATGCTGCTCTGCTAGAGCCAAGGTGGTTGCAACCGTGTTGATGCTAATCCCTTCACAAAGCTGTGACTCGCAGATTGTTCTAAGCCTCTCTAGAGCATAACGGTCTGCAGCTGCAAGCAGATGCTGAGCCACAAGAGTCGCTGCCCATTTCAAATCTGTCCCCATAACGTCTTCCATATCAGGCAATTCATCCCAGTAGATAAAATGTAGGAACATCTGCAAAAACAAAACACAGTATAAGAAAAAGGTTAAAGACAATGAACCAAGAAAGCAATCTCTTTGTTAAAAGGGAGGACCTTGAAAATGGGAGCTTCTATGTCTTCTATGTCTATACATTTAGTATCATGGCTCTTCAACGGGCCAAAGATATGAGCCCTGAAAACAGGAGAACGAGCTGCAAGAACCAGTTTATGAGCAGGAAACGTCTCTCCATCAACATGGAAAGTAACATCAGCTCCTCTCCCACTCTCCAGAAGCTTCCCAAACTGATGACCAAAATCAGAAACCGGCACAGGGATATTATAACTCCTCGGTCCCTCCGTACGTGACTTCACAAGCCCGACACAACACCGAACCAACAGACAATTGTCCTTCAAGTAGTCAGATGACTCAAGAAGAGTCCTCTTGAAAAACCGCTTGTACCCCCTAAAAAATCAACACATCACTACAATGTTGAGAGAGAGAGAGACAAAAACAAAAAGGACGAGACTTTAAAAACTCACCACATGCTTCCTCTGTACTTAAGAGTATAAGGTCCGCTCTCGAGCGTCCTCCCGAAATGGCTATGGACTTTATGTCTCTCGTTACCGCTCTGATCCACGAGGGTCAGCTCGAACAAGGCCCTGACGTCAGCTCCTTCGCTAGCGAGGGCGATGAAGAGAGACACGTAGACGGAGTTATCCTCGGGGCTCTTCCCATCCGGGTAGAAGTAGATGGCCCAGGAGTAGCCGCCGAGGACGAAGGTCTCGGAGGCGACGTATTTGCCTACGCCCATCCCTTTGATTAGAGAGTAGCCGCTGATCTTGAACTCGTGGGTGCCGTTGATCGTTTCCGTGTGGGAGGTTGACTCCGTGAGAGACGGTGGTGGTTTCGGAACCCTAATTGCGTCCATTCAAACAGAGAGCGAGATTTTTAAAGGTGACGACTTTGTTGGTGAAAATTGAGGGTTTCTTCGATCTGATTGCTTGGGATCAAGACCCAGGTTTTGGAATCTCGAAAGAAGATTGGATGGGATTGATTTGGGTGGGAAATTAGGGTTTCGAATTAGAAGGGGGTAAAGGTCGAGAATTTGAGAGACGAAAAGGTTTTTTTTTTTGTGGAATGAGGAGCCAAGCAGATAATTGGTGGTAATCGGAGCTGAATCGTCGTGGATCGTGACGACGACGTTGGCTGAAACGAGAGGATGAGAGAGATGGGAGAGAGAGAGAGAGAGAGAGAGAGAGAGAGAGAGAGGATGAACACTTTACTTGTTCATCGGTCTCCTTTCATAACATTTGGTAAGTAACGATGTATATAAAGATAAATAAATAAAAAATAGTAGGAGCTGGATTTTATCAGTTAAGAGTTATTTGTTTTGGTAATAATACCAGCGAAATAAAATAAAAATGATAGATGAATTCAATTCACTTTGATAACATGGTTAGATGTTTGTAATCTCTTTGTGACAATCATGATTAAGTGCCATTGTTGGCAGATTAAGATCTAGATTTGTATATACTAAAGGGTAGCTCAAAGATATGATATGTCCATCTTGTGCATGTTTAAGGCCACTATTATCGATAAAAAAAATTTAAGGAGAGACTCTCACAAAATATATTAATAATTAATCAGAGAGTTTTTCAAAAACTTAGAACATTTTTATATCAGATTTATCTCAAATATTTTGTATATAAGTATCTCAAGTTTTTGAATAATTTTTAGTTAATTATTAATATAATTTGTGTTCATATTATAAGAAATTATACATGAAAGTCTTTTAATGTGGATGTCTTAGAACATTGCTATTGAATATTTTATTACCGAAAGAAGTTAAAAATAAGAAAGAGAAAAGGTTGATTTTTTGTGTTTGAGAAACTCTCAAACATTTATTTTTAAAAAAGCTCAATTTGCATGTGTAATTAAAGTATTAAACTGATGGCTTTGGTTGGAGATCATCGATTCCTGAATCTCAAGCTCTCTTCCATAGCTTCTACAACTAGCCTCCCCTGCTGCTTCCCCATCGCAGCCACCACAACACCTCTGCAACAGTTACAGCTTCTGATTTGGAGATAATCAACGTTCTCGGCTTGAGGAAACGATCATGGAAAATTACTTACAACTTTGACTCGGATACAACAAGGTCGATATAAGTTAAAACATAGCTAATTCAAGGGTAAGTAACTAAAACATAGGTAAAGGTCGATACAGGTTTTTTCTTAAGGTCGATAAATGTTCAACAATAATTAAGTTTACATGAGCTTATTTCTAGCGAGGTGTCAAACATGCTCATGTAACGATACACGCTAGCTAGTACTTGTATACTTTTAGCTTTAGTTGGTAGAGACGATGCCTTCAGGCACAAAGCTTTTCTGAACTTCAAAGGTTAGCTCCTCTAAGCTTATGTGACACTCCAGTCCTATCTGCATAAGTAAAATTTAATTATTTTGAGCCTGAATCAATATAAAGAACCAAAAATTTCATATTTAATTAATGTTATTTGATCCAAATATAAACTGGATCAAGGCGTTAACTCACCGCAGATTTATAGTTTTATACCCCAAATTCAGTCTAATATCTGATGATATTTAGTGAGTTTAATTGGCTATTAATGGTAGTGATTGAGCTTAACATATATGTACCTTAACAACGAAGAAGTACAAGACAGTCTCCTCCATGCTACTAATATTGAGATGAAGAACCTGAAAAGATAGCTTCTCCAAGGCGGATATGATCCTCACAAGCTGGCCCTCAATTCGTCTAGAGACAACTCTCAATACAACGTTAGAGCCTGAGATCTTAGCATCTACGTTAGCATGAGGAGAGTTGCAACATGCTCCTACTTCCTTGAAAGTGCTTGTGGTCATTACATTCTCTATTCGACTAAACGGCACTCTGGTGGTTGCGTTAGTGGTGGTGGCTGCGGCTAATATGGATGGCTCGAGTGTTTGGTGATCATACGGAAAAGAAGGCCGGTTGAGTGTCTTTCGACGTTTCTTGGACTCGAGAACCTGTACCAATTGCTGCATCTCTTTGATGAACTCTATTACTCCTCCGATTATCGAAGCTTGATCTCCCTAATAATACCGATCAATCGAAAACAAGACCATACTTATGAATATATTGGTGCATGCAAGTAGAAATTTAATTTGTTTTAACAAGTTAACAATTATAAAAACATAGTCTATCATAACACATATACAAAAGAACAAACACAAAGAGAATATACACAACATGTTTCACCAAAATTAGTAACTTTAGAATATCCATGGTTAGAAAGATTACCATGCAACCTTTTTGAGAAAGATAACTTTAGAATATCCATGGTTAGAAAGATTACCATGCAACCTTTTTGAGAAAGATAACTTTAGAATATCGAGAACTTTTTCTTTGAGAAAAAGCAATTATCCGAAAATATACTTTTAACTAAAGAAACTATTCGAGAAATCTCTGATCATTGAACCAAGAAAAAGATCCACAATCTCTAGGGTAAAATTCAATTAAATTGAGTATGAAAGAAAAATATATAACATGAAAGTTACCCTTTTGATATAGAAACAAGGAGTCAAAGAACGAAGGGATTTAAGATGCTCGTTCATTTGCCTTCTTCGATTCCTCTCAACAGCGATGTGAGACATGATCTTTGATCAATATTCAGTTATATATATGTATATCTCAGAGATATTATCTCTTATACGGTTCTTATCTATAAAGAAGAAGATGGTGATCGCTTTTCACCTTTTCCGATACATTCTTCAAAACAATGTGGTATTTATACAGCCGCAACAACGAGAGAGTTACTAGTTAGGGTTTAGATTTTCTTTTCAATGATTCATAAATGCACTACGTCGCTGTCTCGTGACAGTCTTTTCTCTTATAAACTTTCTCTCTCTCTTACTATTCTCTCTATCAGTGTGTATAAGTACAAAGTAGAGAAAGGTATGCATAATTGCATATACATAAAGATACGTCACGTTTGTGAAGTTGCATACATTTACATTCACTGCGTGATGTCTTTTATGATTTATATTGTAACTTCATTTAGAGTGCATGCCTTTGCACCACCTTCTTTTACTTCTACTTTCGACCCTTGTGCCTCTTTTTAGCTCTAAATTACTGCATTTCCTTTAAAAAAAAGCTATTGGATTACTGATGGAAGATATCATTTTGTGTTAATAGAGATATTTTACAGATGAATATAAATAAGTAGACTATTCAATTCTTGCAATCAAGACTAATTAGAAGCAATAACGTGTGATTTAACTTTTCTTTTTGTGAAAAGTGATCTGACTTTTAATATGAAAAGGTTCATCATGACCGCACAAAAATTTGGTTTAACTTGTTATTTGAATACCCACTCTAGACAAACGTTGGGTATCTTATACGAAATTCATATTTTATGGAATCAAATTTTAGATCCATCAAAGGGTTTTGTAAAATTAATAAATATAACAAAATGTATAATTTAACTATTGCTTACCTTTTTATATCATTTTTTGCTTAATCATTCTAGCATTTCATCCCACAATTTGTTTTCCCCGTTGTATTACCAGTCGATCGGAACCTCATGTTATTTTTTAATCTGGATCAATTTCTGGCTCTAGTTACAAGATCTTTTTTTAAAAAAAAAATTTAACCCTTGTAGCAAACTTAAATTGTTAAAGTCTCTTTCACGAGTCTCAACTACATGGACGGCTCATTATGATTCCTCCCAAAAACTGGAAATTCTTAAATTTCTGTTCTTTAAAAGTGATAGAGATTCTTAAATTTCTGGCTCTGTTTTTTTCTTCAAAATAAGTTAACATATATCAATGCATGACAGAAACTTTGTCACAAACTTAAGTTGTTCAAGTTTTTTAATTAGTCCAGGAAATGGGGAAGCCGGAAAGAAAATGTTCGTGACATATGTTTGTTTTTTGTGTAAAAGATGACATATGTTTATTGCCGCCAATGCTATGCTACAATATGTATAAAACATGCAAAGGTGCATGCCTCCATTTAATTAAATATTAACGCATCGCTATTCAATTTGTCCATGGTCTATCACGTTATCTAATACTGATCGGCAAGGCAATACGAAAATACAAAAAAAAAAAATAATCAATTTACAATAAGAAAACTCACGCTCGATCAAGACACAATGTGCATGCACTGATGCACATAACGTAGCATAGCATTGGCGGCAACAAATACACAATTAATATCTTTTTTTTTAACAACATCATAAGCTTTATTGGGTAGTACAAATAATCCATCAACCAAAGAGAAGGGAGATCATGATAAACAGATGAACATGAAATACTATGAACATAATTAATATCTTATCCGAAGAAAATAAGCTAATTAGAACCAACAACTCAAGATACATCATCTTATAAATTATGATTTTTAATCAGCAAAACATAGTTTTACGAATCTGGTTTGGGATTGGTTAAAGTGCATTCATCCTCCTCGAAAATATTCATTCTAGACTTCTAGTAACTAAAGAAGTAAATTCTGCGTTTTCATTTATTTCAGTTTCGCAATTGGACATGGCAAATAGCTCACCATCAATTGTTCACAAGAAAAATCCTTCACAACACGAAACTAATGAAGTTTTCTTGTCATCACGAGACTTGTTCGTAATCTCTTGAGAGTTATCTTCTATTCTTCTTATTAGCTGAGTCCTCATCATATACTGCGTATAACCAAAAAACATAATTTGTATTAATACGAGTTGGATTACAAATTTACAACGTAAACTGTGCCCGTTGCAAACATATGCTGACATTTCAGTCTTCGAATCAGCGTTTGTTACCCATCTAAATCCAGTTCACTTTCGTTTTATGAACTCAAAAAGTAACGTGGCTCTAGCTGAGGTCGTTTCATTTTACCTCCTTAGGTAGCTCCAACTCCGAAGAGATGAAACAACACTTCTTTCTATCTTCTCGCTAAGCGAAATGGATTAATGACAGTTATATATTATGCATGTACAACAATCAACGAGCACCAGTGGTCTAGTGGTAGGTACCCTGCCACGGTACAGACCCGGGTTCGATTCCCGGCTGGTGCATATTTTTGCATTGTGTTAAGCTTTTATTGATTTTGCGCCGTCAAATTTTTTCATTTATCGGCAATGGACTTTCCGCTGTATTTAGATTTTAGACCAATATATATTTTTATAAGCTGTCTATGAATTAAAAACATGCCTTTTTTTTTGTAACTACAAAAACATGTCTTGTTAATTATGATTAAATGTTTAAAGGTAATCGTAGCAAGAAATGTTAAAGGTAATTTCATCTCTACTTCCTTTCTTTTGTGTAAACACGAAGCTTCTTTATCTTCTTCTTCTATATGATCGATTCGATGAAGCAAATCGTACAGGAACTGTAACAATGTGCTGGATAGAACAAGGATTGTTCAAAAAAAAAAAAAGTGCTGGATAGAACAAGGAAAACAACAACAATCTCTTGTTTCTTCTGCACTTGGCGTTTTTGTTGGAGATGCTGAGCTCAAAGATCATAAAATGGTTTAAGCTTTTTTGGTTGGATGACTAGATTATTTGGGTAGGAATATGTAGTTAGGTTGATAATCTTAGTCACTTTCTGTTGTTCAATGTTTTATATAGTGTGAGAGTTACGTTTGTTTTATATAGTGTGAGAGTTACGTTATATACCCAAGTATCTATTTATTTTCAATTTTATTAGTTTTGGGCCATTTACTTCTTTTTAATGGGTAAAGACGGCAAATTAGATGTGTTTTTTTTTAATTGTTTAGGCCCAAAAGCATCGAAGCTGTGAAGTACTGATAACAAGACGAACAAATAGGTGTACTGTCTGTCTGGATCATTTTGATCTGTGTCTGACAAATCATCTGAGATTCGAGGTTACGACTAACTAGTGCACGTGTAGGCCTGTCTGGCTGGCCACTTCCACTTGCTGAAAAAGGTATTTCTTTTGCGTTTGCGCGGACATAAAGAGTTACGTGCATATGTGTTTGTATTAAACACCTAGATCAAGAAACTTTTTCAAGCAGATATATTGTAGTTTTATATATCATATTCCCTTTTTTAACAGCATATATATCATATTCCTAAAGTTGATAATTTCAATTGGTACCATTTACTAGTCCCTACGGATCAGTTTATTAGAAGTTGGGGGTTTAATATGATATATTTTGATTTTGTAAAGAACTTAAAATTCTGGTTTGATTCGTATTTTGTTATGGTTTTCATATATCAAGTAAATTAGTAGAGTATAATCGTTTAAACCAGCTTAAATAGTTTATTTGGATTATTTTTTTTTTTGATAAAGAGTTTATTTGGAATTTGGATCGATCGATTTATTTGGTCCGGTTTATTGGGACTGAGCATCCTTACTCATTTCAATTTGAAAATGATTTTTCAACAAAATAATTACTACATCCAGAATTTCTTTTTGTAAAACAAGGATGAAGTAACTAGTAGTGAATCAAGACATGTATACCACTTCAACCGCACGATCTTCCACCAGCTCAATTTCCTTACCTACTCGGTAACTAGTAGTGAATCAAGTCATTATATAATTCACAAATGACAAATCGGGGACTAAATAAAAAACCAAGTTGGTAATTGTGACATGACATGAGCCTTAGCAAGAAGCTCGTGAGAGACTATGTGATTCTCCTTTAGATACTTAACTCTTATCTCATTGATACGTGGCCATTTAGGGATCATCGAGTAAACGTAGAGATAGAACTTACTTCACCTGAATCTGAAATATGGTCCAGTTTGGTTTAAAGCTAAGGGGGATGGGTTTGTTTTATACCGACCTTATCGGAGATAATAATTTTACCATGTGTAACGAAAAATATAAGTTGAGCTTGATATGGGTGCTTTGTTCTTGCTGTGAATTGTAAGCTTTTGATTTAATATCATAAGGATTTGCAAGTAGTAGCACCATTGTACAGACCTTCCTTCGTGACCCATTTGTGTGTGTGGGGACTTTTGCCAGATTAGATTGCATTATATATTCTTCTATCTTTACTTTGGCCCCAGTCTCCCACATGCATTTCTCTATGTACCCCCTCTCCCTCAGACCTCAAGCTTTTGCCTATTTATGTCACCCTTTGAATATTCCTCCTCACAACTCACTTGAACCACTTTTTACTAAACACTTCTTTATACTAACAGCAAAAGGCTAACTGATAGTCTGAAAGATATATATGGACCTTGAGCTTGATGATGATGTCTTCTTTGCAGACATAAGCAAGCAAATCAATCTCTTAATCACTGATGAAGATGAAAAGAACCCTATCTCACTTTCCTCGTCTGTCTCTTTCAAGGTTTGTCCAATTTAATCTCTCCCTCGGTTTCTCTCCATCTCTCAATTAGTGAATAAATGTGGATGATATATTTGAAATCCTTGTTCAGAGAAAACCACCAAACATCAGCAACACCACATATGATGTACCATGAGCAGAACTACAACTTAATTAGAGAGAGCAAAGGGACAGGAGTGTTCATCCCAAGATGTTCCCAGCCAGGAAAGAAACAAAATAATCATCCTCATCAGAAGAAGCAAGGGAGTTTCGGTTCCCTCGTCCCCAAGCAACAGTTTCCTCAATATGTTTATGACAACAACAACTCAACTCTCAACAATCAGGAACGCATCACCCTACATCATGCAGCTTCAACTAATCCAAGAAGAACCTTCAGAGATGCAGCATCTCTCTTCACTTAGCCTCAATCAAGATTCAAGACATGGATTTTGTGTCACTAATTCATATTATAATAATTGACTATTAGTGTTCTAAAAAGTATAATTGATTATTCATATTTATAGATTAGATGTTTGTAAAGTCAGTAATTATTAGTGTTCCAAAAAATCTAAATGATTATTCATATTTATAGATTTGTTGTTTGTAAAGTCAGAAATAGTAAGTAACCATCAATCCAAATGGATTTGCTGCGACTTATGCAACTGTTTACACAAATTTATTCACTCACTGTTACCGTACCAGTTTTTCTAATTATTTGAAGTCGACTGGAAAATAAACCCATGAAACTAGTCCTCAATTATCAATAGAGAAATTAATCTGGACAAGGACAAGTCTCATGTGAGATTGAAAAATCATCCATGTCAGGTCCACAACCAATCAATCTCTGTGGGACCTGAGGTCCTCAGAGGAAAAAGACTTACAAGCACAACTCACACCCACATGTTCATCACTCTCTTTTTTTTTCACGCTGGAACTTCATTACCATATCAAGGAGGAATACAAGATCGAAAGACATACAGCAGGAGGATAACAAGCTCATCCCCTGAGACTAAAAGCCCACAAATGAGAGAACCAATCACTCTCTTTTTCATTTTGTTAATTTATTAGATTTTGGTCGGCTAATAATTTATTATATTTAATCTCTTCTTATTGAACATACATAATAGTATTTCTTCTTTGAGAAAGAGAGTGGGAGATAAGAATAAGAAGACCATGGAGATATGGTTTTGTAGTAGATAAAACAGTTTTGTTTCGATTTCTTTCTCAAAGATTCTATAGGCCCTTCTTTTTATATATAAAGAAGCATTAGGTTGTAAAAAGTTTTTTTTTGAAGTGAATAAATTTAAAATTCTTTCAAAAAAAAAAGAACATACATAATAGTATTGAAAGTCGCAATGTAGGCATTTCTATGTAGCAGCTGTATGTTTTCTACTTTTCTATCAACTAGCTGCAATTTATTTAAATTAAATGTCACATAAGACTAAGCATCAATATGTGAAAGTATTTACTGAATATATGTTTCGCACAAGTTTTTTAACACACGTAGTCACGTAATCAGTTATCAACCTCTCTTGAGGAACTGGTTCCAGAAAAAAAAAAGATTAATCTCACAAAATAATTATAGTCACGTGTATATCTTTTTATATAGTTGCGGTATAAAATATGTTATCATTTTGATTTGTTTGATAAAATGTCGTACTACTACATTTGAAATTGGAAAATCATAGATAAGAGATTTTCTTAAGCTAAAACTTGAACTACTTTACAATTATTTTAGTAAAGTAGTATTGATATCTGGTATGTGATTTATGGATCTCACTGTTTTGATTTTGGGACTTTGATAACATATGAACGTGGTAAGTTATAATCTTATGGGGTGTGTTTGATTACATCTTGGCACTTACGGTAGATGTTTTGTAATAGCAAATCAATTAAATCATTTTAGTTTTCAAGAACTTAGTCAATAAAATAGTTGCGTTTTGCAAATAGCTTATTCTTATTGCACCCTACTCATAACAACGACCACGTATAGGAGCCTCCGCGAATAAGTTAGTTAAAAAGGGCCTAGAATGGTCGGTGCAACGTTAAAATCGAGCATACAAGAAAAGCAATAAAAAACAATTATCAAGAGTAAAAGCTAAGTAACCATTTGCTCACTCTCTTCTATATAAAGATATAAAAGCCATTCATTGCCAAGAAGAATAAAACAAAATCTCATAAGAGAGTTCTCTCGAATCAGTTTCAATGGCCACTGACAACAAGCTTCCACTTCTTCTCTTTCTCTCCATCATCATTCTTTTCCTCAACACCCCTGTGCTTGGCGACACTGGTAACTCTCTCTGTCTTCCATGATCTTCTTGTTCAAGTAAACTCTATGTTCTTTTCAAGAAATGAACATTATAGTTTTACAAGATCAACAAAAATAAAACCTCTATACTTGGTTCCACATAAAAAAAGTTAGAAAAATACGGAAACAAATTAAAAGCAATCAATACTTTAGCCGTTAAAAAAAAAACTCTTATGTTCTTGAAGATTCTCTCTCTTGATAGATTCGCTGTGTTTACTTTAGATCTTGTCTGAAATATATTAGGATCTATTCTTTCACTTCATTTAGAAGTTCTTCACTAGATCTATGTCAGTGAACAACTAATAATTTCTCAAGTATACTAATCTACAATCATGAATCTATAGATTAATTACTTTCATTAGAGATTGTGAATATGCCCCTACAAATTATATAAATTTTAATTAGTCTTTTTGACTTTGCAGATGAAGAGGACGTTCTTTTCACAGGCATCAACAGCTACAGAACATCACAGAATCTCACAACTTTAACCAAGAACGAAAACGCAGAGTGTCTAGCCGACGAAATCGCTGAACAGTTCAAGAACAGACCATGTACCAACGACACTGGTTCAGCCACAGTACCTGGAACCGAACCACAGTTCGCAGATTACCCTAAGATTCTAACTAAATGCCACTTAAACGTGTCCGACACAAGAGATGGTTCGATTATGCCCGCATGTGTTCCTCGTTTAGAGTCGAGCCTTGTCCTCACAAACTTCACCAAGTCACAATACTCGATGAGTTTGAACGATTCCAAGTTTACGGGAATCGGTATTGGTAAAGAAAATGATTGGATCGTTGTGGTTCTCACTACCAATACACCAGGAGGAAGCTATTCTACAGATACAAATACAAAAGATGATGGTGATCATGATGATGATGATCATGATGATGATTCTAGTGGCTTCACCTTTAGTATTGGCCTCGTTAATTATTTGCTAGTTCTCATCATGTCCTTTTGTCTCTTCCTCTGCTGAGATATCTATCACATTCACATGTTTTGAGTTTTTTGTTTTTTGTTTTTTTTGTTTTTTTATCTCAACTCTTCTTTAGACTATGAATAATTTCTGATTGTGATATTTTACTATTTTTATTTGAATTGAAACAAATATATCTTCTCATTTAAACTTAAAATAAACTGACATGCAATATGTCATGTATTCAAATTAAACTAATACACCTGACAAAACAAATTAAACTAAAGCATATTGCATGTGTGATAGTAATAGGATGTATTAAAAATATATTTTTCTGTCGGTGAGTTTTGTAGAGATAGACCAAGATTATTCAACGACCGACACACCATCTGGATATTTGACACGTGGGAACTTTATGCACTCCGTGAAATTTATGCAGGCTTAAGAGCTTGATTAATGATTCTTAACATAATATAAAAAACTGTTTCTTAACTTTTAACTAAAAAAGCTAAGAACCGGTTCTTAAAATAAAAGATTTAAAAACCAGTTCTTAGTTTTTTTAGTTAAAAGTTAAGAGATGGTTTTTTATATTCCACTAAGAACTATATCCTAAAAATCCTCGATACTCATGCTCTAAGGATCCGATAGATAAGACCCACTAGTGAAGGATAACATCTGATGAGCATATAAAATCGAACAAACAAAATCATTTTTTTTTTCAATTCGAAACCGAATAAAACCAGAGTTGATGCACACATGCAATAGACCAAGTAGTTGTTTCAAACCATATTATATATTTCCCTAACTAAAAAGAGCATAAACCCTAGCTAAGGCTTATGTGATCGATCATACATAGAAGGAACTTATTAATACTCATTCAATTTCACCAACTAATGAAAAAACTATACATAAAGATGAATCTCAGCCACACATTCTACGGAAAAGAGCAGAAAATAATCATACAATGTTTTCCAAACCCCTCCACATTGGTGAAAATTTTAAAATAACAACTTTATATATACAACACATTGCACAAATGGTTTGAAGAAACTGTCATGGTTGGGATGGATTCTGGAGACGGAAGTACTTGCGACATAGACAAAAAATTTGAGAAGGCAAGTGATGTTAATTCTCTTTAAGGCATTGGTGATATGCAAAGACAATATAATAACAAAATAGATAAGAAACCATGTACAAGTTTAGCACCTATAGATCGATCTAGTCCATTACAAAAACAAACACACTCGCAAGACTTTATGTTCTCATAGACTTGACTTTAACACCCTCTCAATGTGGATCTTTTCAATAGCCAAGAAATAGATCTAGACAATTCCATAGAAGAGTTGAAACATTGAATTTGATATCTTGGCAACTATCATTTTATACTTATTGGTCTGAAGGAGTCTTGTGGCATTGCTCAACCAGTTAAAAATTCCAAATTTTACTAATAGAATTCATGCCTTCCATTATGAATTGTGCATGGAAAATAGTTTTATCTGGGGAACCATACATCTAAACTTTATTATTATTTGAATTATGTGTATATTAATTCTATATTATATTACTATTTGTTAAAATTTATTTTCTCAATGCCTTTTTTTGATTTCATGAACGCATCATTCACAATGCATGCTAGTTTTGATCAACAATTAATAACTACTCAAATACTCACTCTGTATGTATATTCATTGTAAA
>CM028690.1:57066110-57175366 GCA_016771965.1 Brassica carinata | reverse complement strand
CTATATTTCATGAAGAGAGTTTAGAATACGTTAATTCAAATGTATAATGTGTTTTGATTTTTTACAAATGAAAGAGCATAAACTTTAGTATATAGAGCATTTACCTAAAACTCAATATTTTAAGGGTTAACCCAGTTTTGAAAAAATTGAAAAATATGAAAATCTGGTTTTAATGTATAGTTTCATCGAAAGCACTGACATAAGATGATGGTCAAAGAGGTTTGGAACCTTGTTGCCTCTATTTCTAGAAAATGAAGATTTTATAACGGTAATTCCACTAATTTAGGCAAGATATGAAATTTTACTAAACTAAATGTTAAAAAATTATAATGATTCCTATATTTCATGAAAGAGAGTTTAGAATACTATAATTCAAGTGTAGAATGTGTTTTTAAATTTTAAAACAAAAGTAAAGAGTATAAACTTCAGTATATAGAGCATTTACCGAAAACTCAATATTTTAGAAGGGTTAACCCACGGATTTTGAAAAAAATTGAAAAATATGAAAATGTTGTTTTAATGTATAGTTTCATCGAAAGCACTGACATAAGATGATGGTCAAAGAGGTTTGGAACCTTTGTTGCCTCTATTTCTCTAGAAAATGAAGATTTTATAATGGTAATTCCACTAATTTAGGCAGTATATGAAATTTTACTAAACTAAATGTTAAAAAATTATAATGATTCCTATATTTCATGAAAGAGAGTTAAGAATACTATAATTCAAGTGTGGAATGTGTTTTTAAATTTTAAAACAAAAGTAAAGAGTATAAACTTCAGTATATAGAGCATTTACTGAAAACTCAATATTTTAGAAGGGTTAACCCACGGATTTTGAAAAAAATTGAAAAATATGAAAATGTTGTTTTAATGTATAGTTTCATCGAGCACTGACATAAGATGATGGTCAAAGAGGTTTGGAACCTTTGTTGCCTCTATTTCTCTAGAAAATGAAGATTTTATAACGGTAATTCCACTAATTTAGGCAGTATATGAAATTTTACTAAACTAAATGTTAAAAAATTATAATGATTCCTATATTTCATGAAAGAGAGTTTAGAATACTATAATTCAAGTGTAGAATGTGTTTTTAAATTTTAAAACAAAAGTAAAGAGTATAAACTTCAGTATATAGAGCATTTACCGAAAACTCAATATTTTAGAAGGGTTAACCCACGGATTTTGAAAAAAATTGAAAAATATGAAAATCTGGTTTTAATGTATAGTTTCATGAGCACTGACATAAGATGATGGTCAAAGAGGTTTGGAACCTTTGTTGCCTCTATTTCTAGAAAATGAAGATTTTATAATGGTAATTCCACTAATTTAGGCAGTATATGAAATTTTACTAAACTAAATGTTAAAAAATTATAATGATTCCTATATTTCATGAAAGAGAGTTAAGAATACTATAATTCAAGTGTAGAATGTGTTTTTAAATTTTAAAACAAAAGTAAAGAGTATAAACTTCAGTATATAGAGCATTTACCGAAAACTCAATATTTTAGAAGGTTAACCCAAGGATTTTGAAAAAAATTGAAAAATATGAAAATGTTGTTTTAATGTATAGTTTCATCGAAAGCACTGACATAAGATGATGGTCAAAGAGGTTTGGAACCTTTGTTGCCTCTATTTCTAGAAAATGAAGATTTTATAATGGTAATTCCACTAATTTAGGCAGTATATGAAATTTTACTAAACTAAATGTTAAAAAATTATAATGATTCCTATATTTCATGAAAGAGAGTTTAGAATACGTTAACTCAATTGTAGAATGTGTTAGTAATTTTAAAACAAAAGTAAAGAGTATAAACTTCAGTATATAAAGCATTTACCGAAAACTCAATATTTTGTAAGGGTTAACCCACGGATTTTGAAAAAATTGAAAAATATGAAAATGTTGTTTTAATGTATAGTTTCATCGAAAGCACTGACATAAGATGATGGTCAAAGAGGTTTAGAACCTTGGTTGCCTCCGCTTCTATAGAAAATGAAGATTTTATAATTTTAATTCCACTAATTTAGGCAAGATATGAAATTTTACTAAACTAAATGTTAAAAATTAGAATGATTCCTATACCATGAAAAGAGTTTAGAATACATTAATTTAAATGTATAATGTGTTTTGATTTTTTACAAATGAAAGAGCATAAACTTTAGTATATAGAGCATTTACCTAAAACTCAATATTTTGAAGGGTTAACCCACGGATTTTGGAAAATTTTCAAAATTTTAAAAATCTGGTTTTAATGTATATTTTCATAGAGAACTAACATAAGATGATGGTCAAAGAGGTTTAGAACCTTGGTTGCCTCCGCTTCTATAGAAAATGAAGATTTTATAATTTTAATTCCACTAATCTATGCATTATATGAAATTTTACTAAACTAAATGTTAAAAAATTAGAATGATTCCTATACCATGAAAAATAGTTTAGAATACATTAATTCAAATGTATAATGTGTTTTGATTTTTTTAAAAATGAAAGAGCATAAACTTTAGTATATAGAGCATTTACCGAAAACTCAATATTTTAAAAGGGGTTAACCCACGGATTTTGGAAAATTTTCAAAAATTTAAATATCTGGTTTTAATGTATATTTTCATAGAGAACTAACATAAGATGATGGTCAAAGAGGTTTAGAACCTTGGTTGCCTCCGTTTCTATAGAAAATGAAGATTTTATCATTTTAATTCCACTAATCTATGCAAGATATGAAATTTTACTAAACTAAATGTTAAAAAATTATAATGATTCCTATACCATGAAAAGAGTTTAGAATACATTAATTCAAATGTATAATGTGTTTTGATTTTTAAAAATGAAAGAGCATAAACTTTAGTATATAGAGCATTTACCTAAAACTCAATATTTTAAGGGGTTAACCCAATGGATTTTGGAAAATTTTCAAAAATTTAAAAATCTGGTTTTAATGTATAGTTTCATAGAGAACTAACATAAGATGATGGTCAAAGAGGTTAGAACCTTGGTTGCCTCCGTTTCTATAGAAAATGAAGATTTTATAATTTTAATTCCACTAATCTAGGCAGTATATGAAATTTTACTAAACTAAATGTTAAAAAATTAGAATGATTCCTATACCATGAAAAATAGTTTAGAATACATTAATTCAAATGTATAATGTGTTTTGATTTTTTTTAAAAATGAAAGAGCATAAACTTTAGTATATAGAGCATTTACCGAAAACTCAATATTTTAAAAGGGGGTTAACCCACGGATTTTGGAAAATTTTCAAAAATTTAAAAATCTGGTTTTAATGTATAGTTTCATAGAGAACTAACATAAGATGATGGTCAAAGAGGTTAGAACCTTGGTTGCCTCCGTTTCTATAGAAAATGAAGATTTTATAATTTTAATTCCACTAATCTATGCAAGA
The DNA here is from genome assembly GCA_016771965.1 of Brassica carinata. NCBI lineage: Eukaryota > Viridiplantae > Streptophyta > Magnoliopsida > Brassicales > Brassicaceae > Brassica > Brassica carinata. The sequence continues at coordinate 57,171,969 of CM028690.1, read as the reverse complement.
TATGAAATTTTACTAAACTAAATGTTAAAAAATTAGAATGATTCCTATACCATGAAAAGAGTTTAGAATACATTAATTCAAATGTATAATGTGTTTTGATTTTTAAAAATGAAAGAGCATAAACTTTAGTATATAGAGCATTTACCTAAAACTCAATATTTTAAGGGGTTAACCCACGGATTTTGGAAAATTTTCAAAAATTTAAAAATCTGGTTTTAATGTATAGTTTCATAGAGAACTAACATAAGATGATGGTCAAAGAGGTTTAGAACCTTGGTTGCCTCCGTTTCTATAGAAAATGAAGATTTTATAATTGTAATTCTACTAATCTAGGCAGTATATGAAATTTTACTAAACTAAATGTTAATAAATTAGAATGATTCCTATACCATGAAAATGAGTTTACAATACATTAATTTAAATGTATAATGTGTTTTTATTTTTTTACAAATGAAAGAGCATAAACTTTAGTATATATAGCATTTACAGAGAAAGTCAATATTTTAGAAGGGGTTAACCCACGGATTTTGGAAATTTTCAAAAATTTAAATATCTGATTTTAATGTATAGTTTTATAGAGAACTAACATAAGAAGATGGTCAAAGAGGTTAGAACCTTGGTTGCCTCCGTTTCTATAGAAAATGATGATTTTATAATTTTAATTCCACTAATCTAGGCAGTATATGAAATTTTACTAAACTAAATGTTAAAAAATTAGATTGATTCCTATACCATGAAAATGAGTTTACAATACATTAATTTAAATGTATAATGAGTTTTGATTTTTTTTTAAATGAAAGAACATAAACTTTAGTATATAGAGCATTTACCGAAAAACTCAATATTTTAGAAGGGGGGTTTTACCCCCACGGATTTTGGAAAATTTTCAAAAATTTAAAAATCTGGTTTTAATGTACAGTTTCATAGAGAACTAACATAAGATGATGGTCAAAGAGGTAACCTCGGTTGCCTACGTTTCTATAGAAAATGAAGATTTTATCATTTTAATTCCACTAATCTATGCAGTATATGAAATTTTACTAAACTCAATGTTAAAAAATTAGAATGATTCCTATACCATGGAAAAGAGTTTAGAATACATTAATTCAAATTTATTATGTGTTTTGATTTTTTTTTAAATGAAAGAGCATAAACTTTAGTATATAGAGCATTTACCGAAAACTCGATATTTTAAAAGGGGTTAACCCACAGTTTTGGAAAATTTTCAAAAATTTAAATATCTGGTTTTAATGTATATTTTAATAGAGAACTAACATAAGATGATGGTTAAAGAGGTTTAGAACCTTGGTTGCCTCCGTTTCTATAGAAAATGAAGATTTTATCATTTTAATTCCACTAATCTATGCAGATATGAAATTTTACTAAACTAAATGTTAAAAATTAGAATGATTCCTATACCATGAAAAGAGTTTAGAATACATTAATTCAAATGTATAATATGTTTTGATTTTTTAAAAAAATGAAAGAGCATAAACTTTAGTATATAAAGCATTTACCGAAAAACTAAATATTTTAGAAGGGGTTAACCCACGGATTTTGGAAAATTTTCAAAAATTTAAAAATCTGGTTTTAATGTATAGTTTCATAGAGAACTAACATAAGATGATGGTCAAAGAGGTTAGAACCTTGGTTGCCTCCGTTTCTATAGAAAATGAAGATTTTATAATTTTAATTCCACTAATCTAGCAAGATATGAAATTTTACTAAACTAAATGTTAAAAATTAGAATGATTCCTATACCATGAAAAATAGTTTAGAATACATTAATTCAAATGTATAATGTGTTTTGATTTTTTAAAAATGAAAGAGCATAAACTTTAGTATATAGAGCATTTACCTAAAACTAAATATTTTAAGGGTTAACCCACTGATTTTGGAAAATTTTCAAAAATTTAAAAATCTGGTTTTAATGTATAGTTTCATAGAGAACTAACATAAGATGATGGTCAAAGAGGTTAGAACCTTGGTTGCCTCCGTTTATAGAAAATGAAGATTTTATAATTTTAATTCCACTAATCTAGGCAGTATATGAAATTTTACTAAACTAAATGTTAAAAAATTAGAATGATTCCTATACCATGAAAAATAGTTAGAATACACTAATTCAACTGTATAATGTATTTTGATTTTTTTTTAAAAACGAAAGAGCATAAAATTTAAGTATATAGAGAATATACCGAAAACTAAATATTTTAGAAGGGTAAACCCACGGATTATGGAAAATTTTCAAAAATTTAAATATCTAATTTTAATATATAGTTTATTTGAGAACTAACATAAGATGATGGTCAAAGAGGTTTAGAACCTTGGTTGCCTCCGTTTCTATAGAAAATGAAGATTTTATAATTTTAATTCCACCAATCTATGCAGTATATGAAATTTTACTAAACTAAATATTAAAAAACTAGAATGATTCCAATACCATGAAAAATAGTTTAGAATACATTAATTCAAATGTATAATGTGTTTTTTTTAAAAATAAACGAAAGAGCATAAACTTTAAGTATATAGAGCATTTACCGAAAAGTCAATATTTTAAAAGGGAACACCCACGGATTTTGGAAAATTTTCAAAAATTTAAATATCTAGTTTTAATGTATAGTTTAATAGAGAACTAACATAAGATGATGGTTAAAGAGGTTTAGAACCTTGGTTGCCTCCGTTTCTATAGAAAATGAAGATTTTATAATTTTAATTCCACTAATCTAGGCAGTATATGAAATTTTACTAAACTAAATGTTAAAAAATTAGAATGATTCCTATACCATGAAAAATATTTTAGAATACATTAATTTAAATGTATAATGTGCTTTGATCTTTTTTAAAAATGAAAGAGCATAAACTTTAGTATATAGAGCATTTACCGAAAAACTAAATATTTTAGAAGGGGTTAACCCACGGATTTTGGAAAATTTTCATAAATTTAAAAATCTGGTTTTAATGTATAGTTTCATAGAGAACTAACATAAGATGATGGTCAAAGAGGTTAGAACCTTGGTTGCCTCCGTTTCTATAGAAAATGAAGATTTTATAATTTTAATTCCACTAATCTAGGCAGTATATGAAATTATACTAAACTAAATGTTAAAAAAATTAGAATGATTCCTATACCATGAAAAATAGTTTAGAATACATTAATTTAAATGTATAATGTGTTTTGATTTTTTAAAAAAATGAAAGAGCATAAACTTTAGTATATAGAGCATTTACCTAAAACTAAATATTTTAGAAGGGTTAACCCACGGATTTTGGAAAATTTTCATAAATTTAAAAATCTGGTTTTAATGTATAGTTTCATTGAGAACTAACATAAGATGATGGTCAAAGAGGTTAGAACCTTGGTTGCCTCGCTTCTATAGAAAATGAAGATTTTATAATGGTAATTCCACTAATCTAGGCAGTATATGAAATTTTACTAAACTAAATGTTAAAAAATTAGAATGATTCCTATACCATGAAAAAGAGTTTACAATACATTTATTTAAATGTATAATGTGTTTTGATTTTTTACAAATGAAAGAGCATAAACTTTAGTATATAGAGCATTTATCGAAAAACTAAATATTTTAGAAGGGGTTAACCCACGGATTTTGGAAAATTTTCATAAATTTAAAAATCTGGTTTTAATGTATAGTTTCATTGAGAACTAACATAAGATGATGGTCAAAGAGGTTAGAACCTTGGTTGCCTCGCTTCTATAGAAAATGAAGATTTTATAATCGTAATTCCACTAATCTAGGCAGTATTTAAATTTTTCTAAACTAAATGTTAAAAAATTAGAATGATTCCTATACCATGAAAAAGATTTTACAATACATTTATTTAAATGTATAATGTGTTTTGATTTTTTTACAAATGAAAGAGCATAAACTTTAGTATATAGAGCATTTACCGAAAAACTAAATATTATAGAAGGGGTTAACCCACGGATTTTGGAAAATTTTCATAAATTTAAAAATCTGGTTTTAATGTATAGTTTTATAGAGAACTAACATAATATGATGGTCAAAGAGGTTAGAACCTTGGTTGCCTCCGTTTCTATAGAAAATGAAGAATTTATAATTTTAATTCCACTAATCTAGGCAGTATATGAAATTTTACTAAACTAAATGTTAAAAAATTAGAATGATTCCTATACCATGAAAAATAGTTTAGAATACATTAATTTAAATGTATAATGTGTTTTGATTTTTTTACAAATGAAAGAGCATAAACTTTAGTATATAGAGCATTTACCGAAAAACTAAATATTTTAGAAGGTGGGGTTAATCCACGGATTTTGGAAAATTTTCAAAAATTTAAAAATCTGGTTTTAATGTATAGTTTCATCGAGAACTAACATAAGATGATGGTCAAAGAGGTTAGAACATTGGTTGCCTCCGCTTCTATAAAAATGAAGATTTTATAATTTTAATTCCACTAATCTAGCAAGATATGAAATTTTACTAAACTAAATGTTAAAAAATTAGAATGATTCCTATACCATGAAAAATAGTTTAGAATACATTAATTTAAATGTTTAATGTGTTTTGATTTTTTTTAAAAATGAAAGAGCATAAACTTTAGTATATAGAGCATTTGCCGAAAAACTAAATATTTTAGACGGGTTTAACCCACGGATTTTGGAAAATTTTCATAAATTTAAAAATCTGGTTTTAATGTATAGTTTCATAGAGAACTAACATAAGATGATGGTCAAAGAGGTTAGAACCTTGGTTGCCTCCGTTTCTATAGAAAATGAAGATTTTATAATTTTAATTCCACTAATCTAAAGATATGAAATTTTACTAAACTAAATGTTAAAAAATTAGAATGATTCCTATACCATGAAAAATAGTTTAGAATACATTAATTTAAATGTATAATGTGTTTTGATTTTCTTACAAATGAAAGAGCATAAACTTTAGTATATAGAGCATTTACCGAAAAACTAAATATTTTAGAAGGGTTAACCCACAGTTTTGGAAAATTTTCAAAATTTGAAAATCTGGTTTTAATGTATAGTTTCATAGAGAACTAACATAAGATGATGGTCAAAGAGGTTAGAACCTTGGTTGCCTCCGTTTCTATAGAAAATGAAGATTTTATAATTTTAATTCCACTAATCTAGGCAGTATATGAAATTTTACTAAACTAAATGTTAAAAAATTAGAATAATTCCTATACCATGAAAAATAGTTTACAATACATTAATTTAAATGTATAATGTGTTTGACTTTTTTAAAAAATTAAAGAGCATAAACTTTAGTATATAGAGCATTTAGAAAAACTAAATATTTTAGAAGGGGTTAACCCACGGATTTTGAAAAATTTTCAAAACATGAAAATCTGGTTTTAATGTATAGTTTCATCGAGCACTGAAATATGATGATGTTCAAAGAGGTATAGAACCTTTTTTGCCTCTGTTTCTCTAGAGTTTGAATATTTTAATTTCACTAATTTAGGCAGTATATGAAATTTTACTAAACTAAATGTTTAAAAATTAATTTTATTCCTATATACCATGAAAGATAATTTAGAATACATTAGTTCAAATGTATAATGTGTTTTTAAATTTTAAAACAAAAGTAAAGAGTATAAACTTTAGTATATTGAACATTTACTGAAAACTCAATATTTTAGAAGGGGTTAACCCACAGTTTTGAAAAAATTGAAAAATATGAAAATCTGGTTTTAATGTATAGTTTCATCGAGCAATGTCATTAGATGATGGTCAATTAGGTTTAGAACCTTTGTTGACTCCGTTTCTCTAGAGAATGAAGATTTTATACTCGTAATTCCACTATTCTAGGCAGTATTGAAATTTTACTAAACTAAATGTTAAAAATTAGAATGATTCCTATACCATGAAAAGAGTTTACAATACATTAATTTAAATGTATAATGTGTTTTGATTTTTTACAAATGAAAGAGCATAAACTTTAGTATATAGAGCATTTACCAAAACTCAATATTTTAGAAGGGTTAACCCACAGTTTTGGAAAATTTTCAAAAATTTAAAAATCTGGTTTTAATGTATAGTTTTATAGAGAACTAACATAAGATGATGGTCAAAGAGGTTAGAACCTTGGTTGCCTCCGTTTATAGAAAATGAAGATTTTATAATTTTAATTCCACTAATCTAGGCAATATATGAAATTTTACAAACTAAATGTTAAAAAATTAGAATGATTCCTATACCATGAAAAATATTTTAGAATACATTAATTTAAATGTATAATGTGCTTTGATCTTTTAAAAAATGAAAGAGCATAAACTTTAGTATATAGAGCATTTACCTAAAAACTAAATATTTTAGAAGGGTTAACCCACGGATTTTGGAAAATTTTCATAAATTTAAAATCTCGTTTTAATGTATAGTTTCATAGAGAACTAACATAAGATGATGGTCAAAGAGGTTAGAACCTTGGTTGCCTCTCGCTTCTATAGAAAATGAAGATTTTATAATTTTAATTCCACTAATCTAGGCAAGATATGAAATTTTACAAAACTAAATGTTAAAAAATAGAATGATTCCTATACCATGAAAAATAGTTTAGAATACATTAATTCAAATGTATAATGTGTTTTGATTTTTTAAAAAATTAAAGAGCATATACTTTAGTATATAGAGCATTTACCTAAAAACTAAATATTTTAGAAGGGTTAACCCACAGTTTTGGAAAATTTTCAAAAATTTAAAAATTTGGTTTTAATTTATAGTTTCATAGAGAACTAAACATAAGATGATGGTCAAAGAGGTTAGAACCTTGGTTGCCTCCGTTTCTATAGAAAATGAAGATTTTATAATTTTAATTCCACTAATCTAGGCAGTATATGAAATTTTACTAAACTAAATGTTAAAAAATTAGAATGATTCCTATACCATGAAATTGAGTTTGCAATACATTAATTTAAATGTATAATGTGTTTTGATTTTTTTACAAATGAAAGAGCATAAACTATAGTATATAGACCATTTACCGAGAAACTAAATATTTTAGAAGGGGTTAACCCACGGATTTTGGAAAAATTTCAAAAATTTAAAAATCTGGTTTTAATTTATAGTTTCATAGAGAACTAAACATAAGATGATGGCCAAAGAGGTTTAGAACCTTGGTTGCCTCCGTTTCTATAGAAAATGAAGATTTTATAATTTAAATTCCACTAATCTATGCAGTCTATGAAATTTTACTAAACTCAATGTTAAAAAATTAGAATGATTCCTATACCATGAAAAAGAGTTTAGAATACATTAATTCAAATGTATAATGTGTTTGATTTTTAAAAAATTAAAGAGCATAAACTTTAGTATATAGAGCATTTACCGAAAACTCAATATTTTAAAAGGGTTAACCCACGGATTTTGGAAAATTTTCAAAATTTTAAAAATATGGTTTTAATGTATAGTTTCATAGAGAACTAACATAAGATGATGGTCAAAGAGGTTAGAACCTTGGTTGCCTCGTTTATAGAAAATGAAGATTTTATAATTTTAATTCCACTAATCTATGTAGTATATGAAATTTTACTAAACTAAATGTTAAAAAATTAGAATGATTCCTATACCATGAAAAATAGTTTAGAATAAATTAATTTAAATGTATAATGTGTTTTGATTTTTTTAAAAAATGAAAGAGCATAAACTTTAGTATATAGAGCATTTACCGAAAAACTAAATATTTTAGAAGGGTTAACCCACAGTTTTGGAAAATTTTCATAAATTTAAAAATTTGGTTTTAATTTATAGTTTCATAGAGAACTAACATAAGATGATGGTCAAAGAGGTTAGAACCTTGGTTGCCTCCGTTTCTATAGAAAATGAAGATTTTATAATTTTAATTCCACTAATCTAGGCAGTATATGAAATTTTACTAAACTAAATGTTAAAAAATTAGAATGATTCCTATACCATGAAAAAATAGTTTAGAATACATTAATTTAAATGTATAATGTTCTATGATTTTTTTAAAAAATGAAAGAGCATAAACTTTAGTATATAGAGCATTTACCGAAAAACTAAATATTTTAGAAGGGGGTTAACCCACGGATTTTGGAAAATTTTCATAAATTTAAAAATCTGGTTTTAATGTATAGTTTCATAGAGAACTAACATAAGATGATGGTCAAAGAGGTTAGAACCTTTGTTGACTCCGCTTCTAGAGAATGAAGATTTTATAATGGTAATTCCACTAATTTAGGCAAGATATGAAATTTTACTAAACTAAATGTTAAAAAATTAGAATGATTCCAATACCATGAAAAATAGTTTAGAATACATTAATTCAAATGTATAATGTGTTTTGATTTTTAAAAATGAAAGAGCATAAACTTTAGTATATAGAGCATTTACCGAAAACTCAATATTTTAAAAGGGTTAACCCACAGTTTTGGAAAATTTTCAAAATTTTAAAAATCTGGTTTTAATGTATAGTTTCATAGAGAACTAACATAATATGATGGTCAAAGAGGTTTAGAACCTTGATTTCCTCCGTTTCTATAGAAAATGAAGATTTTCTAATTTTAATTCCACTAATTTAGGCAGTATATGAAATTTTACAAAACTAAATGTTAAAAAAATAGAATGATTCCTATACCATGAAAAATAGTTTATAATACATTAATTCAAATGTATAATGTTTTTTTATTTTTTTAAAAAAAATTAAAGAGCATAAACTTTAGTATATAGAGCATTTACCGAAAAACTAAATATTTTAGAAGAGGTTAACCCACGGATTTTGGAAAATTTTCAAAAATTTAAAAATCTGGTTTTGATTTATAGTTTCATAGAGAACTAAACATTAGATGATGGTCAAAGAGGTTAGAACCTTGGTTGCCTCCGTTTCTATAGAAAATGAAGATTTTATAATTTTAATTCCACTAATCTAGGCAGTATATGAAATTTTACTAAACTAAATGTTAAAAAATTAGAATGATTCTTATACCATGAAATTGAGTTTGCAGTACATTAATTTAAATGTATAATGTGTTTTTATTTTTTTACAAATGAAAGAGCATAAACTTTAGTATATAGACCATTTACCGAAAAACTAAATATTTTAAGGGTTAACCCACGGATTTTGGAAAATTTTCAAAAATTTAAAAATCTGGTTTTAATGTATAGTTTAATAGAGAACTAACATAAGATGATGGTCAAAGAGGTTTAGAATCTTGATTGCCTCCGTTTCTATAGAAAATGAAGATTTTCTAATTTTAATTCCACTAATTTAGGCAGTATATGAAATTTTACAAAACTAAATGTTAAAAAAATAGAATGATTCCTATACCATGAAAAATAGTTTAGAATACATTAATTCAAATGTATAATGTGTATTTATTTTTAAAAAAAAATTAAAGAGCATATACTTTAGTATATAGAGCATTTACCGAAAAACTAAATATTTTAGAAGGGGTTAACCCACGGATTTTGGAAAATTTTCAAAAATTTAAAAATTTGGTTTTAATTTATAGTTTCATAGAGAACTAAACATAAGATGATGGTCAAAGAGGTTAGAACCTTGGTTGCCTCCGTTTCTATAGAAAATGAAGATTTTATAATTTTAATTCCACTAATCTAGGCAGTATATGAAATTTTACTAAACTAAATGTTAAAAAATTAGAATGATTCTTATACCATGAAATTGAGTTTGCAGTACATTAATTTAAATGTATAATGTGTTTTTATTTTTTTACAAATGAAAGAGCATAAACTTTAGTATATAGACCATTTACCGAAAAACTAAATATTTCAGAAGGGGTTAACCCACGGATTTTGGAAAATTTTCAAAAATTTAAAAATCTGGTTTTAATGTATTGTTTCATAGAGAACTAACATAAGATGGTGTTCAAAGAGGTTTAGAACCTTGATTGCCTCCGTTTCTATAGAAAATGAAGATTTTATAATTTTAATTCCACTAATCTAGGCAGTATATGAAATTTTACTAAACTAAATGTTAAAAAATTAGAATGATTCCTATACCATGAAAAATAGTTTAGAATACATTAATTCAAATGTATAATGTGTTTGATTTTTTTAAAAAATTAAAGAGCATAAACTTTAGTATATAGAGCATTTACCGAAAACTCGATATTTTAAAGGGCGTTAACCCACGGATTTTGGAAAATTTTCAAAATTTTAAAAATATGGTTTTAATGTATATTTTCATAGAGAACTAACATAATATGATGGTCAAATAGTTTTAGAACCTTGGTTGCCTCCGTTTCTATAGAAAATGAAGATTTTATAATTTTAATTCCACTAATTTAGGCAAGATATGAAATTTTACTAAACTAAATGTTAAAAAATTAGAATGATTCCTATACCATGAAAAATAGTTTAGAATACATTTATTTAAATGTATAATGTGTTTTGATTTTTTAAAATGAAAGAGCATAAACTATAGTATATAGACCATTTACCGAGAAACTAAATATTTTAAGGGGTTAACCCACTGATTTTGGAAAATTTTCAAAAATTTTAAAATCTTGTTTTAATTTATAGTTTCATAGAGAACTAACATAAGATGATGGCCAAAGAGGTTTAGAACCTTGGTTGCCTCCGTTTATAGAAAATGAAGATTTTATAATTTTAATTCCACTAATTTAGGCGATTATATGAAATTTTACTAAACTAAATGTTAAAAATTAGAATGATTCCTATACCATGAAAAATAGTTTAGAATACATTTATTTAAATGTATAATGTGTTTTGATTTTTAAAATGAAAGAGCATAAACTATAGTATATAGACCATTTACCGAGAAACTAAATATTTTAGAAGGGGTTAACCCACAGTTTTGGAAAAATTTTCAAAAATTTTAAAATCTTGTTTTAATTTATAGTTTCATAGAGAACTAACATAAGATGATGGCCAAAGAGGTTTAGAACCTTGGTTGCCTCGTTTCTATAGAAAATGAAGATTTTATAATTTAAATTCCACTAATCTATGCAAGATATGAAATTTTACTAAACTCAATGTTAAAAATTAGAATGATTCCTATACCATGAAAAAGAGTTTAGAATACATTAATTCAAATGTATAATGTGTTTTGATTTTTAAAAATTAAAGAGCATAAACTTTAGTATATAGAGCATTTACCGAAAACTCAATATTTTAGAAGGGGTTAACCCACGGATTTTGGAAAATTTTCAAAATTTTAAAAATATGGTTTTAATGTATAGTTTCATAGAGAACTAACATAAGATGATGGTCAAAGAGGTTTAGAACCTTGGTTGCCTCCGTTTCTATAGAAAATGAAGATTTTATAATTTTAATTCCACTAATCTATGTAGTATATGAAATTTTACTAAACTAAATGTTAAAAATTAGAATGATTCCTATACCATGAAAAATAGTTTAGAATACATTAATTTAAATGTATAATGTGTTTTGATTTTCTTACAAATGAAAGAGCATAAACTTTAGTATATAGAGCATTTACCGAAAAACTAAATATTTTAGAAGGGGTTAACCCACGGATTTTGGAAAATTTTCAAAAATTTGAAAATCTGGTTTTAATGTATAGTTTCATAGAGAACTAACATAAGATGATGGTCAAAGAGGTTAGAACCTTGGTTGCCTCCGTTTCTATAGAAAATGAAGATTTTATAATTTTAATTCCACTAATCTAGGCAGTATATGAAATTTTACTAAACTAAATGTTAAAAAATTAGAATAATTCCTATACCATGAAAAATAGTTTACAATACATTAATTTAAATGTATAATGTGTTTGACTTTTTTAAAAAATTAAAGAGCATAAACTTTAGTATATAGAGCATTTACCGAAAACTCGATATTTTTAAGGGAGTTAACCCACGGATTTTGAAAAAATTTCAAAAACATGAAAATCTGGTCTTAATGTATATTTGCATCGAGCACTGAAATATGATGATGTTCAAAGAGGTATAGAACCTTTTTTGCCTCTGTTTCTCTAGAGTTTGAATATTTTAATTTCACTAATTTAGGCAGTATATGAAATTTTACTAAACTAAATGTTTAAAAATTAATTTTATTCCTATATACCATGAAAGATAATTTAGAATACATTAGTTCAAATGTATAATGTGTTTTTAAATTTTAAAACAAAAGTAAAGAGTATAAACTTTAGTATATTGAACATTTACTGAAAACTCAATATTTTAGAAGGGGTTAAAACCCACGGATTTTGAAAAAAATCAAAAACATGAAAATCTGGTTTAATGTATAGTTTCATCGAGCAATGTCATTAGATGATGGTCAATTAGGTTTAGAACCTTTGTTGACTCCGTTTCTCTAGAGAATGAAGATTTTATACTCGTAATTCCACTATTCTAGGCAGTATTGAAATTTTTCTAAACTAAATGTTAAAAAATTAGAATGATTCCTATACCATGAAAAAGAGTTTACAATACATTAATTTAAATGTATAATCTGTTTTGATTTTTTTACAAATGAAAGAGCATAAACTTTAGTATATAGAGCATTTACCGAAAAACTCAATATTTTAGAAGGGGTTAACCCACGGATTTTGGAAAATTTTCAAAAATTTAAAAATCTGGTTTTAATGTATAGTTTAATAGAGAACTAACATAAGATGATGGTCAAAGAGGTTTAGAATCTTGATTGCCTCCGTTTCTATAGAAAATGAAGATTTTATAATTTTAATTCCACTAATCTATGCAGTATATGAAATTTTACTAAACTAAATGTTAAAAAATTAGAATGATTCCTATACCATGAAAAATAGTTTAGAATACATTAATTCAAATGTATAATGTGTTTTGATTTTTAAAAATTAAAGAGCATAAACTTTAGTATATAGAGCATTTACAGAAAACTCGATATTTTAAGGGGTTAACCCACAGTTTTGGAAAATTTTCAAAATTTTAAAAATATGGTTTTAATGTATATTTTCATAGAGAACTAACATAATATGATGGTCAAATAGTTTTAGAACCTTGGTTGCCTCCGTTTCTATAGAAAATGAAGATTTTATAATTTTAATTCCACTAATCTATGCAGTATATGAAATTTTACTAAACTAAATGTTAAAAAATTAGAATGATTCCTATACCATGAAAAATAGTTTAGAATACATTTATTTAAATGTATAATGTGTTTTGATTTTTTTTTAAAATGAAAGAGCATAAACTATAGTATATAGACCATTTACCGAGAAACTAAATATTTTAGAAGGGGTTAACCCACGGATTTTGGAAAAATTTCAAAAATTTAAAAATCTTGTTTTAATTTATAGTTTCATAGAGAACTAAACATAAGATGATGGCCAAAGAGGTTTAGAACCTTGGTTGCCTCCGTTTCTATAGAAAATGAAGATTTTATAATTTAAATTCCACTAATCTATGCAGTCTATGAAATTTTACTAAACTCAATGTTAAAAAATTAGAATGATTCCTATACCATGAAAAAGAGTTTAGAATACATTAATTCAAATGTATAATGTGTTTGATTTTTAAAAAAAAAAATTAAAGAGCATAAACTTTAGTATATAGAGCATTTACCGAAAACTCGATATTTTAAAGGGCGTTAACCCACGGATTTTGGAAAATTTTCAAAATTTTAAAAATATGGTTTTAATGTATAGTTTCATAGAGAACTAACATAAGATGATGGTCAAAGAGGTTTAGAACCTTGGTTGCCTCCGTTTCTATAGAAAATGAAGATTTTATAATTTTAATTCCACTAATCTATGTAGTATATGAAATTTTACTAAACTAAATGTTAAAAAATTAGAATGATTCCTATACCATGAAAAATAGTTTAGAATACATTAATTTAAATGTATAATGTGTTTTGATTTTCTTACAAATGAAAGAGCATAAACTTTAGTATATAGAGCATTTACCGAAAAACTAAATATTTTAGAAGGGGTTAACCCACGGATTTTGGAAAATTTTCAAAAATTTGAAAATCTGGTTTTAATGTATAGTTTCATAGAGAACTAACATAAGATGATGGTCAAAGAGGTTAGAACCTTGGTTGCCTCCGTTTCTATAGAAAATGAAGATTTTATAATTTTAATTCCACTAATCTAGGCAGTATATGAAATTTTACTAAACTAAATGTTAAAAAATTAGAATAATTCCTATACCATGAAAAATAGTTTACAATACATTAATTTAAATGTATAATGTGTTTGACTTTTTTAAAAAATTAAAGAGCATAAACTTTAGTATATAGAGCATTTACCGAAAACTCGATATTTTTAGGGGAGTTAACCCACGGATTTTGAAAAAATTTCAAAAACATGAAAATCTGGTCTTAATGTATATTTGCATCGAGCACTGAAATATGATGATGTTCAAAGAGGTATAGAACCTTTGTTGACTCCGTTTCTCTAGAGAATGAAGATTTTATAATTTTAATTCCACTAATCTATGTAGTATATGAAATTTTACTAAACTAAATGTTAAAAATTAATTTTATTCCTATATACCATGAAAGATAATTTAGAATACATTAGTTCAAATGTATAATGTGTTTTTAAATTTTAAAACAAAAGTAAAGAGTATAAACTTTAGTATATTGAACATTTACTAAAAACTCAATATTTTAGAAGGGTTAACCCACGGATTTTGGAAAAATTTTCAAAACATGAAAATCTGGTTTTAATGTATAGTTTCATCGAAAGCAATGTCATTAGATGATGGTCAAAGAGGTTTAGAACCTTTGTTGACTCCGTTTCTCTAGAGAATGAAGATTTTATAATGGTAATTCCACTAATCTATGTAGTATATGAAATTTTTCTAAACTAAATGTTAAAAAATTAGAATGATTCCTATACCATGAAAAAGAGTTTACAATACATTAATTTAAATGTATAATCTGTTTTGATTTTTTTACAAATGAAAGAGCATAAACTTTAGTATATAGAGCATTTACCGAAAAACTCAATATTTTAGAAGGGTTAACCCACAGTTTTGGAAAATTTTCAAAAATTTTAAAAATCTGGTTTTAATGTATAGTTTAATAGAGAACTAACATAAGATGATGGTCAAAGAGGTTTAGAATCTTGATTGCCTCCGTTTCTATAGAAAATGAAGATTTTCTAATTTTAATTCCACTAATTTAGGCAGTATATGAAATTTTACAAAACTAAATGTTAAAAAAATAGAATGATTCCTATACCATGAAAAATAGTTTAGAATACATTAATTCAAATGTATAATGTGTATTTATTTTTAAAAAAAAATTAAAGAGCATATACTTTAGTATATAGAGCATTTAGAAAAACTAAATATTTTAGAAGGGTTAACCCACAGTTTTGGAAAATTTTCAAAAATTTTAAAAATTTGGTTTTAATTTATAGTTTCATAGAGAACTAACATAAGATGATGGTCAAAGAGGTTAGAACCTTGGTTGCCTCCGTTTCTATAGAAAATGAAGATTTTATAATTTTAATTCCACTAATCTAGGCAGTATATGAAATTTTACTAAACTAAATGTTAAAAAATTAGAATGATTCCTATACCATGAAATTGAGTTTGCAATACATTAATTTAAATGTATAATGTGTTTTGATTTTTTTACAAATGAAAGAGCATAAACTATAGTATATAGACCATTTACCGAGAAACTAAATATTTTAGAAGGGGTTAACCCACGGATTTTGGAAAAATTTCAAAAATTTAAAAATCTGGTTTTAATTTATAGTTTCATAGAGAACTAAACATAAGATGATGGCCAAAGAGGTTTAGAACCTTGGTTGCCTCCGTTTCTATAGAAAATGAAGATTTTATAATTTAAATTCCACTAATCTATGCAGTCTATGAAATTTTACTAAACTCAATGTTAAAAAATTAGAATGATTCCTATACCATGAAAAAGAGTTTAGAATACATTAATTCAAATGTATAATGTGTTTGATTTTTAAAAAAAAATTAAAGAGCATAAACTTTAGTATATAGAGCATTTACCGAAAACTCGATATTTTAAAGGGCGTTAACCCACGGATTTTGGAAAATTTTCAAAATTTTAAAAATATGGTTTTAATGTATAGTTTCATAGAGAACTAACATAAGATGATGGTCAAAGAGGTTTAGAACCTTGGTTGCCTCCGTTTCTATAGAAAATGAAGATTTTATAATTTTAATTCCACTAATCTATGTAGTATATGAAATTTTACTAAACTAAATGTTAAAAAATTAGAATGATTCCTATACCATGAAAAATAGTTTAGAATAAATTAATTTAAATGTATAATGTGTTTTGATTTTTTTAAAAAATGAAAGAGCATAAACTTTAGTATATAGAGCATTTACCGAAAAACTAAATATTTTAGAAGGGGTTAACCCACGGATTTTGGAAAATTTTCATAAATTTAAAAATTTGGTTTTAATTTATAGTTTCATAGAGAACTAACATAAGATGATGGTCAAAGAGGTTAGAACCTTGGTTGCCTCCGTTTCTATAGAAAATGAAGATTTTATAATTTTAATTCCACTAATCTAGCAAGATATGAAATTTTACTAAACTAAATGTTAAAAAATTAGAATGATTCCTATACCATGAAAAAATAGTTTAGAATACATTAATTTAAATGTATAATGTTCTATGATTTTTTTAAAAAATGAAAGAGCATAAACTTTAGTATATAGAGCATTTACCGAAAAACTAAATATTTTAGAAGGGGGTTAACCCACGGATTTTGGAAAATTTTCATAAATTTAAAAATCTGGTTTTAATGTATAGTTTCATAGAGAACTAACATAAGATGATGGTCAAAGAGGTTAGAACCTTTGTTGACTCCGTTTCTCTAGAGAATGAAGATTTTATAATTTTAATTCCACTAATTTAGGCAAGATATGAAATTTTACTAAACTAAATGATAAAAAATTAGAATGATTCCAATACCATGAAAAAGAGTTTACAATACATTTATTTAAATGTATAATGTGTTTTGATTTTTTTACAAATGAAAGAGCATATACTTTAGTATATAGAGCATTTACCGAAAAAACTCAATATTTTAGAAGGGGGTTAACCCACAGTTTTGGAAAATTTTCAAAAATTTAAAAATCTGGTGTTAATGTATAGTTTCATAGAGAACTAAACATTAGATGATGGTCAAAGAGGTTTAGAACCTTGGTTGCCTCCGTTTCTATAGAAAATGAAGATTTTCTAATTTTAATTCCACTAATTTAGGCAGTATATGAAATTTTACAAAACTAAATGTTAAAAAAATAGAATGATTCCTATACCATGAAAAATAGTTTATAATACATTAATTCAAATGTATAATGTTTTTTTATTTTTTAAAAAATTAAAGAGCATAAACTTTAGTATATAGAGCATTTACCGAAAAACTAAATATTTTAGAAGAGGTTAACCCACGGATTTTGGAAAATTTTCAAAAATTTAAAAATCTGGTTTTGATTTATAGTTTCATAGAGAACTAAACATTAGATGATGGTCAAAGAGGTTAGAACCTTGGTTGCCTCCGTTTCTATAGAAAATGAAGATTTTATAATTTTAATTCCACTAATCTAGGCAGTATATGAAATTTTACTAAACTAAATGTTAAAAAATTAGAATGATTCTTATACCATGAAATTGAGTTTGCAGTACATTAATTTAAATGTATAATGTGTTTTTATTTTTTTACAAATGAAAGAGCATAAACTTTAGTATATAGAGCATTTACCTAAAAACTAAATATTTTAGAAGGGTTAACCCAGTTTTGGAAAATTTTCAAAAATTTAAAAATCTGGTTTTAATGTATTGTTTCATAGAGAACTAACATAAGATGGTGTTCAAAGAGGTTTAGAACCTTGATTGCCTCCGTTTCTATAGAAAATGAAGATTTTATAATTTTAATTCCACTAATCTAGGCAGTATATGAAATTTTACTAAACTAAATGTTAAAAAATTAGAATGATTCATATACCATGAAAAATAGTTTAGAATACATTAATTCAAATGTATAATGTGTTTGATTTTTTAAAAAAATTAAAGAGCATAAACTTTAGTATATAGAGCATTTACCGAAAAACTCAATATTTTAAAAGGGGTTAACCCACGGATTTTGGAAAATTTTCAAAATTTTAAAAATATGGTTTTAATGTATATTTTCATAGAGAACTAACATAATATGATGGTCAAATAGTTTTAGAACCTTGGTTGCCTCCGTTTCTATAGAAAATGAAGATTTTATAATTTTAATTCCACTAATCTATGCAGTATATGAAATTTTACTAAACTAAATGTTAAAAAATTAGAATGATTCCTATACCATGAAAAATATTTTAGAATACATTAATTTAAATGTATAATGTGTTTTGATTTTTTAAAAATGAAAGAGCATAAACTTTAGTATATGAGCATTTACCTAAAAACTAAATATTTTAAGGGTTAACCCACGGATTTTGGAAAATTTTCAAAAATTTTAAAAATCTGGTTTTAATTTATAGTTTCATAGAGAACTAACATAAGATGATGGTCAAAGAGGTTAGAACCTTGGTTGCCTCCGTTTCTATAGAAAATGAAGATTTTATAATTTTAATTCCACTAATCTAGCAAGATATGAAATTTTACTAAACTAAATGTTAAAAAATTAGAATGATTCCTATACCATGAAAAATAGTTTAGAATACATTAATTTAAATGTATAATGTGTTTTGATTTTTTTAAAAAATGAAAGAACATAAACTTTAGTATATAGAGCATTTACCTAAAAACTAAATATTTTAGAAGGGTTAACCCACAGATTTTGGAAAATTTTCATAAATTTAAAAATCTGGTTTTAATGTATAGTTTCATAGAGAACTAACATAAGATGATGGTCAAAGAGGTTAGAACCTTTGTTGACTCCGTTTCTCTAGAGAATGAAGATTTTATACTCGTAATTCCACTATTCAAGGCAGTATTGAAATTTTTCTAAACTAAATGATAAAAAATTAGAATGATTCCAATACCATGAAAAAGAGTTTACAATACATTTATTTAAATGTATAATGTGTTTTGATTTTTTTACAAATGAAAGAGCATATACTTTAGTATATAGAGCATTTACCGAAAAAACTCAATATTTTAGAAGGGGGTTAACCCACGGATTTTGGAAAATTTTCAAATATTAAAAATCTGGTGTTAATGTATAGTTTCATAGAGAACTAACATAATATGATGGTCAAAGAGGTTTAGAACCTTGATTTCCTCCGTTTCTATAGAAAATGAAGATTTTCTAATTTTAATTCCACTAATTTAGGCAGTATATGAAATTTTACAAAACTAAATGTTAAAAAAATAGAATGATTCCTATACCATGAAAAATAGTTTATAATACATTAATTCAAATGTATAATGTTTTTTTATTTTTTAAAAAAAAATTAAAGAGCATAAACTTTAGTATATAGAGCATTTACCGAAAAACTAAATATTTTAGAAGAGGTTAACCCACGGATTTTGGAAAATTTTCAAAAATTTAAAAATCTGGTTTTGATTTATAGTTTCATAGAGAACTAAACATTAGATGATGGTCAAAGAGGTTAGAACCTTGGTTGCCTCCGTTTCTATAGAAAATGAAGATTTTATAATTTTAATTCCACTAATCTAGGCAAGATATGAAATTTTACTAAACTAAATGTTAAAAAATTAGAATGATTCCTATACCATGAAAAGAGTTTACAATACATTAATTTAAATGTATAATGTGTTTTGATTTTTACAAATGAAAGAGCATAAACTTTAGTATATAGAGCATTTACGAAAAAGTCAATATTTTAGAAGGGTTAACCCACGGATTTTAGAAAATTTTCAAAAATTTAAATATCAGGTGTTAATGTATAGTTTCATAGAGAACTAACATAAGATGATGGTCAAAGAGGTTTAGTACCTTGGTTGCCTCCGTTCTATAGAAAATGAAGATTTTATAATTTTAATTCCACTAATCTAGCAAGATATGAAATTTTACTAAACTCAATGTTAAAAAATTAGAATGATTCTTATACCATGAAAAGAGTTTAGAATACATTAATTCAAATGTATAATGTGTTTTTATTTTTAAAAATGAAAGAGCATAAACTTTAGTATATAGTGCATTTACCTAAAACTCGATATTTTAAAGGGGTTTTAACCCACGGATTTTGAAAATTTTCAAAATTTTAAAATTTTGTTTTAATGTATAGTTTCATAGAGAACTAACATAAGATGATGGTCAAAGAGGTTTAGAACCTTGGTTGCCTCCGCTTCTATAGAAAATGAAGATTTTATAATTTTAATTCCACTAATCTAGCAAGATATGAAATTTTACTAAACTAAATGTTAAAAAATTAGAATGATTCTTATACCATGAAATTGAGTTTGCAGTACATTAATTTAAATGTATAATGTGTTTTTATTTTTAAAAATGAAAGAGCATAAACTTTAGTATATAGACCATTTACCTAAAAACTAAATATTTTAGAAGGGTTAACCCACAGTTTTGGAAAATTTTCAAAAATTTTAAAAATCTGGTTTTAATGTATTGTTTCATAGAGAACTAACATAAGATGGTGTTCAAAGAGGTTTAGAACCTTGATTGCCTCCGCTTCTATAGAAAATGAAGATTTTATAATTTTAATTCCACTAATCTAGGCAGTATATGAAATTTTACTAAACTAAATGTTAAAAAATTAGAATGATTCATATACCATGAAAAATAGTTTAGAATACATTAATTCAAATGTATAATGTGTTTTGATTTTTTAAAAAAATTAAAGAGCATAAACTTTAGTATATAGAGCATTTACCGAAAACTCGATATTTTAAAGGGCGTTAACCCACGGATTTTGGAAAATTTTCAAAATTTTAAAAATATGGTTTTAATGTATATTTTCATAGAGAACTAACATAATATGATGGTCAAATAGTTTAGAACCTTGGTTGCCTCGCTTCTATAGAAAATGAAGATTTTATAATTTTAATTCCACTAATCTATGCAAGATATGAAATTTTACTAAACTAAATGTTAAAAAATTAGAATGATTCCTATACCATGAAAAATATTTTAGAATACATTAATTTAAATGTATAATGTGTTTTGATTTTTTAAAAAAATGAAAGAGCATAAACTTTAGTATATAGAGCATTTACCGAAAAACTAAATATTTTAGAAGGGGTTAACCCACGGATTTTGGAAAATTTTCATAAATTTAAAAATCTGGTTTTAATTTATAGTTTCATAGAGAACTAACATAAGATGATGGTCAAAGAGGTTAGAACCTTGGTTGCCTCCGTTTCTACACAAAATGAAGATTTTATAATTTTAATTCCACTAATCTAGGCAGTATATGAAATTTTACTAAACTAAATGTTAAAAAATTAGAATGATTCCTATACCATGAAAAATAGTTTAGAATACATTAATTTAAATGTATAATGTGTTTTGATTTTTTTAAAAAATGAAAGAACATAAACTTTAGTATATAGAGCATTTACCGAAAAACTAAATATTTTAGAAGGGGGTTAACCCACAGATTTTGGAAAATTTTCAAAAATTTAAAAATCTGGTTTTAATGTATAGTTTCATCGAGAACTAACATAAGATGATGGTCAAAGAGGTTAGAACCTTGGTTGACTCCGTTTCTCTAGAGAATGAAGATTTTATACTCGTAATTCCACTATTCTAGGCAGTATTGAAATTTTTCTAAACTAAATGATAAAAAATTAGAATGATTCCTATACCATGAAAAAGAGTTTACAATACATTTATTTAAATGTATAATGTGTTTTGATTTTTTTACAAATGAAAGAGCATAAACTTTAGTATATAGAGCATTTACCGAAAAACTAAATATTTTAAAAAGGGGTTAACCCACGGATTTTGGAAAATTTTCAAAAATTTAAAAATCTGGTTTTAATGTATATTTTCATCGAGAACTAACATAAGATGATGGTCAAAGAGGTTAGAACCTTGGTTGCCTCCGTTTCTATAGAAAATGAAGATTTTATAATTTTAATTCCACTAATGTAGGCAGTATATGAAATTTTACTAAACTAAATGTTAAAAAATTAGAATGATTCCTATACCATGAAAAAGAGTTTACAATACATTAATTTAAATGTATAATGTGTTTTGATTTTTTTACAAATGAAAGAGCATAAACTTTAGTATATAGAGCATTTACAGAAAAAGTCAATATTTTAGAAGGGTTTAACCCACGGATTTTAGAAAATTTTCAAAAATTTAAATATCAGGTGTTAATGTATAGTTTCATAGAGAACTAACATAAGATGATGGTCAAAGAGGTTTAGTACCTTGGTTGCCTCCGTTTCTATAGAAAATGAAGATTTTATAATTTTAATTCCACTAATCTATGCAGTATATGAAATTTTACTAAACTCAATGTTAAAAAATTAGAATGATTCTTATACCATGAAAAAGAGTTTAGAATACATTAATTCAAATGTATAATGTTTTGATTTTTTTTTTAAAATGAAAGAGCATAAACTTTAGTATATAGTGCATTTACCTAAAACTCGATATTTTTAAAAGGGTTTTAACCCACGGATTTTGAAAATTTTCAAAATTTTAAAAATCTGGTTTTAATGTATATTTTCATCGAGAACTAACATAAGATGATGGTCAAAGAGGTTAGAACCTTGGTTGCCTCCGCTTCTATAGAAAATGAAGATTTTATAATTTTAATTCCACTAATCTAGGCAAGATATGAAATTTTACTAAACTAAATGTTAAAAAATTAGAATGATTCCTATACCATGAAAAGAGTTTACAATACATTAATTTAAATGTATAATGTGTTTTGATTTTTTACAAATGAAAGAGCATAAACTTTAGTATATAGAGCATTTAGAAAAACTAAATATTTTAGAAGGGTTAACCCACGGATTTTAGAAAATTTTCAAAAATTTAAATATCAGGTGTTAATGTATAGTTTCATAGAGAACTAACATAAGATGATGGTCAAAGAGGTTTAGTACCTTGGTTGCCTCCGTTTCTATAGAAAATGAAGATTTTATAATTTTAATTCCACTAATCTATGCAGTATATGAAATTTTACTAAACTCAATGTTAAAAAATTAGAATGATTCTTATACCATGAAAAAGAGTTTAGAATACATTAATTCAAATGTATAATGTGTTTTTTATTTTTTAAAAAAATGAAAGAGCATAAACTTTAGTATATAGTGCATTTACCGAAAACTCGATATTTTTAAAGGGGTTTTAACCCACGGATTTTGGAAAATTTTCAAAATTTTAAAAATTTTGTTTTAATGTATAGTTTCATAGAGAACTAACATAAGATGATGGTCAAAGAGGTTTAGAACCTTGGTTGCCTCCGTTTCTATAGAAAATGAAGATTTTATAATTTTAATTCCACTAATCTAGGCAGTATATGAAATTTTACTAAACTAAATGTAAAAAATTAGAATGATTCCTATACCATGAAAAATAGTTTAGAATACATTTATTTAAATGTATAATGTGTTTTGATTTTTTTTTAAAATGAAAGAGCATAAACTTTAGTATATAGAGCATTTACCGAAAAACTAAATATTTTAGAAGGGGTTAACCCACGGATTTTGGAAAAATTTCAAAAATTTAAAAGTCTGTTTTTAATTTATAGTTTCACAGAGAATTAAACATAAGATGATGGTCAAAGAGGTTTAGAACCTTGGTTGCCTCCGTTTCTATAGAAAATGAAGATTTTATAATTTAAATTCCACTAATCTATGCAGTCTATGAAATTTTACTAAACTCAATGTTAAAAAAATTAGAATGATTTCTATACCATGAAAAAGAGTTTAGAATACATTAAGTCAAATGTATAATGTGTTTGATTTTTTAAAAAAATTAAAGAACATAAACTTTAGTCGATGGAACTGAAGAACAAGAGTGGCTTTTTGGTCAGACTGGTCTGAAACTATTAAAATAGCCGAAAACTGATTCTACTACTTCATTGGATGAGACGCTGCAAGTCTGGAACCAGGCTCTTAGTATAGAATCTACTGACATTGTAGCTCTTCCTTATGTTGTTCCATTCTGATGTCCATTCACTTCAACCGAGGAGAAAGATCCTCCTTCACATCGCATTGGACTAGCTTCTGCTCGGTGCAAGCTGTAAGGGTAGATGCTGAGGTACTACTGGTTTGGTATCATGAGAAGAAAAGAAAGACTTCCAGTACTAAAGAACGTCAAGTCTGATTGCTGGAAATGAGATTTTGAGACATTTGATTCAGTTTTGGTTCTGATGTGTCATCATGAGTTGATGAGATTAGCATTAAGTTGTATATTAGAGAGGATATAGCAAAACAGAGGAGAGATCTTCCACTAATACATTACATTTTGTAGACTTTGTTTCCCCTTTTTCTGGGAGTCAAAACTATTATTCTTGGAATCCAAACAATTCATCATCTTCATTTGTTTTACAGATTGCTTCTTTCTAGAGAGAACACTTGATGTCTCTGAGTTTAATGAACAAAAAGAAGTGTAATGTATTAAGACAATCCGTCAGCAACAGATTGAGACCCTAAAGATTGTGTTTGGAGACTTGAACGTGTTTATGATATAAAAAAGAAAGAAAACAACAACAAACAAACAAGTAAACACTCTCAAATAGGGGAGCTTGAATCTGCCTTACAAGGCAGTTGTTGTGTGGATCTTGTCTAGAAACACTGCTCTTGCTGAACTGTCATTACAAAACTGACCCAAAACAGCAATAGTGGCAGTGCTGCTCCCAAACTTCTCAATCCCTCTAGAGATCATACAAGTATGCCCTGCTTCCGCAACTACAATCACATCACCACCAACAAGAGGTGATAGCTTCTCAGCTATCTGCCGAGTCATCCTCTCTTGCACTTGAAGCTTGAAACCAAAAATGTACAATCGACTTCACTAGTGAGCTTGCAATAGAGTTTGATCCTTCAGAGCAATAGTAGCCAACATGAACAACTCCATAGAAAGGAAGCAGATGATGCTCACACATCGACCAAAACTGCAAGTTTAGTTCACAGTGAAGCCTCTTCTCTCTGATCTCGCCATTGGCTCTGACAGAGTTAAACCCGTTTAGCTTCATCTCGAGGTTAACGTTTTGGAAGTTCATCATCCACTTGAGGAAACGAGAGGGTGTAGCAATGAGTTCTTTCCTTGATGGATCTTCTCCCAATGATCTCAGAATGGAGACAACCGCAGAAACCATTTCAGGGTCTTCTTCAAGCGAGAGTTTACACCTAACACTCGGACACCACTCTTTCACAGAAGCATCAGCTTGTTGTGTCTTCACGCCTCTAAACTTCAAGAAACTCAGAAACTCACCCCAAAGACTCGACCTCTCATCCTCGAAAACCCCTGACCCGGAGGAAACAAGCACCTTCACAAACCCATCATGGCTCGACGAGTCTTTTACTACGTCCAAACTCGGGAAGTGAATGTGAGAGCACTGCAGAACAACAGCGACGCCAGACGGTCTGACCCAGTGCTGAAGCGCCGAGCATATATCGTCAGCCAAACGCTGAGGCTCTTGGAGTCTCTTGGCGAAAACATCCGCCACTCTAGAGAACTTGCTCAGTCCCAAGACGCGTTGCTCGGATGGGACGTAACCGATGTGGCACCTGACGTGAAAAGGAAGCAAGCAAGACTCGCAGTAAGAGTAATGGTCGAGATCTCGGACCACAACGAGTCCTCCCACTCCTCCCGCTTGCCCAACTCCTTCGTCTAACCCTGCTTCTGGAAACAGAGCACTCTGTACAAAGTCCTTCACTTTTAACTTATAACCTGAGAGTGAAAAAAAAAAAAAAAAAACAGAGCACTCTGTTCATAAACTAAACATTGCATCAATAACTCAAGAGAGCAGTTACTTAGCTAAGTGAATGTTATGTTACCTCTGGTGCCTTCACGAAGGGCCTTGGCGACACGGAAAGGAGTCTTTTTGATGCCTTCTCTGTTGACATCTTCGTGGAGACCTTGGAGGAGAAGCTTGACGGCATCTTGGATCGCTAGAGTCTCTGGTTGGTGCTCGAAGGGAAGCTGCTCAATGCAGCAGCCGTTTTTCAAACCGATCTCAATGTCCAGATTCAGATGCTCTTCATCTAATGACCCCATCGAATCAACCACCACCGGATCCAATCGAAAGAAAAAAAGAAACAAAAAAGTCACTAATCGAAATCGAAATGCCCACTAAGATTCAGATGACATCTCGCGGAAAAATGAAAACTTTGAACCCAAATCCGAAAGAAAAAAAAACTTTGTTTTTGGGTTATGAATTTTCCGAGAAAACGAGTTTTCTCGGAAAATTTCAGAAACGAGGGGTTGCCGTTGATCTAGTGATATGTGGATTCGTAAACATTATGATTCTAGCTCGTTATTATTTATTTATATATATAAAGTTGTTGCCTGGCCACTAAGTTTGTGGCGTATTGGAAAGCGTAATTTTAAGAAGCAGCTTGCGAGTTTTTTTTTAACTAATCTGTAAGTTATTCAAAGACGGGGTAAGGCGGCGAGAAGACTTTTCTCTGTCTAATCTCTATCTCACCTAACCCTGTTTTGTCCTAATTCTCTATTTTTAAATATTGTTTACTTACTGTGAATTAATATTTCTCACCCAGTGGATTCTAAAAAATTAAATTATGTGGGCTTATATATTTTTTTTTTTTTGGTAAAAATGTGGGCTTATATTTTGAGTTGAGGAATGAGGTATTTGCATTTTGTGTATATATTTGGGGATGAAATTACCGTCGAGTGAACACCTTTATAAAATTAAATAAATTAATAAAAATATTAAATTCGGATCCAGTTTCCTTTCCAGTCAGATCTCGCATTAGATTTTGATTACATATGCTAGATCTTATTAGGTGACCAAATTATTGCTAAACGCAGAATGATTAGCAAAAGTTCAAAAGGCCAAAAATGCACTAAAGAGTTGTACTATTTGATATACTCAAGTATGTTTCAGTAAAAGATTGAAACGAACGTTTTTTAAGTAATCATTTGAAAGAAAAAAAATTCTGAAAATGATGTATTTAATCCCAAACTGGTGGACATAGATCAGCTTCCATATCCGATAAATGAATATAGTTTTACATGCTCACCATTTATAAGGATAAAAGAGCCATGTACATGTAGAGTAAAACTTTTAAAGTTGTTAAGTTTATAATATAAACTTAAACGTGCAATGTACGCAAAGTAGATCTAAACCTATTCTTTTTAAGTGGAAACAATTTAGCATTATGTTCTTCGGTCCACCGAGAAAGCCATGGTGGCCATGGTGCAGGAAGAAATAAAAACTATATCAAATAATTTTTTTCTAAAATCGTTTAGAGTCAAGCATCTACCTATAAATGCAAAACTATGTATATATAGAATCAAAACATGTTTTCTGAGAAATGGAACTAAACATGTTTTGGGAAGGGGATTGATAGTAATATACGTATAAATGTAAATTACTTTCTTTTGGTCAATGCATTACAAATAAAAGCGTTTGTCATGTAATGAAGAAAAACAGAGCGAGGAAAGTACCTGAGGTAGCCATGGAAGAAGGAAAGAGGATTGATTGCACGATCTTGTTCCTTGATAGTTTGATATATATAGCGCACATATTTATCCCTTATATATTATTTGAGAAATTTTTAAAAAATTATAAAATCAATTTTATATTAATTACAAAATAAATTTGCTTAGATGTCAACTCCCAAATACACAATTTTCCTTATGTAGCATCGCTATAATGAATTTGAATAAATATTAGTCCAATCTTATATTTGTTAGGAAAAAATAGTATCCCCTATATATTATGTCCACATTATATTTTTTTATAATCATTAAAATGAATCACATCTCAAAATAATTATTTTGTGATAAACTATTATAATTTTAAACATCCTCGACATTACTATCAATTAAACATCCTCGTTAGGGCTGAAATTATTATCCGAGATCCAGATCCGATCCGAGATCCGATCTGGATCCGCTCCGAAAATAGGATATCCGGGGCATCCAGATCCGGATCCGGATAGTAAAATGCCGGATCCGTCGAATCCGGATCCGGATATCTGAAATTTTAGGTCCGGATATCCGGATCCGGAACCGTTTTTTTAATATATATATATAAATTTAAATTTTTATTAATAATTATAGTTGATTTATTAATATTTATACATAAAATTAATCTTATAATATTACATTTTAATTTTAATAATATCATATGCATAAATAAATTTATAAATTTTGTAAAAATATTTAATTTATGTAATATTTATAGATTTTTTTGTATTTTAAAAAATATTTTTATTATTTTTAAATTATTTTGACGAATCCGGATCCAAATCCGGATACTCGCAGATATCATATATCTAGACGGGTATCCGGAATCCGGATATCCGGAAGGCACGGATCCGGATCCGAATATCCGGATATTAAAATCACGGATCCGGATTCGGACACCCCGAATATCCCGGTTATCCGAATTCGTCCCAACCCTAATCCTCGATTTTTTTTTGACGACGCCCTAATCGTCGATATCATTAAACATCCATAATGAAAGATATATTCACTGTTTACTATGCCAACTTTTTTAACGGTCTCCGTATAACGACATTATCAAACCAAATTCATATAAAACATGTCATTGGTGAACGATGTCTCAAAGTTCTTTAGAAAAAATTGGATTTTACCTGAGCACAATACCCAAGTTTCATATCCATTCCCCACCTATGAACCAGAACATTCTGCAAACCGCAAGAAGTCAACAATAAATTATATGCAACTCATGAAAAGTAAGTGAGGTGTAACAAAAATTTAGTTTAAGCAGAACTAAAAGAATAGATCATATACCAGGGAAGTTCTGTTCAAGTTTATATATTCTTCATGTATATGACCGACTGGTCATGTACTTCTCAAATAAAAAATTACGTGAAGTATTATTAGCAACTGCATTTGAGTAAATATTCTTGCAACTTTTTAATCAAGTTCATGCTTAGAGGTATCACCTAAACGTCAATCTAAATGAAACAAATTATTAACGTTAGACCATAGTTTAGATTATTTTTTGTAATTGTATGATTTTGATCCCATTTGAACCAAACTGTTTAGAAAAAAAATTGTGACCGGTTATTGAAAAGACTGAAGTTGTTTGAATTTAGCTTCTTATGAAAACTTAGTGGTTAGAAATTTATTAGAATTTTGTGAAATACAAGTTTAACATCCTCTATAAAAGGAAATATTCACTCAATATATAATAACTAACAAAGATATTGCCAATATACTTTGTGACCAAGTTTAAACAATTTGGTGAATATATTATAATTTATACATCCTAAAACTTAGGGATAATTAGATATCATTTTGCAGAAAATCCTTTAAATATTGTTTATGGTTCATTTGATGTATGCAGGGAATTACCTATAAGTAACCATAATTATACATCACATTAACTTACATATAATGATTGTAAAAATACTTTATATGTAAGTAAGATTAATTTTATACACATACCCAGCTATGATACTATATATATAGAGTAAAGACGATAAAGATGGTATCATCACACCTCCTAAATTTATTTGCTCTCACAAGATAATATCTTTTATAGAGTACGGCAGAGATCACTGAATGATGTTGTTTATAAAGACTTCACAAAGTCAGTTTTGGTCCAATTAAAAAGATAATAAAAAATGTTGTTTATAAAGACTTGACATAGTTAGTTTTAGTCCGATTTAAAAAATAAAAAAATTGGTTGCACACAACTATAATAGTTTAAATATGTAATTGTATAGAAAGACCGATTGCATACAGTTATATTTAAATTTAAAGTTTCTTTGTATACACATTCAATATTTTTCACATAATGTTCTTACCCCACACAAATCGTGGATTTCATCCTAGTTAATTAATATAATTGAAAACCCATCTTATTGAATGATCGATGAATTTAATATTTTCAAATTGTAAATTAAAACAGGAAGAAGATTTTTTTTTGAACGAAAAACAGGAAGATTTTTCTTGTGATGAAAGGTTGTGCTGAGATGTGACTGTGGACTCCGGTTAGTTAGGGTTAGGGTTTGGGCTTTCTGTGTCAATTTTTTTAATTTTTTTTTTTTGCGGCTATCCCAAATCTATCAAGAGACTCAGACTAATATATAAAGAGATGGTGTAGTCTATAGATGAATTCTTATTACAAGTATTCAAATGAGCCGTAAGATATATCCATATCCGCATGATTATAAGGTTAAATGTAATAAAGTACATTCTTCGGTCGTCTTGCAATGTAATGGTCGTCTGGCTCTCTTCTCCGGCAGCTGGTGCTTGCAGTTTCATGTTGACTTAGTAATTAACTGATTTAGGACTATCTTTTTTTTATATATTCTTGTATATTTATTAATGAAAGTTTTTTGTCGAAAAACAGAAAGAAGATTTGATTTTGTTGAAATACACATAATATTTTGGTTTCCGTTTTTTTTGTCGGCAACGTAAACAGACTCTGTAAACCAAACTAGTAGCTCTGCATCAATGTAGACGACAAAAGACGGTTGTTTTCTTGCACTGCGTGCGAGACTGTCCGCCTTAGAATTCTGCACTCGTGGTATATGAATGAGTTATGAACTGTGGAAACTCCTCTTCAAGATCTTGATGTCTTCTAAATAACTTGCAAAGGCTAGTCATTCTTCTGATTCTGAAACCATCTTTACCAACTGAGAACAATCCGTTGCAAATGTAATCGTAAATTGTCTGAGATTCTTCATACATTTCATTGCCCAAATTAAAGCCTCAATCTCCGAGTGTAGAGGCGATTGAGTCGCTCTTGTATTCCTTGCTCTCATTAAAACACCTTCTACCTGGGATAATCGGTATCATTGATTCTACCAGTAAATGAGATTGCTCTAGTGTTTGTATAAGTTAATTATGTGCCTCAGCCCAAAGTGATGACTCTGTTTCTGCCAACGTAAGAGTATCCATAGGATCAATATCCAAATTGCTGTTGACTATAGGGTTCATTGGAAATGTTTATATTTATTTTACAGTACAGCCTAGAGCATTTAAACAAAAACCAACCCTACGTACTGATACTAAAAAAATTCATATTGTGGAAAGGGCACTATGTGGACAAGTCCATTAGTTACTGTACTGGTTTGCAAGGTGTACATATTAAAACGCCAAATATAAAAAGCAGGCCTAATAAAAAGTTCTTTAAACGACCACTCTAAAAGACTTCAAACCCAGCGCAAAAAGATAGTGAGAGAAAACAAAACTCCGGTTATGGTTTTGTAATTAATTAACCCTCGTATGTGGAAACCAGTTATTAAGTATTTAAGTGTGTGGGTTATTAAGAAGGCTAAGCCTGATAAGGACTTATTGAGTCCATATAAATGTGGGTTACGTATTAAGGCTGTATGCAGCGTATGTCATATGTTTTTCCTTTATTTAGGCTTCTGCTTCTCTTCAATATTTAGAATCTTTATTTATAGATCACATTTGGATGAGAGTTTTCCCTTGTTAACATAACCAATGATTTTTAAATATATACTAGATTTTAATCTGACCTTTTCAAAGACGGGTATATTTTTATTAACAAATTTACTAATATTTATATTTTTCCACTAATATGTTTAAACATGAGCGTTTAGTTTTTGGTTTGATTCCAATTTGGATTTCATATTTGTTTTGGTTTTGGTTGAATTAAGATTTTTGTTTTTTTTTTGGTTAAAGAAATATCAAAATCTTTTTTGGTCAGAGGAATATCAAAGTCTAAATTTAAATATTTTGGATAAAAAATATTTAGGGTATTATGTTATATCGGTCGGATCGTGACTTCCTTGTCTAACTGATTCAGGGGTTGTTATAAAAATAGAATCAATATTAAACAGGCAAACATGGTCAAAAAATGGCCAGGCTTGCTAACATTCGTGATCCTGCTCAATATTTAATTTCAATTTTTACGTTCGAGTTAAAAAATAAAAAATTGCAATTTTTAAAAATATTTTTTAAAAAATTATTATTTTAATATTTTTTCTAAAATTATTTTTCATTATATTTTATATTATTTTTCAAGTTTTCATATATTTTTGTATTTAATATTTATTAAAATTATTATCAAGAGCTTTGATAATTATTTTGAATTTGCATAACTATACACTTGTACCATATCCATTCAAAGATAAATTTGTACTTTATTCCTAAAAGTGATACATTTTCTTAAGAAAATAACAAAATATAGTAAAAAATTTGCTTTATAATCAAAACTAAATTAATCTTCCCGTATTAAAATTCAATTAGTAAAAAGCCATGCAAAATATGTATGGGCCATTGTAATCTGACCTAACTTTACAAATATGTTGATTTTATAAACAAACCTGAAATCCATAGCCCAATTGATCATCAACAAATAAATCTCCCATTTGAGCTGTCTTAACCTAAACTAGATTTAAAGCGCGGATACTATTTTGTTGTTTTTTCATATAAAAATTGATAATTCTTCGTTTTGATTATATAAACCGTGACATGATCAAGTTTTAAATATGCGGGTTAATTATAATGTGTATAATATGACGAAATTTGCAATGTCTCACACAACCGTTTTATGTTTTTTTTGTCAACCCGTTTTATGTTTCTAAATAAGATAAACAATGGTTGTACCTGAAATTCGTACTTGGATGATAATTTATATTTAACAATTATAAAATCCATAAAATATTTCTAAACATATTAAGTGGTCCAATATTTTTTTTGATTAAGTCGTAAAATCATTTAGTTACAAAATTTCAATCTCTAATATTACTTTTAAAAATTATTGCAGACTTTAATTTATAGTTATTATAAAAAAAACGTTTATGTACTATGAAATGGATTATATAAAAACATAACTCATCTAAATTTATTGTTGTAGGAAATCAAGTCCATTTAAATGTATTATAGGTCCAATAAACCAAAAGACAGTAATACCATTAATGAATTTTTTTACTTAGTCATATCATTAAGGACAATTTTGGAAAATTTTAAATTTTCATTAAGGGTATAATTTGGGAATGATCCCTTTTTAATGGTATTGATTTGGGTTGACGGTAAAAAAAAAAAAGAGACAAAATGAAAATCTGATACTTTCTTCGCAGAAACGCGTAAAGATGGTGGAAGCTGAGAAGTTTAAATCGACATATCGAATCTGATCCACCCGAAAACAAAATCAGTATCCAAACATTACGTATATATAAGTTATAATGATACCTACAATAATATTAATACCTAAAAAAAAATTACAAATCAAATATATTAGTTTGGTAAACTGGGATTAATTTGTCGCTGTTATATAGATTTAGTCGGAAACTCGCCATTCATTTATTTGCACATGCTAATAAGCATTTTATAACGTAGTTTTTTTTTTGTCGACATAAATTTTATTAAATACAAAAAAGAGTAAACTGTTTTGGTACAACTTGGTTTATAAACCACGGTGCACAAAAAAAAAACATGACTAAAAGATAAGATTACAAAGAAGTGGAATCCACGTGTAACGTTGTTGTGGTGTGTGAGGAAAATCCTGAGTCTTCTTCTGCATTGCTCTTCTTACCCGGCTCCGATCGAAAAGTCCATGAACACCCATCATCTCCGATGAAACCTGTAGCAGTAACCGGGAAACGTAGCACTAAGATTTCCTTAGGGCATCATTATTGGCCATCCCTTAAGGCAGCCCTTAAAGGGGAAACACTGAGAAAAACCTTATTTAGGGTTGTCCCTTAGTTAAAACCGACAAAAAAAAAAAATCAAAATTTTAGGTACTTTTTACAGTTCCACCGATAATGATGGCCTTAGTCCAAAGTTGTACAGGGACTGATCTCCTTGCTATTGTTGACCGAATCAAGCAACCATCAAGATTAGAACAACTCAATCTTTCGGGATTAGTGTTTTAAAACAAACCAAAGTAGGAATAGATAAACACAAACAAAATGAAACGAAAATATCCGAATAAACGGAATTTACAATCGGACAACCCCCGAAGTAGAAATCAAAACATAGTCGAATTTTTTCTTTGAAAAGCCAAAATGGGTGGTGGCCAGCAATTTAGGAGATTACCAGCCTCCGGAGACTCGATCACGATTTAGAATTCTATAGAGAAGTTTGAGGTATTAGAGAGAAAGTTATAACGGGAAAATGAGCATTTTAATCCCAAACTATTTGCAATCGGCAATTTTAATACCCAAGTATTGGTCGCGCAGAATTATTCCCCAACTAATAGTTGATTGGGCAAAATTATGATCAACATAGTCAACCGCTAGTTGGTTAACGGAAGATGACGGTTTCCGTCACTCTTTAACG
Source organism: Brassica carinata (assembly GCA_016771965.1). NCBI lineage: Eukaryota > Viridiplantae > Streptophyta > Magnoliopsida > Brassicales > Brassicaceae > Brassica > Brassica carinata. Next base: position 57,137,731 of record CM028690.1, on the reverse strand, counting down.
GCCGACTATTATAATCATAATTTCTACAACAACTATTAATGTAATAATTTTAAGATATGTTATTTGAGTATTTAATTTGCGATTGAAAATACTTAAGGAATTGAAAATGAGAATTTATTTTTTAAAATAAAATCATTATTTCAAAAAAAAATCAAATTAGATATAACCACTATATGAGATTTTTACTTTTAGAAGAAGATTTTTGAACTTTTACATTTACTTCTATAAGAATATAAATAATTATAGTTACATTGTATTATTGATACACTTCATGTCTGTAAAATCTTATATATAGGTTATATCTAATTTGAAATCTTTTAAATTATGATATTTTTAATTTGCCGATTGAAAATACTTGAAAAATTAAAAATAAGAATCAATTTTGTAAAATAAAATCATATTTAAAAAAGATTCAAGTTAGAGATATAACCAATATATGCATTTTTTACTTTTAGAAGAGATTTTGAAAATACTTGAAAAATTAAAAATAAGAATCTATTTTGTAAAACAAAATCATAATTAAAAAAAACATTCAAGTTAGATATAACCAATATATTTGCAACTATAGTTATTTATATTCTTATACAAGTAAATGTAAAAGTTCAAAAATCTCTTCTAAAAGTAAAAATCTCATATATTGGTTATATCTAACTTGATTCTTTTTTTTTAAATTATGATTTTATTTTACAAAAATAGATTCTTATTTTTAGTTTTTCAAGTATTTCAATCGGAAAATTAAAAATATCATAATTTAAAAGATTTCAAGTTAGATATAACCTATATATAAGATTTTAAGTGATTTTACAGACATGAAATGTATCAATAATACAATTCAACTATAATTATTTATATTCTTATACAAGTAAATGTAAAAGTTCAAAAATCTCCTTCTAAAAGTAAAAATCTCATATATTGGTTATATCTAATTTGAAATCTTTTAAATTATGATTTTATTTTACAAAAATAGATTCTTATTTTTAGTTTTTCAAGTATTTCAATCGAAAATTAAAAATATCATAATTTAAAAGATTTCAAGTTAGATATAACCAATATATTTGCAACTATAGTTATTTATATTCTTATACAAGTAAATGTAAAAGTTCAAAAATCTCTTCTAAAAGTAAAAATCTCATATATTGGTTATATCTAATTTGAAATCTTTTAAATTATGATTATAATAGTCAACCTCTTAAGGAGTCGACGGAAAACGTCATCTTTCCGTTAACTAGTTAACGATTGACTATGTTGATATTAATTTCACGAAGTCAACTATTAGTTGGGGAATAATTCTGCGCGACCAATACTTGGGTATTAAAATTGCCGATTGCAAATAGTTTGGGATTAAAATGCCCATTTTCCCAAGTTATAACATGGATTTTTGTTTGTACTGGTGAAGATAGTGGGTCCCGAAAATAAAGGAAATAAAGTTACAATATATCAAACTGTAAATAAGTAAAAATGTAATATCGGTAGTTGGTTTATTTCAAGTAGGTCCAATGACAGAGAGAAGTAATATTCCAAAGGAGAGCAGGGGTAAAAAATAAGAACGATTCTAAATTAATAGTATTGATTTTCAGCAGTTCTCCATATTCATTTTAACGACTCAAATCATCAGTAGAAGATTATCATGAGTATGGGCTCTTGATCTCTTTGTCTTTTTTTGGTTATTTTGTAAGTAAGTTATTTTCGTTGTTTTTATTTCTTCTGATTGTGATCTTCGTCGGTGGTCTATATTGTATTTCAATCCAATCAATAAAAACGAAATAAAATAAAACAACAAGAAGATAAAATGAAGTTAAGCATCTCACCAAGCTGTCAAATAAACAAAGATATAACCAAGTTGTTGTGTGCAGTACCAAACAATAAAAATAACAAATGTTATTGCGAACGTTTATATTTTGATGATCACCGAACAAAACAGAAAACAAACATAGATTTTTGGGGCTTAATTTACTATAGGTTAAAAACTGAACCTAGACCATATTGTGTCATTATTACTTTCTGATCATACCAAATTAAAATCCACCATTGTTAGCAAGACAGTCAACATGGTTTATACTATACATCCATATTTGCTCAAGTTGATAATTAAAATACACAGAAGAGAAAGCAAGATAATTTTCATATAAAGAGGTACTGACTTCAAACTAATATGAAAATAGATAACCATGCTTTCACAATTTCAGGAATAGATAACATGGCTATTGAAACATTTTCATACTAATAAGAATGATTGAAGATTCTATTGAAGTAATAATCAAAAAAAAAAAAGAACTACGAGAAGGAGATCATGTTAGTATGTCATTTGCAAGGGTCCTCTTTAAATACGCCAAAATTTTATCACTAGGCCAATATTTTGGTTGATGGCTTATTGTAATTGTTGTTGTTGTTGTTTTTAATTATGTTTTATAAACTAGTGATAAATCATTCTAATGAATGTCATCGTGAATTCGCATGCTACTAAATTTTGAGGACAATGGGTTAATAGACCATTGATGTGACTGGCAAGGATTTAGTCATATCTCTACTAGAATTGTTGTTGCGACAAGTTGTAAGGTGTATGGACAATAATCAAGATTATGCTTTTTTAGTAGTTGATGTAAGCTTTATTGGCATCTTTTATTAAGTTTTATTTACCATTTCAGTATTCAGTATGTTATTTCTTGAAGTTCGTCACAATTTTAGCCTATATATAGTTAAGAGATTACTTATTTTTCAAGTGTGCATCCAAATGTTGCCAATGAATCCTGCCTAGTTCGACATTGATAATGTCTCTATCACTAAGCACTTTGGAGGATATATGCAAGAATCCAAAATACTCTAGGGTGTGATATTGAAATGCGAGGTTGTGAATGTTTCCTGCATTTTATAGTGGAACCAGTTTTTTTTTAAAAAAAAATTTGGAATTGTTTATGCATGTGGGTGTGTGTTGTTGGTGGCCTAAAGCCAGTTATGGCTGATAATGATTCCTATCATTATACAAACATTGCAAAATGGTGACAATCAAGTAGTTGTAAGACATGTACAAGAAAATGATTGAAGCACTAAAGAAATACGAAAAAGTTAAACTCAATCTTAGCAAATGAACGTCCCCAAAAGGTTATTGTGTCACATATCTTGTTTCTGAAAGCTTCTCTATAGAAGCAGCGTATTTGACAATGATATATTTTTCAAACCTGAAAACCATAATCAACCATAATAAGAAGAAATAAATTCTGTTATACAAAGATTATGAGTAAAAGCAATTAACCAGCACTTTCAGCATTAGCATAGTTGACGACAGAGCATCCAGACAAACAAAATATTAATGTAGCACACATATGACATCGACACTTTTTTTTTTTTTTGTAACTTTATGACATCGACACTTTCACATACATATACTTCCCAATTGTGTAATAAGGAAATGATGATCAAACAGCACTATGAGATAATGATCAAACGACACTTGCGGATGATGATCAAAAAAGAAGAAGATAAAATATGCCCTAGCTCTTCTCTCTACAGCTACCCAAAGAGAAATCTTTTATATATGCATGTATTAAAACTGTAACCCATTAACTTGAACTTGTTCTGTATATCCCTATATATATTACCTTATGTCAGTAATTACACTTGATATCTTTAGATTACCGATTCCAATCGGTGTCTTATGTGTTAAACAATAATGATCATTTAGTAGTTCATGACTCGAAGTCTCGCGTTACCAATTTTAATCTTGAAACAACGACTAGAATATAACACATAAACAAGTTACTAAAACAATTAAAAATTAGAGATAAATTTTAGATAAATATGTTAATCTAATTATTACTAATTAGTTTTAAGTTGAAAATATATTTAATTTAACATAAATAAGTTTTTTACTCAAATTTCCATCCGATGGCGATTTTTCCACAGACTGAAAGTAGTAATAATATAAACAATAATTTTTGGGAGCAAATAGAAAACCATGGTATAATTTGTTTCCCATGATTTACTATAAATCAAAGAATCTTCCCTTTCCACTTTCCAGGTGCAACTCATGCAGGTAGGTGGAACTGTGGAAGGTTAGAACTTTCATAAAGCAACTTCTTCAAAGATGTACCACGGTTTGTAAGAAGACACGTTTCACCTAATTCATCACATAGTTATATACAACCACTTGTATCCGACCACGTGGATATTAGCCCGCCAAAACGAACCACGTGGATACACATCGTCATATCAACTGAGGATTGTCGCAACGTAACGGTGCATTTGCTGAACTGGACCGTCTATAACCTATTACACTGTCTTTCCGTTTCACATCAAGATTGTGGGACCGTTTTAACAGAAGCAAACCACGTTTCAGACCGAGAGTAGCGTTCGTGCTCGTGATTCACGGAGTCAAGATATGACACGCAAGAAACTGAAAAACGAACGTGTCCTAGTCAACGCCAGCAGGCTCTCATGGTACACGTGCCATATGCATGTTCAGTGTTTTACACGTGGTGGCCTCCGTACTTTTCCGCTGGTTTTAGCCAATGGGAAATAGATAGAAACCAACAACGGAAATGCAATTATACAAAGCGTTTATCGATAATCCGAGATTGTAGCGATAAAAAGTTTCTTAACCCTTCTCTTAATTAAAAGACTAATCATTAAACATACGTGTAATGAAAGCTGCACATGTCCACTATCATTATCAGACAAGTGTCGTGTCATAGAGGCTTCCTCTTCTCTTTTTATTCCAAAAAATGGATGAAAGCTTCAAAAAAACTTCTTCTATTTTTTCTTTTTCTTTTGAGAACAACTTCAAAAGAACTTTAAAACAAATATCCTAGAAAACACAAACCATTTTTTATAACGTTACATGGTTGTTGAATCTTCGACAATGGCAACAAAACTTGGAAAAGAAGAGGATGCTGAGGTCGAGCTTGAGCTACGTCTTTCTTTGGGAGGTCCTTTCAAGAAAACTCAACCGTTAAAGTTCTGTACGGATAGCAAACATAACGCCGTCAGATGTGTGGAGGATATTGAGGTTGATCTTAACGGCGGAACGACCAAGCATGAGCCTAATGCGAGGAAAAGAAAGGAAACAAGGAAGGAACGGGGAGAGAAGCAGCAGCAGCAGAGAAGCAAAGGAGAAGGAGAGTGCAAGAGGATCAAAAGAGAATGTAAAGAAGTCACCAACGACGCGGAGTTTGATTTGAGCTTCAGTGGATTGGGTAACGGGTATGGGTTGGGTCAACGTAAGGAAATAAGTAAAGCCGCTGCAGTCGGGTCACCCATTTGCAGCTCGTCCGAGGTATGTGATCCAACCAGCTCCTCTCGCCAAGAAGGTATATATATTACATTTCATGTTCCTTTTAGGACAATTAGAATTAGCCAAATACCTTCTTTTCATGTCAAATATTTGGCTTTATAGAGTTACAAATACTAGGTTGAAATACAAAGTAATTGATACTCGATCAAGTCGCAATTTATAAAATTTCGAGGATATTTTTCCTATGTTGCCTCGATATTTTGTAAAAGAAAAAAAAAATCACAAGTGTTACTAACTTACTATTCAAAATACTAATATATTCTATGAGGTTGAATTTGATTAATTTATATCAAAATTTTTGTTTTTCCAACATCTGTATACTAAAATAAAATAAAAAGTAATATAATAGGTTAGATAAATTAAAGGATGTTGTATTTGCATGTAGACATTCCGGACTTACAGTTATGTCGTTCAGGTGGAAGTTGCGAATTCGGAATGATTTCTGGCCAGTCCAAACCGGTAAAATGTCCGGTTACCAACATTCCGACCGGCACAGAAGAAACCGTACGGAGCACGGACGGTCCAAATGATGTTGTGCTAGTGGAGACTCAACAAGGGTCCAACTCTATAGCCAAAGAGACGGGGAAGCCTCCAAGGCCCCGTCCCAACGGTAACGGCAGTATGCTTCCATTTGCTCAGATGCCGTGCGTGACCAGCACCGGTAACGGACCGGCGGGCAAAACTGTAAATGGGTTTCTGTATAGGTACTCAAAATCAGAGGTCACCATAATCTGCGTCTGCCACGGAACGTCGTTCACACCGGCTGAGTTCATCATTCACGCTGGTGGGACGTATGTCTCCCATCCGTTAAGGCATATAACTGTTGTTCCATCAAAGTTTTAGAACCATTTTCCTTTTCTTGGTTACCTCATGCTGTGGTTTTGTGTATATATTTAGCTGATGGCCCTTTTCTTGAGTTCAAAGGGACTCTTTATTGGTGATCGATCGTAGTTCTTCTTTTCCATATTTTGGTAACATTAACTTTACCAATTTTAGTGTTTTTTTTCTGGTTTTGCCTTTGTAATGGATAAAAGCTTATTTGAAACTATTATGTTGCAATTTCATTGACATGTTAAGTGAAAAAAATCTGAGACAATTCCAGAGTAAAAATTTGGCCCTTAATACTCTTAACGATAAAAAAAAACATAAGATCTTCATCTGCGTTTTGTTAATTTGTAAAAATTTGGTGTATTTAAAATATTTTTGCATTTAAATCAGTTTTTCTAAATTCGATCTGAATCTGCGGTGAATCTGCGGTCAAACGTTTAATCTAATTTAGATTTTAAGAAATATCCATATTTAAAACATGTAAAATTCACCGAAACCCGAGACTAATTGATTGAACTGATCGATGACCAATATATAATCTAATTTGATTTAAATTGTTGTAGTTTCATAATTTGTTACCAAAAATTCAAATTTGATTTAAATTATTGTATTTTCATCACCATTAAACAACTGCAAAGACAAAGTAAGACAACTGATATTAGAAATGCTAGTATCATTCAAAAAACGTTTTAAGAGTATTTCACATCATAAGACAATGCTTCAAAACCAAGATTGGGCTTCAAACTGGACCAAATAAAGAACTGTACAGTGTAACTACTAATGTGTTTCTTTATCGAAAGATACCTGAGGAGAAGAGTCTATGGTGAATCCAAATTTAGACTTCTTACATAATCAACAGACAAACATTTTTGCAACAGAAACACCAAACCCAAAACCAGTTCGACCACCAACAGCATTGAACACCAAGAATCCTTGCTTGCTGATAAAGTTGTCGACAAGTTTCTTCACATGGTCAAGATAAAGGTCTACAATCTTATTTCCAACTGAAATTATATAAATTTAGAGAACTATTTGCAGAATTCTAGGAAAGTACAACAATGTAGAAAGTGGTTTTCTCACCACCTCTAACAAAGTTGCTAACGACATCTTCTTTCCCATAGATAACCAGCTCGAGATGAAAAATCTATTGGTAGGTTCCCGTACGAATATCAACAAAAACAGTGGGCTCGAGATCAACAAAAATGCTTCTTGGAAATGTTTTTCTGCACCAGTCTCGCACCAAACATAGGATCATTGCGACACATGCAAAAGACAACTCATGTCTGTCTCTGAAAAAACTTTGACCCACATAAACAATAGAAATGGAGGTTAGGTTATTATACCTCAGCAGCATGCCATCTGACTGGATCCCGTGTTCGATGCCATAAAGCTCCCAGCAGGAATGGCGGTTGAATCTCAGCTCAACCGATATGAATTGCTTATGATTTTCCTCATTTTTTCTCAGAGAAACTTTAATTATTTGATCGACTTTGATCTTATATTTTATTTGTCTGCTTTTAAGGATTTAATTAGTTAGATATAATTTGACAGACACATGTGAAGGATTATAGAAATGTAAGAAAAGTAAATGTGACGTTAAGCTTCTATTAAGTCAGAACATATTCAATATTTTCAAAATTAAAATATGCCGATAGATTAAAATTTACAAGCCGAACAATAGTGGAGTACTGTTACTAGTTAACTAATCCCTCTGTACTATTTTAAATGGTGTTTAAGAATTTTTATTTTGTTTCATAATAAGTGATGTTCTCACAATTCTAGATATAATTTATTGTTATTTGAAAATTTTGACCAACTACAAAATATTACATATTTTTTTATTGGTTGAATTAGTTTAATTTAATGCTAATGAATAAAAATTTGTATTTTCTTAATCTTTCTGCAAAGACCTTAGAACACTAGTTAAAGTAAAGTGGTACTGAGGGAGTATATAACTTGTATTAGCATTAGTATGGCCCATATAACTTGTCTAGACGGTTAAATTAGGAATTGTAATCGAGAGCTGTTTGGAAACGCGGTTTAGCATATCCAAGGTTCAGTTAGGATACATACTTTTCTTGGAATGACTATTATACCCATCAAGTGAAACCCTACCTGTTTTTAAGACAGCTTAAAGGTTGAAACTTTGAGTGCTGCGGCCAGACCCGTGAGTTCAAAGGTTCGATCTTTACCATCAATGGTCAAGTTATCTATTTGTCTGATTGATTGTAGTTGTTTCAGTCTCTCTTTAAATGTATAAGCTTTGGTGTTGGTCTTTGATAATCGTAAAGTTGCCAGATGATGATTTGAAATATTGCGCAAGGGTTATGAGTTTCAGAAAGATCAGAGGATTGATTCTCTGATCTGAACGAACCTGTGAAAAAATCATTTTCTTCTTCTCGAGTCTGATGGCAACTGATCTATGTTAATAAAAGTTTTCAGCTTTGAATTTTGAATTCTAAGCTTTTATAGTTATTTAGATAGTCTCGATCTATATAACTTTAGGTCTTAAGTAGCAGCTTAGATTATTATCTTATGATGGTTCATGTTTTGGCTTGTGATGATTCTGCTCATGGAGCTTGGATTGGAAACTATGTATGCTAAGGGATTAGAACTAGTGTGAAGGTTGCATTCTGTTATCTCAAGGCATCATTAAAGTCGTAAACTTCTTCTAGATCTCGTTTAATGGCTACCTAATTGTTATCGTTATGAGTTTTAGAGTTTTGAGTTAGCTGATTTGAGGTTAAAATCAGCTCTACTTAAATTGTGAAAGTGAATTGATCTAGTACTGTTTTTTTGGGGCGTCTACATGCCTTAAAATCTTACATGATCGTTGTTTCAAGGACGATGAAGCACGTGGTGAAGATCTTGAGCCTGGTGGCGGCAGTCTCTGCCTTTTGGATTACACTTTTGCAGGCTGCAATTGTTCCACAAAGTTTTACATGGTTGGTGAGTAAACGAGCCTAGTGATTTGTCTTATTTTTGTTATAAATCCCCTCTCAACCAGCTAATATCTGTTTCAGAGGTAACCATGTTTTTTTTTTTTGGTCTGGACCAGCTACCGATATACTTTGTAGTGTCACTTGGATGCTATGGTCTCCTAATGGTTGGGATCGGGATAATGCAGTTCCCTACCTGTCCTCAAGAAGCAGTTCTGTTGAACCATGTACTGACTCTGCTCTCTTTTTTTTTTTTCTTATGTCAGTGTTTTAATCTTTTTACTAATCTGTTTTAGCTGTGTATTGCAGGATATTGCAGAGGCAAAAGACTTCTTAAGCACAAACGGAATAGATATTGGAACGTATTGACACGTTCTGTGATATAGTTCTTGTTAACTCCTCCTTAAAGCGTTAACATGTTTTGTCAAGCGGGTTTTTTAGATGCATGGTGATCTCCACTACTTGGTGTACTTATCTTCCAAGTTGGTTTGAATGTAACAGCAACTTAAATCAGTCTAACAATTTGAATATCCTAATAAGTAATTTGCAGCATTGTCACTTTTAGTATAACAGACCACAGAAAAAGTGAAACCCCCCCCCCCCCTTCATAGAACAAATTAAAGAGATCTTATAATAAAGTGTCAGATTGTCAAGATACTGATGATTTTTTTAAAAAATAGCTCTCACTTGGCAGAAGTTATTCACGTTACAAACTCCTCCTCATAAACAAACATATCTTCACTGTTTCTAAACCAATCTTCTTAAGGATAGAGTTGACAGACCAGCTTAACCCTGCAAAGAAAGGGGAATAGAAACAACATCAGAACCATGAAAAGATGAAAAACAAGCAACATAAAAAATCCAAAAAGAAAACAAGCTAGACTGACTTACTGGAGATTGTTTCTGTATCATTCATTCATCCAGTGGTTGGAAGGAAGACTCGGATGAGGTCTTTAGCAGTCACCTCCTTCCTGCATGTAGGGCATTTAGCTTGGCGAGAGATGGCGTCCTTAATGCAACTTTTGCAGAAAATATGACCACACTTTGTTGCCATCTCCTCAGTAAATGGACACAAACAAACTGGGCAGTTAAACTTTGGTTCCTCTACCGGAGCCACAGCCTTATTAGACTTCCTCTGAACAAAGGCATTTTACAAATTTGTGAGCACCTCAGTCCCAAGAGCAAAACTAAAATGAAAATCAGAAAGCTTCTTACCGAATCGTTGAGCTCAACATTAGATTGATCAGATTGATGCTGTGTGCCGTTTTTGCTTACTTTAGTAGTACAACCTGCAGCACTTGTACCATTTGAATTCTTGTAGCTATTCAAGATATACCAAAAAAAAAACAATACTAACTCACCTGACTCAACATCAACTACTAAGGGACCTCGCCGTGAGCGTCTAGATTTGTATCTTTTAGCCTTGGCACAATAATAAGACAGAGTCAGTAAGTAAGCTTTGTACACAAACACCATGTGTTGTTGTAAAAAAAGGGAGCATAAGAAGAGAGCAGACTCGGTCAAAAGCAGAAGCAGTTGATTCAACAACATCATCATCGTCATCTTGATCTCGCTCGTCTTCGCTTGGTATCCTATTCATAATGTCCACCTGCTGTTGCCTCCTTGAACTTCTAGTAACTACACCCACACTCCGAGAACTCATTGTTAAAAGCACACCTGAATATGAGTCACTACTACTGAGTTAGTGCACCCTTCTCTCAACTTTAAACCATCAACCACAGCAAAATCAAAGGTTTTGTCACATTACATAAGACTTTTGTCTGAATTCAGAGAACTCGGGAAATAAAATTCAAGAAACTGTCAGTGGTAAAGATTTTGTTTAGATTAGTGCAGAAGTTTGAAAAACTTAAACCTTTTTGATCTCAACGATGAAGCAGGAGGTTGGAGAGTGGAGCTTGAAAAATGAAGAATGCAGTGGGGAGAGTAACGAAGGGTTATAAAAGGATTGTTATCATAAAGGTTCTGCTTTAAATGATCAGCAAAGTGCTTTGGAAATGAAATGAGAGTTTATTCCCTTACCCCCTTTTTTGTATTTTTTCGAGTCTAATTTTGTATTTTAATTTTTGAGTTGTTCTTTGCATGCAACCGTACTGGTTACCGTTTTGACTCTTCCTTTTCTAGTTGTTGGTACTGAAACTACGAACTAGTTTATTGGGCTTTTGCTGAGGTCAGGCCTTTCTAAAAAAGATAAAAAGTAAAATAAACGCCGACTGTGGGGATCGAACCCACGGCCACGTGATTAAAAGTCACGCGCTCTACCACTGAGCTAAGTCGGCAATTGTTTATTTGATCCGAATAGTTTAATAAAACGGCTAGAAAATAACAAAAATCGACGCAATAGTAGAGCATTTTATTGTTGAAATAGGCTCTTAAAATACTTAAAGCAAGTCTAACCCTTCAGCCATGAGCCTATTTCAACAGGCTAAAGCAAAGTCTATTTCAACAACAATGTAACAAAAATCGACGCAATAGTGTATTAAAGCATTTTAAGAGCCTATTTCTAGATTCAGTACATGTTGCAAGTCTGGCCTCTGCTCTCTCGATTGCGACAAGAGAAAGCAATTGTCTGAAAATATGCACTCGCTCAAGAAACTAAAACTCAACATGGGTGACGTGATAGGTTTGGTAAAATCTCAGTATGGTCTCTTCTTTGATGTTATAAAACTCAGTATATGCTGTCTTCTTCTTTGATGTATTATGGGGTGTTTACATATACTGCAGGAAGATGAGCAGAGTCAGCAAAACGCCAATTAAATGCAGTTTCAGTAATGATGGTCTGAAGAGGACAAGAGAATATGATTTTTCTTTTGCATCTTGGAAGAAAATAGAGTGAGCAGGATAGTGTAGAAACAGAGCAGGCTCTAATATTTTTTTTTAATCAGGTATCTATCTGACTAAACGAGGAATGCCTTGACGTCTAATTCTCCATTGGCTGAATTATATGGCATAGTTTCTGATACATTGTGTATTGCTTCTTCCTTTGAATCCATCTCTTTCAACTGGATCACGCGTGAGAGAAACGGTGTTGCAGATGGCCTTGCAGAGGAGGCTTTAGTTGCTGAACTTGCCATTATGGCTGTACCAAACTCTCTTTAGTTTCATTAATGAAAGTAGTTGGTGTTTCAAAAAAAAAAAAAGACTAAACGAGGAAAGCAAAATTCCAACTCTTTCAAATCTTTAGATTGATGATACATATAAATATATAATATATTTAAATTAAAAAAAAATATCAAAGGATGGGCATTGGATGACTAATTGATGAGAGTGGAAACTGACTTAAATGATTTCTAATCCATTAAATAAAAAGTCAAATGGCTCAAACTGGAATGTATAGAATTTGGTTATTAGTATTACTACCGTGTGTGAACGTTGGACACAATATCAAAATCATTGATGAAGATTTCAACATTTTTGTAGATTTTTTATAAGGAAAGCATGTTTATGCGCTGACTTCCGTGACGCAGTTGCCATACTATTAAAGTATCCAGAAAAATACAAAGCAGAAAAGACTCAAAAACATCATGGCTAGATTCTACACCAGAGAAGATTGGAACAGGGTAAATTTATATAAGCAAAACGTCACTGTGTAACTAGTTAAATACCAAAACTATATATAATCTATAATACAAATCTCCTAAAAATCATGTTAAAATCTTATAACTATTATGTTCGAATAAATTTCGGTCTTATATGATCGAGTGTTAAATGATAATTTGTTTAAACGGTAACGTCTATTTAATCGGGGCATTTTGAACCTTTAGTTCTCACACAGAACATCCCAACGCAACTCCAACGTAAAGAAAGCCGCTCACCACTGTGAACAGCTCCGCCACAACCCCCGTGGAAACGATGTCGTTTCACGACGGTTCTATCACCAGCTTCCTCGGGCTTCCACTACTTCTGCTCTTCTTCTGCTTTTTTCTCTCTCCGGCAAGCTTCTCTAACGCTACTATCCCCTCCACGTTGGACGGTCCGTTCACTCCGGTGACGATTACATTAGACACCTCTCTCCGTGGAAAAGCAGTTGATTTGCCTGACACCGATCCACGTGTCCAACGCTACGTCACCGGCTTCCAGCCGGAGCAGATTTCTCTATCTCTTTCCTCCACTTACGATTCCGTATGGGTCTCTTGGATCACAGGTTCGTTTTTCCACCAACTCTTTTACCTTTTTCAGTTACTTGTATATAAAGTTAGGTCTTGTGGCTTGATGAAAAGCTTTTTTTACTATAAGTCTGTATTTAGCTAATGTAACTCTTGTTGTGTTTGAAAGGTGAGTTCCAAATCGGTACGAACGTGAAGCCATTAGATCCGACAAGCATCGCCAGTATTGTCCAGTTCGGTACTTTGGGGGACTCACTGATTCATACAGCCTCAGGATCTTCACTTGTTTATAATCAACTTTACCCTTTTGAGGGTCTTCTAAACTATACTTCAGGAATCATACACCATGTTCGCATTACAGGTTCTTCTTTTACCTTTCTTCATTTTAGCTTATTTTAAATGAAATGACAATCCGTAACGCTTTATAAAAACTGCTTTTGCTAGTTGTAAAGCGAACCAAATGAACATGTAACGCTTTAAGTTGCAAAATATTTTGTAGAAAGTTAGAATGTTCTAGCTTTTTAAAATTACTGTTTTAAAGGTTACTTAAAAGTACATATAAAATATTTATGAGTGATAAACATTTTTAAGTTTATTTTAATCAAAAAGTCAATTTGGAGGTCATACCACGTATATATAATAGTTCTTTAAAATTTGGAACCAGAACCGACCATACTAAACACGTTGAAGCAACCAAGGCCTTATTAAATCGACTCTTGATAAGGGTTCGGTTTGTGAAACGCAGGGCTGCAACCAAGTACTGTCTACTACTATCGATGTGGGGATCCTTCACACGGTATGAGTAAGATACACCATTTCAAGACAATGCCAATTTCTAGCCCCACGAGTTACCCCAGCCGAATAGCAATTGTGGGTGATACTGGTCTCACTTACAACACAACTGATACAATTAGCCACTTGGTTCAGAACTCTCCGGATCTTGTTTTACTGGTCGGTGACGTGAGTTACGCAAATTTGTATCTAACGAACGGGACTAGCTCGGATTGTTACTCTTGCAATTTCTCGGATACGCCTATACACGAGACGTATCAGCCACGTTGGGATTATTGGGGTAGGTTTATGGAGAATCTGACTTCTACGGTTCCTATAATGGTGGTTGAAGGAAACCATGAGCTTGAATTACAAGCTGGGAACAAGACATTTGAAGCTTATAGCTCAAGATTCGCTTTCCCTTATATAGAAAGTGGCTCTACTTCGAAGTTTTATTATTCTTTTAACGCTGGTGGGATTCACTTTGTCATGCTTGGTGCCTACATCGACTTTGATAGATCAGGTTTAATATTCTCAGGCTCTGACCTTTAAATTTACATGTTTGTGTGCGTCTTTTTCTAAGGTTCTTGTGGGTGTTTGCAGGGGAACAATACGAGTGGCTAAAGAGAGATCTTGCTAAATTCAACAGATCGGTAACTCCATGGTTAGTAGTTACTTGGCATCCACCATGGTACAGCACTTACACAGCGCATTACAAAGAAGCTGAATGTATGAAAGTAGCTATGGAGGAGTTGCTTTACTCTTACGGTACCGACATTGTCTTCAACGGACATGTAAGAATCGAAACACAAACATTTTAATATATATTTAGTAATTGTTTTAAGCTCTATAAATTTCAGTGTCCTCTTGTTATATCTTCGCCTTTTGATTTGGTATGACTGACTTTTTTTTCTTTGTATGAAAACATGTTTGAAGGTTCATGCTTATGAACGGTCTAACAGAGTATACAACTACCAGCTAGACCCATGTGGTCCAGTTCACATAGTCATTGGTGATGGAGGTAACCGTGAAAAGATGGCGATAGAGCACACCGACGAACCAGGTAAATGTCCTGACCCATTATCCACACCGGATGCAGCCATGGGTGGGCAGTTTTGCCCTTCCAACTCCACCACAACTGGTGCGTTCTGTTGGGATCAGCAACCTCCTTATAGTGCCTTGAGAGAAAGCAGCTTTGGCCATGGAATCCTAGAGGTAACGGTTTTAACTAACTCATAAACTCTTGAACCACATTAGAATTATTAGACTCTAATTTACTTCGATTGCTTGCAGATGAAGAACGCGACATGGGCACTATGGACATGGCACAGGAATCAAGATACGAACAGTCAAGTGGGAGATCAGATTTACATTGTGAGACAACCTGATCTATGTCCCACTCAAAATGTCACAACCTGATCGGTGTCCCTGTTAACCCTTGCTAAGCTTGAAGTTTAAAAATTCTAATAAATGATTTGGCTTACAGCCTCATCCATTGAGTGATTTTTTATGTTTGTTTGTGTGTTTACACTGTTGAATGTAACAAGTATATTTAATATTAACATTTTCAATTTTATATTAAAAAGGAGGGAAATTAAAGTTTCAAAAAAGTTGTTACTAGAAGATCTCGAGGAACTCAAGGACGAAGCTGCTACAAACAGGACAATGGCCTTTCTGAGACATAAGCTCGTTAGAACATAGCTTACAAAATGTGAGAGTCGGGCCTCTGATGTTCACCTGACAAACGCAGCAACTGAGCTCTCCTCCTCCTTCCTCTTCACTAGATTGACTATAAGAGTTTAAACAATGCTAAAAGTTTCATAAATTATTAATGAATTTTAGTAATAAAATCTTTCAATCTTCTCTAGTGGAGAATCTAATCATATTCTCCCACAAAACATTATGATTAGTTTCTCCACTAGAGAAGACTGAAATATTTTGTTATTAAAATTCATTTAAATTTATGAAACTTATAGCACTCTTAACCATCATTTTTCACAAAATATCCACGCCAAAGATAAGAGAAGGATGGCGTTTCGCCACGGTTGTATCACCACCTCCTTCCGACATCCACTTCTTCTGCTCTTCTTCTGCTTTCTCTCGCCGGCAAGCTTCTCTGACGCTTATATCCCGTCCACGTTGGACGGTCCGTTCACTCCGGTGACGGTTCAGTTAGACACCACACTCCGGGGGAAAGCAGATGATTTGCCTGACACCGATCCTCGTGTCCTCCGCCGCAACACCGGTTTGGAGCCGAAGCTGCTTACTCCAGGTTTTGACGCCCTTACCGATGTATTGATCTCTTGGATCACAGGTTCATTTTTCAACCACCTCTTTCGCTTTTTTTTTAAAGATCTTGTAACTCTGATGAAAGCTGACAATGAACTTAAAGATATTATTCTTTTACTATCAGTTTGTTTTTAATGGAACTCTTATTGTGTCTGAAAGGTGAGTTCCTAATCCCTACGAACGTGAAGTCATTGGATCAGACAAGTATCGACAGTATTGTCCAATACGGTACTTCGTCGGACTCACTGACTCATACAGCCACAGGATATTCACTTGGAATCGTACACCATGTTCGCATAACAGGTTCGTTCTTCTTTTACTTTTCTTGATTTTAGCTATATATCTAGGCCCCATGTTTGCATAGTGTGTGTATATTTTAAATGAAATCGAAACCCTTAACAAGCATTATAACAACTACTTTTGTTAGTTGTAAAGCAACCCAAATGAAAATATTGCGTTTTAATTTGCAAAATCTCATATATATTGAAAGAAAAATATTGTCGGTTCACATTACGTATACCACGTGACAGTTTCACAGGGATTTGACAACAAATACGCTGATGTATCAAGTACAGAAAATTTCTCAGCCAAACTTTACATAAATACGTTCACACTATATATTATTTTACATTTTTTCAATATAAAACTCACGTGCACGGTTCTACGGATTATACAAAGTTCTACGTAAAAAGATAATTTACACAAAAGTTCATTATTGTCTAGGTTTATTTATCTTTACTTAATTTATTTTAATAGAATATTATCTTTTATGTGTTATTTTGAACAAAAAATGTCTTTTAATATTAATTACGGTATCTTTATATATTTATCAACTACCTTTATAAATTTTTTACATACACATACATGTAAGAACGGGCACGAATCGGACATCCGAGATTTTGAAGGTATTCGTGATCCGATCCGGTTCGCCCAAATAATCGATTATTCGATTCAGTCCGTAGCCATCCGGATATACGGTGTCCCGGATATCCGGAAAAATAGTTTTTAACCTATTTCGATCCGTAAAAATAAATAAGTTAATTAAAAATAAATAAAAATAATAAAATTGTATTACAAAAAGAAAACTTATTTACTTTTTTGAATACTAATACCTTATTTGATAAATTTAGTAAATAAATATATTGTAAAACTTATGTAGAATATATTATTTATATAACTTCTATATATAATTCTTTAAATATATATATATAAACATACAACGGAGATCGAATATCCGTTTCTAAAAATATTAGCATTTGTGATTTGCTTCTTTTTTACGGATATTGCATATTAGTAGTTGTTTTTCTTCGTAAAGCTACAAATATCCATAATTTTTGTTCGAATCGAAAAGGATTATGAATCAAACCAAAATTTACGGATATTTTGTATGATACATGTGCACATTGACGTAAGCACCTATATAACTAAATATTCACTAAAAGTGAGGATTCTAATTCTCTTGGAAGTTGAATATTCTTTTTTTTTTTAATATTTCCATTCACCATCGACCAAATTGTAATGAAATGATTTTTCTTAATAATTTTCTTTTTTTTTCTTCAGTTATTATCTAAATTTGATTTGATTTTTTTCATGCATTTAGAAATTATAATATGAAACTATTGGTTTGACATCAGGACTGTCTAAAATTCATATAAAATGAAACCAAAAAATAATAATAGTTTTTGGTTATCATTAAAAAATCTAGAAATTTCAAGCATTTAACTAAATAAACAGAATAAATATTAACTTAGAATGAATGTTATATTTTTATAGATTAAAAACCAAAAAAAAACTAACTTAAAATCGAAATGATATCTGGATTAAACATACCTAATATCTTCTTATCTTAAGAAATAATAAAATTAATAATATCATTCCGCGCAAGGTGCGGATTATTACCTAGTACTCCCTCTGTTTCAATTTGTAAGTAGTTTTAGATAAAAGCACAAATATTAAAAAATCTATTACTTCTTAAAAAGTATCAATTAATATATGAATTCAATTAATTATAAAAAAAAGCTAACATATTTTCATTAGTTAGACAATATACAATAAATACAAAAGCTACATTGAAAATGTTAAAACTACCTACATTTTGAAACAAATTTTTTTTTTATTAAAACTACTTACAATATGAAACGGAGAGAGTATTTCGTAAAATTGTAGAATGTCTCTTAGCTTCTTAAATTATTGTTTTAAATTTAAAGGTAAACACGTGTACCAAAAAAATGTAAAGGTAAGCACATTTTAATAACGTTTGGTTTTCGAAACGCAGGGCTGAAACCAAGTACTGTCTATTACTATAGATGTGCAGATCCTTCACGAAATGCTACGAGTGATATATACCATTTCAAGACAACTGCCACTATGGACATGGCACAGGAACCAAGACACGAACAGTCAAGTGGGAGATCAGATTTACATTGTGAGACAACCTGATCTATGTCCCCCTCACAATGTCACAACCAGATCGATGTCCCTGTTAACCATTGGTAATCTTGAAGTTTTAATAAATGATTTGGCTTACAGCCTCATCCAAAGAGTGTTTTTCTTTTTTTTTTTTTTGTGTGTGTGTAACACTATTGAATATTTGAATGTAACAAGTATTGAAAATTTTCCAAGAAAATAATATATTTCTATTAAAAAATGGAGGGAAATAAAAGTTTCAAAAAAGTTGTTGCTAGAAGATCTCGAGGAACTCGATGACGAAGCTGCTGCAAACAGGACAATGACCTTTCTGAGCCATAAGCTCTTTAGAACAGAGCTTACAAAATGTATGACCACAAGGAGTAAAAGTCGCGCCTCTGATGTTCACCTGACAAACGCAGCAATTCGCCTCTCCTTCTCCTCCTCCTCTGCCGCCATCTTCTTCTTCCTCCTCTTCGTCTTCTTCTTCGTACTCATCTTCTTCCTCATCCATGGCGTAGCTCGCTCCCGTTAACCCCATCTGCCGATCCGTCTCTTCCAAAAGATCCATCAACGACATCGTCTGCTTCGGCTGCGCGTCCGCTTTCTCCTCCTCCTCGCTGTCGTCGTCTTCCTCCTCATCGTCGTCGTCGCTCCCAGCCGCCGCAGCTTCAGCTTCCGCCGCCTCCTGCGCCGCGACGGCTTCCCTCGCCGACATCTGCCTCTCGTCCACGAACTTGACGACCGGATGACGCCGTATCCTATCGTCGTCTCCGTCACCGTGTTCTCTGACGGAATCGTGCCGCGAAAACTGCGGTTTGAAGCTTCTCGAAGGAGGTCCGTCTCCGGGGATGCTGACGTCAGCCGAATCCTCGTGGTTTTTACCCGACCCGACCCGCATCGAAGGTCCGCGCGTGAACGCCCCGCGTCCGGGTGGATCCGACATTGGAATGTGATCGCTAGTTAACCCGGTGGAGTTTGGTCGGAACGCTACTCCAAGGTGTTTGGGAATAGGGATAAGGATATCCGAGGCGGGGATATGAAGAGACGAGGTCCAAGCGGAACCGGTTCGTTTGAGACGGAGTTTCTCGCGGAAGATCTGCCACGTGGTCCGATCTTTGTGCCCTTCCTTGTTGTATTCGTCGCGTATGATGTCGAAAAGCGTTTGTGTTGTTGCTGCTGTTGTTGTTGTTTGGTGCGGTACTACAAGAGATATTTGCGGTAGAGGCGGTGGAGACGGTGGAGATGATGATGATGGTGGTGGTGGTATAACGATCTCGCCGCCAAGAACAGCGTCTAGAGTTAGTCCGGCTAACGAGTTACTGCGTTTCTTTAACGCCGACATTTAACCCCCACGCCTTCTCCCGCCACCTTTCTCCATCACCGTGAGCAGATCAATAACGGTTAATTAAGTAATTAAAAATGAATTATTCTTACGTACAAACTATAATGGATATGTTTTACCTCTTGCATTGAATTTAGAGTGTGTTCAACATCGTTTTTGCTTATACTGAAAAATTCTATATTTTGGAATTTTTGGTAATTGTGTTTTTGTTGGAATGACTTTTAACTTTTTCTATCATATAGTAGGACTGCTTTTCATTGTTCTTACCTCCTTAAATTGAAACAAAATTTTGTGGGTGAAAGTTTTTTAGAATGGAGAAAAAGAACAAAGAAGAACGAGTCATTAGGTGAAAAAGGATCTAAATTAGGGACGTTTCCATAGTTTTTGTTGCTCCAAAAAATATTATTTACTTATTTATAATGATGATAAATGTGAGTTATCAAATTTAATAACAATAAATGTTATAGTGATAAAACGAACAAGAAGTCAATATGTCCGAGTGGTTAAGGAGACAGACTTGAAATCTGTTGGGCTTCGCCCGCGCAGGTTCGAACCCTGCTGTTGACGATTTATTTTTATTTTTCAGAAAATAGACCAAAGTTTATACTTTATACCGTTTTACAATAAGTTTTTTTTTTAATACTCTGAAAAAGTATATTGTTTACAATCATTATTATTTATTCGATGGGATAAAGACTGAATGAAAAATATATGTCGATAAAACCGGTAAAGCCCAAAGTTTTGGCCCACTCCATATTAATATATCACATCGTCGTCTCCTTCACCGCGCATGATTAAGAAATCTCCAACTACACCTCGAATCTTCTTAGGGTCACGCGATCTGTAAACCGATCACTGCTGTAGAATCAGTTTCGTGCTGCGCAGATTCTCGTGTTTTCCTTCCTCACTTGAGGTATAGTCTTCGCGCTCTAACCACATATTATATTTGATGTCAAATATAGATTTTTAGCTGATACTCTATGGTTATTGATCCAGATCTTTCCAATTAGAGGAAATCAACAACAAAGAGGGAGCTTATCTTATAAGTCACTGCAGAATCTGCCAGTTGTTAAAGTTAAAGTAAGAGTCGGATCTGTGAAAGGGAAAATAGATGAGTTTATCCCAGAGGTTTACGTTGAACGAAGGAATCTGATTCTAGGTAGAATCTAGGGTTTGTAATTGAATCTGATCCCAAGCTTCCAACTTTGATAGTAGTTTCAGTGTTAGATTGTGTTAGCAGTAATGGGTACGGAAAATCAGGGTTATCCGAATTTTCCAGTTAGGCCTCCTCCCTCCTCCTCTCCATTCGCATCTGCTCCGCCGCCAGGTGCTCCACCTCAATCCGGTGGACCACAGACGGTTGGCTTTAGACCGCTTTCCCAACCTACAAGGCCTTTCACACCTTCTGGTCCTCCTATGGCTCCTCCACCTGTGGGTGCAATGCGGCCTTTTCAGTCTCCTATGGTTTCTCAGATTCCAGGGAGTAGACCTCCACCGCCAGCATACGGAGGTCCTCCTGGTGGCGGCGGCTCTTTTCAGCGTTTTCCATCTCCTCCTCCTCCGTTCCCGGGTACTCAAAACCCTCCTCCCAGTGGCCCACCACCTACTCAAACTCTTGCAGGTCACTTATCGCCTCCAATGTCTCTCCGCCCACAGCAACAGATGGGACCTCCGCCACAAAGTATGACTTCTGGGACACCTGGAGGATATGCTTCTCCCCCTGGTCCTGGTTTTCAACAGACTTCGTTTAATCCGTCTTATCCTGGTGTTGGTGGTCCACAGACTTCGTTTCCTGGTTATCCCAGCAAGCAGGTCTTACAGGCTCCTCCAATGCCATTCCAGTCTTCTCAGGGACCTCCGTCTACATATCCTCCTCAGACAGGAGGTTTTACTCAGCACCCAGGACAGCAGAACCTGCATCCGAGCTATGCACCTCCTACTACCAGTAACATTCAAGGCTTGGCTGAAGATTTCAATTCGCTATCTCTTTCAAATATTCCGGGATCACTTGAGCCAGGACTTGATCCTTCCTCATTCCCAAGGCCATTGGATGGTGATGTGGAGCCAAATTCATTTGCTGAGATGTATCCCATGAACTGTCATTCTAGATATCTACGACTTACAACTAGTGCTATACCAAGTTCCCAGTCTCTGGCGTCCAGGTGGCATTTACCTCTAGGAGCTGTGGTTTGTCCACTTGCTGAGGCTCCTGAAGGGGTAAGTATTCGTCTAGCTAGTTAATTCTTCTAAATTCTTTCTTTCTTTTGATGATCTGGAACTCTTCACGTGGTACATTAGAGCCCCATATAACTTTTCACATAATTGCAACTTGTCGTTTTTTATCTGTTCAGGAGGAAGTACCAGTTGTTGATTTTGGCTCAACTGGCATCATCCGTTGCAGAAGATGCCGCACCTATGTGAATCCTTATGTGACTTTTACAGATTCTGGAAGGAAGTGGAAGTGTAATATTTGTGCTATGCTTAACGATGGTAAGTTTCCAAATCTTCAGGATTTGTTTGTCAACCAAAGTGCTATAGAACGTCATTGTTGGGTTTCCTGGTTTTACTTGATGTAAACGGTTATCTATCAGGGAATTTAGTAATATTGTACAAGGAACTGTTTTTGGTGTTGTGTATGTTTTCTTTTGGGTGGAAAGTTATCTTTGTCGTTATACCTTTGAATCTGATGTGAACTTGATGGGGAAGGGTTATCTATTAGGGATCTTAGTAGAATTATCGTAAAGCTACAAGGAACAGTTTTTGGTGTTTTGTATGCTCTTTCATTTGGTGGTGGAATGTCATCTTTGTTAATGTATCTGTGCATCTGATACGGGATTTTTGCCCAGTCGTTGGAATGTCCTTTTACTTTTTATAAAATTATTTGAGCGATTGTTCTATGCCTCAGGACTCTTAGGCATATGCTTATCAGATAAATATTCATAGTTTTGGGTCAAACTTCTTGTTCAGTGCCTGGTGAATACTTTTCACATTTGGATGCTACTGGCCGAAGAATGGACGTGGATCAACGGCCTGAGCTGACAAAAGGCAGTGTTGACATCATAGCTCCAACAGAGTACATGGTTCGGCCTCCGATGCCACCAATCTACTTCTTTCTCATTGATGTTTCATTTTCGGCTACTAAAAGTGGGATGCTTGAGGTAAGCATGTTGGATTCTAACTTGTTGTGCATAATTACTTTGTGATGACCAATCCATTTGCTTTCATCTAAATACACTACTTATCATTGGATCTAGACTAGATTAGCTCTCTCTTTTAGATTCAATCTGTCCTCAAATTTAGATCTTACACTGACTTTTTTCTCTTTTGGCAGGTTGCTGCTCAAACGATTAAGTCTTGTCTGGATAAGTTGCCTGGTTATCCCAGAACTCAAATTGGATTTATTACTTATGACAGCACTTTACATTTTTACAACCTGAAGGTAAGAGAGTTGTAAATACGCAGGATTTTTTTTTTTTTTTTTCTGAAAATACTTTAGCATTTATCATGTATTATTTTTGGACCTTGGCAATGCAGTCATCTTTGAGCCAACCACAAATGATGGTGGTTTCTGATCTGGATGATATATTTATCCCATTACCTGATGATCTCCTAGTCAATCTATCTGAATCTAGAAATGTGGTGGAAGCCTTTTTAGACAGTCTGCCTCTGATGTTTCATGATAATGTCAATGTGGAATCAGCTTTTGGTCCAGCCCTCAAAGCAGCGTACATGGTTATGGTTAGTTCCTATGCTGCCATTTGAAGTGAAAATTCAGTTTATGTCAATGTCCTATATGAACCTCATCTGAAATTTGTATCAGTTTGTAGTTGACTCTGTTTTCTTTCTCCATTTCAGAACCAACTTGGTGGCAAGTTGCTAATTTTCCAGAACTCGTTACCTTCTCTTGGTGCTGGGCGGTTAAAGTTGCGCGGAGATGATCCTCGTGTCTATGGAACCGACAAAGAATATGCTTTAAGGGTAGCTGAAGACAACTTCTATAAGCATATGGCTGCCGATTGTACCAAGTTCCAAATAGGAATTAATGTTTATGCATTCAGTGATAAGTACACTGACATTGCCTCCTTAGGTACGTGAACGTGATGGTTATCATTGTTTTTTATTTCAGGGGCTTGGATTCAGTAAGTGGTGGCTGTTTTAAGTGCGAAATTTAGGTATTAAAATGCATTGGTTTGTGTAGGGACTCTGGCAAAATACACTGGTGGACAGGTGTACTACTATCCAGGCTTCCAATCATCTATCCATGGAGATAAATTAAGACACGAGCTGGCTAGAGACCTTACAAGGGAAACTGCCTGGGAATCCGTTATGCGAATAAGATGTGGAAAAGGTTTAAGAGTTTATGATACGATATTCATTCGTGATGCCTGTTATTTCACTCAAGATATGTTAAATTCGTTGGTATGCGACATGTGATCTTATATATTTTGGCATGCAGGAATTCGTTGCTCGTCCTACCATGGGAACTTCATGCTAAGGTCTACCGACCTCCTTGCTCTTCCTGCTGTTGACTGTGACAAAGCATATGCAGTGCAGCTAGCTCTGGAAGAGACATTGCTAACAACCCCGACTGTGTATTTCCAAGTGGCTTTACTGTATCCTTGAATAGTTTATATTTGAAACATACTTTTGATTTTCAGCTGGTACAACACATCATGTGGTTTTTAGTAATCCTTAACAGAACTAAGATATACTGCTTCTTGCGGAGAGAGGCGTATAAGGGTACACACAGCTATTGCACCGGTGGTTACAGATCTCGGAGAGATGTATAGACAAGCAGACACTGGCTCTATTGTCTCTGTATATGCTAGATTAGGTAAGATACATTCAAGTTTTCCTAGTAGCATCGTACGTTACTTTGGGTGTTATTTAATAACTGTTTTAATTCTGCAGCAATTGAGAAAACTTTGTCCGCAAAATTGGATGATGCACGGAATGCTATACAGCAAAAGATTGTTAAAGCCCTCAGAGAATATCGTAATCTTCACTCGGTGCAGCATCGGTTGGGATCTAGATTAATATACCCAGAGTCTCTGAAGTTCTTGCCACTATACGGATTGGCAATTTGTAAGTCCACTCCTCTTCATGGTGGACCTGCTGATGCTTCACTCGATGAGCGCTGTGCGGCATGCTTCACCATGATGGCTCTGCCAGTCAAAAAGCTATTGAAGCTGTTATATCCCAGTTTATACCGTGTTGACGAGTGGCTCTTAAAGGTTTGTGCATCTCTATCTCAGTGTACATTATCAGACATGTTTTCAGAAAATTCTTTAAATCATTAATGAATTCACATGTATGCAGCCATCGGCAGACCACGATGACCTTAAGGACGTACTAAGGAGATTGCCACTGGCTGCAGAGAGTTTGGATTCTAGAGGCCTTTACATTTATGATGATGGGTTTCGATTGGTTTTGTGGTTTGGCCGGATGCTTTCACCTGACATTGCTAAAAATCTTCTTGGGGCTGACTTTGCAGCAGAGCTCTCAAGGGTATGCTCTTTCATCCACATGCATCCTTGCGTACGAATTTGTGAGCGGGCATGAGATACAATCATTAATACTACACTGGTTACCATACATATGCATAGACGAACTAGCGTTACATCTAATAATCTTTTTGCATCGATACTAATTCCTTAGTCTTTCTTGGTGTGGTGGATCTTAGGTAACACTGCAAGAGCAAGAGAATGGGATGTCGAAGAAGCTAATGAGGTTGATAAAGAAAGTGAGGGAGAATGATCCTTCGTACCATCCAATGTGTTTCCTAGTGAGGCAAGGAGAACAACCCCGAGAAGGTTTCCTTCTCCTCAGAAATCTTATCGAGGATCAGATGGGGGGTTCGACTGGTTATGTTGATTGGATGCTGCAAATTCACCGCCAAGTCCAGCAAAATGCGTAACCAGTTCACAATGGTAAGAAACCATTTTTCCATCTCACAACAATGCATGCTTAATAGTGCCGTAGATCTCACATGTTCAAAGCATCTTACGAAGCAGTGTGTTTTTTTTACAGACAACTTGAGTGCCAAGATTGCGCCTCTCTGTAACCATTAAAGAAACTCCTGAGCTCAAAATCTTCTTCTTAAGCCGTCTAAGGTGTAAAAAATGCGGATCATTGCGGTCTGCTTCGTTGGGCTCAATGTGTTGTTTTGGAAAATAAGGAAGCACCAGTTTGATTTTTCTATTTAATCTTCTTTTTTTCTCAGTGTCCAGGTTTTTATGCCTAACCATAATGATAGATTAGACTTCTTTTATTTTTTTCCTTTGTTGTGCTTTTTTTTTCCAATTTTTCTTGTGCATCTGTATCAGATTTCTTTTGGTGGGGAGTTGACAATTCATGAATCTATTAATCAAAGGATATTAAGAAGAATTGGTTATATGAACATAATCTTATACTAATGAGGGGTATCAATTAGGTATAAATAAAAGGGAGTTAAATATGGTAGTTGACAATGAAAATTCACAACCATTTGCAAGGCTGTTCAAAGATTCTGGTCGGTCGAACCGGGTTGGTTAGGGAAAGAAACGTGTCAATATTTGGCGGTGCTTTCTAAAAGCGTAGAACAGAGTAGAGACCGTGTGGGGGCTCACTTTCGCTTATACGACGCCGTAGAAAGAATCTTTGAAATGTTCTAATCGGGTTGCCTGCCTCTATAAAACACCTCTCTCTCTGAACCATTGCTTTCAAAGAAAGTTATCAGATTTGAGCATTACCGACAAAAATAAAATTCCGAGCTTGCTGGGGAAAAAGAAGCCCGCGATTTCGTCTCATTCGATTTTTCGTATGTGATCTATCCTTCATTTATCGTATGTGATTTAGCATCTTCGTTTCTTGATTTGTTCTTTCCTTTTTGTATTTTCTATTTGCGGAATTGTTTTTTTTTTGTTTTGGATTTGATCTTCAAGATTCGATTGATCGTAGATCTGTTCGGAAGTTTTATAATTATTGAGCTTTCCAATTTTGTTTTCCAGGTAGTTAACTCTGTTTCACGGATACTAAAAGTTTCGTTCTTTTGAGAAATGGCTGAGGTATAATCATCTCTCTGTTTTCCATCTCTGGTTTAGAAGTTAATCGTGTCGTGCTTCATTGTTTGTTTGATTCAATTTTGAGATATTGCAGGAAGCTCATAAGGTCACATTGAATGTCTACGACCTAAGCAGAGGCTTGGCACGCCAGCTCTCTGCTTCTCTTTTGGGCAAGGTCATCGAAGGTGTCTGGTCAGTTCTCTCTCTCCCCTACATATACACTCTTACAAGTTGTAAATTTAGAGGCTTTAACCATTTTGCTAGGTAGTGTTGCATTAATAGTGGTTTTGAAGGCTTACACTTTCTTGAATAGGATCGCAAATTTAACTTAAAATTTAGATATTGGCATGTCTGTATATAAGTATGTTAAGTATCAAGATTTGCCTTGCATAATAATAACATGTGAGATGTTTGTATTCCTTTTCTCTCAGGCACACGGGAGTAGTTGTGTATGGGAACGAGTACTTTTTCGGAGGAGGGATACAGCATTTGCCAGCTGGAACAACTCCGTACGGAGCACCGCTACGAACCGTGGAGATGGGTGAGACGCACGTTCCTAGAGACGTGTTCGAGATGTACTTGGAGGAGATCAGTCCTCGTTACACCGCTGAGTCTTACAACTTGCTTGCTCACAACTGCAACAACTTCAGCAACGAGGTGTCTCAGTTTCTTGTCGGTAAAGGAATCCCTGACTACATTCTCCAGCTTCCCAGTGAGGTCATGAACAGCCCCATGGGTGGTCTTCTAAGTAAGTAGAGAAGATCATAACTTGGCAAAAACCTCTCTGGCTCTCTTTGGCTTCTAATTTTATCTCCTCTGTTTGCAGTGCCTATGATACAAAACCTGGAAGCAACTCTAAGAGACGGCGCTGTTCCAAACGCTCCACAGTTTAAGCCTCAACCACAAGCTTTTGGAGTTTTGAGCAAAGAGGAAGGTCCAAAACCATCTGAGAAAGCTTCCAAGTCTGAGGATGCCAAAACTGAAAAAGTGTCACCGGTTGTTGTTCAGCCTTCAGGTAGTAAAGAGAAGGTGAAAGAGGACCCACTTGGCGATGCTAGGACCAAGATTCAGGAAGAGATTACTCGTGAGTTCTCAGCTCTCATGGCACAAGGCACACTCAGAGCAAGTGAAGCAGCTACTATTGCTACTAAGAGAGTGATGCAAAAGTATGGACATCTCAATGCAGCTGCTTAGAGTCTAGTAAAACAGATGAAACTGTATTGGAACTGAGTCAATAATCTTGAGACAATTGTCAATTGTATTTTTCTATTTACCAGCTACATTTGTATTCAACGATTTACAGTTTAATCAAATTTGAAACAATTAGGACACTACAGTTTCTGTACAATCTGCCCTTATGCTATCCCCACACAATGTGAGGAGGATCTGTTAACAAAGTTCCAGGTTCAGCTGACTCTTTTGATCTGGAAATCATCTCTGCAGGAATATTGATGCCTGCAAAGCCTACCATAACAGCTGCAGCACCAATGAAGTCGGTGAGGCTTGGTTTGTTCTCTGATAAGCTGTCTACAATAGCTGCCAGTGGAACCTGAATGGTCAGCCTAGCCGATGCCACTGTGGTCGTTGTCAAAAGTACAGCCTTTGCCCACAGATAGTCAAATCTAACAAACCTGAAAAGCGCCAAAACTTGCAATCTTTAATCAAAACAATAAATATATTATGCTAAATATACTGTACATAATTTATCAAGATCTTACAAAAACAGTAATTGATTAAAAAATTAAAAGTTTAAGTGAAATAAATCTCTGACAAAAACTGATAATTAAAGTTCATAACTAGTTGTCATATAACTATGAATACATTAATATAAAATATAAAAAATATTTTAAAATAATGTGAATAATAGGATAAATTAAATATATTTATAAAGTTACATCGGCTAAGGTTAATGAAATCTCTATTCGAAAATAACAATATTTTTATTATCTATTACTATTTTAAAATACAAATTATATCTGGATAAGATAATTTGAAATAATATAAAAGATTCATATGGAATTAGGTAAGGAATCACTTATATTATTTTGAATAGAATCAAGAAAATTAATTGAAATATCTTCTTTAAGAAAATTAATTGAAGGATATGATTTATATTATTTTGAATAGAATCCAAAAATTAATTGAAAGATCTTCTTTAAGAAAATTAATTGAAGAATATGACTTATATTATTTTGAATAGAATCCAAGAAAATCAATTGAAAGATTTTCTTTTGAAAATTTCCTTTATGAAAGTTTATATCAATATAAATATGCATTGATACAAAGTAAAATAGAAGAGTCAAACAATTTAGAAACCATCCTACAAAATGGCCCTCTCCAAAATTTATTAATCGCATTCAGGTTTAGCTATTTTCTTCATTGATATCAAATGTTCACTGCATTGATAGTATTCCAGGTACCACAATACTACTTTGACATTTAATTTTGGTTGTAACTAATATATTGCTTGCTACTTAATTTTAATATTATGTTATTTATTATTATTTGAACAGATATTGGCGTAAAATGGCAGAAAATATGCTACGATGGACAATGTAACGGTCCACCAACACAATGCGGAAGCTTTGTAAAGGTTTGAAGGCATCATCAGGGGCTTGTATTTCTCAGCAATGTTGTTGTCTATTTAAAGACAAATAAAATAGTAAAATAATATTATTATATATTATATATTAATAAAAGCAAAAGAATATTACCAATAATAATAAAAATATTATCAAATTGAAGTTACTTCGATTAACCTGAAAAAAAAATATTGGTCAAAGTGTACTAAATTTTAAAAAAGGTAATACACCATACATGATATAGAACTGTAAAACAAGTAGGTTTTTGGTCATATGATCGCAAGGTACCTTTGATAACTGTTTGTACATTTTATCTCCTATGAATTTGATCAACTTCTAACAAAAGCTACAACTATGTTATTTTATAACTGGTTGTTGAAAGAATTGTGTATTAATTATTAAAAGAGTTGATAATAATATTTTTAATAACGGTTGTGCTCATAATCTTGCAGTTGAACTCCATTTAGTTGTTTTCATATAAATTTTATGTATTTCCTCTCTAAGTTATTGTTCTAAAGTATTATATTAATTAAATAAACACATATTATTAGTATAAACAAACATTAAAATATTTTATTTTTAAGATTGGGTTTAAATGTTTTATAAATGTTAAATTTATTTTATAACAAAAGAAATTCGTTTACCATAAAGTTTGGAAAGCCCAAGAATAGATATAACAAAGAAAAAATGTATTTATGCGAAATTCTGCTGCATAGCGACTGATGCCAAGAACTTGAGTACTGGATGCTCTTGTTAGTTGTTACATCAATCAATTACCCATATTCAATTAATCAACAAACAAAAACAGAGCGTTTTCCAATTTTGTTTTCCAGGTAGTTAACTCTGTTTCACGGATACTAAAAGTTTCGTTCTTTTGAGAAATGGCTGAGGTATAATCATCTCTCTGTTTTCCATCTCTGGTTTAGAAGTTAATCGTGTCGTGCTTCATTGTTTGTTTGATTCAATTTTGAGATATTGCAGGAAGCTCATAAGGTCACATTGAATGTCTACGACCTAAGCAGAGGCTTGGCACGCCAGCTCTCTGCTTCTCTTTTGGGCAAGGTCATCGAAGGTGTCTGGTCAGTTCTCTCTCTCCCCTACATATACACTCTTACAAGTTGTAAATTTAGAGGCTTTAACCATTTTGCTAGGTAGTGTTGCATTAATAGTGGTTTTGAAGGCTTACACTTTCTTGAATAGGATCGCAAATTTAACTTAAAATTTAGATATTGGCATGTCTGTATATAAGTATGTTAAGTATCAAGATTTGCCTTGCATAATAATAACATGTGAGATGTTTGTATTCCTTTTCTCTCAGGCACACGGGAGTAGTTGTGTATGGGAACGAGTACTTTTTCGGAGGAGGGATACAGCATTTGCCAGCTGGAACAACTCCGTACGGAGCACCGCTACGAACCGTGGAGATGGGTGAGACGCACGTTCCTAGAGACGTGTTCGAGATGTACTTGGAGGAGATCAGTCCTCGTTACACCGCTGAGTCTTACAACTTGCTTGCTCACAACTGCAACAACTTCAGCAACGAGGTGTCTCAGTTTCTTGTCGGTAAAGGAATCCTGACTACATTCTCCAGCTTCCCAGTGAGGTCATGAACAGCCCCATGGGTGGTCTTCTAAGTAAGTAGAAGATCATAACTTGGCAAAACCTCTCTGGCTCTCTTTGGCTTCTAATTTTATCTCCTCTGTTTGCAGTGCCTATGATACAAAACCTGGAAGCAACTCTAAGAGACGGCGCTGTTCCAAACGCTCCACAGTTTAAGCCTCAACCACAAGCTTTTGGAGTTTTGAGCAAAGAGGAAGGTCCAAAACCATCTGAGAAAGCTTCCAAGTCTGAGGATGCCAAAACTGAAAAAGTGTCACCGGTTGTTGTTCAGCCTTCAGGTAGTAAAGAGAAGGTGAAAGAGGACCCACTTGGCGATGCTAGGACCAAGATTCAGGAAGAGATTACTCGTGAGTTCTCAGCTCTCATGGCACAAGGCACACTCAGAGCAAGTGAAGCAGCTACTATTGCTACTAAGAGAGTGATGCAAAAGTATGGACATCTCAATGCAGCTGCTTAGAGTCTAGTAAAACAGATGAAACTGTATTGGAACTGAGTCAATAATCTTGAGACAATTGTCAATTGTATTTTTCTATTTACCAGCTACATTTGTATTCAACGATTTACAGTTTAATCAAATTTGAAACAATTAGGACACTACAGTTTCTGTACAATCTGCCCTTATGCTATCCCCACACAATGTGAGGAGGATCTGTTAACAAAGTTCCAGGTTCAGCTGACTCTTTTGATCTGGAAATCATCTCTGAAGGAGTATTGATGCCTGCAAAGGCAACCATAACAGTTGCAGCTCCAATGTAGTCGGTGAAGCTTGGTTTGTTCCCTGATAAGCTGTGTACAGTTGAGCTTTTAATATGAGCTTTATGCTCGGCCAAATGTTTCTTTCTTTTAAGCTTAATCATGTTTAAGGCCTTTTAGGCTTTGGTTTCTTGCCTCACACGTAAATAGAATAAGCATATGGACGAACACTCCGTTCGCTCATGTCGCCTCGTCAAAACATAGCTTTAG
Organism: Brassica carinata; assembly: GCA_016771965.1. NCBI lineage: Eukaryota > Viridiplantae > Streptophyta > Magnoliopsida > Brassicales > Brassicaceae > Brassica > Brassica carinata. The sequence continues at coordinate 57,105,534 of CM028690.1, read as the reverse complement.
TTTATATAATCTACATTTAATATTGCCTTCTACCGCAATTTTGGATGCATGTGTTGCTACTTAGCTGCTCTTATGAGCTTTCCATGCATGGATACCAAAGCTCCTATAATTATGAATCATTTCAAAAAAAAAAAAGTTAACTGTAAAATAAAGTCTATCAACGTGAAAATCTAAAAACCAAGAATACAAATCCAATAAGATTTTCATTCTCTAGCTATAAAAATCCAGCTGGAATATACACAATGAAACAAAACAAAACATTACAACACAAACAACTTCTATTACTAACTCTCTGAAACTTAAAACGAAAGAAAACAACCAAACTCAAAATAAAATCAAGAAACCAAAAAAAAAGATATAAAAGTTTTAAATCAAGAAGCACTAGGGTTCCGAGAGTGTGCTGCACTAGGGTTTAGGGAATGTGCTGCACTTGTGTTCCGAGAGTTTGCTCTGGAAGCAACTCCCCACTCCATTGCCTCAGCCACGGCTCTTTCCCGTTCCTCCGGCGCCATAGGATCCTCACCGGAGGTTTCACCCGCCGACGGCTGAGGAGGACGAACTTCGTCGTAACGTGGAACAGCTATAGTGCCATCAGGAGCAGTTCCCAAGAAACCTAGAGCGGTTACAACGTCGCTTATGAGTGGCCGTAACGTTGCCTCTTCCTGTAAACACATTGCTGCTACCGCCACGGCCTGGTTAAGAGCTTTCTCCGGGAACACTCCCTCCAGACTCGGATCAGCTAGTTCCGGGAACCTACTTGGTTCTTTGAATACTGGTTGTGCCTGAAACACAATGATTTTTATAAGCAATTAAAGCATGACATTATCTAAGATTTGAGGTTATAAATATTTTAATAATTTGAGGATTTAAGTGTATATAAGCTCAAAAAAAAAAGACCAAGACCAATATGTCTCACCCAAGTGACTAGGTTATGTTCATCTTTGGGTCTAGTTGTATCAATAACTCTTCGTCCAGTTATCAACTCCAACAACACAACTCCGAAGCTATAAACATCAGATTTAATGGTTAGCTGACCGGTTCTCTGATACTCTGGAGCACAGTACCCGTAAGTTCCCATAACTCGGGAGGACACATGTTGTTTGTCACCGACAGGACCTAGCTTTGCTAGCCCAAAATCGGATAGCTTGGCGTTGAAGTCACTGTCCAAAAGGATATTAGATGCCTTGAGATCTCTGTAGATCACCGGAGGATCTGCCTTGTCATGCAAGTATTCAAGACCCATAGCTGCTCCTAGGGCAATTCTAATCCTTGTGTCCCAATCCAATGGTACCTGGCCCGGTTTTAGATCTGTAAGCATTTCAATCACAGCAATCAAACATTGAGACTAATCTGACAATTAAATCAGTCATCGATACTGATATCCTAGTTTTGTAATGTTACCGAGGAGATGATCTTCGAGTGAACCACGAGACATGTACTCATAGACAAGAAGTCTCTGATCTCCATCAGCACAATATCCAATGAGATTCACGAGGTGCTTGTGATGCAAAAGACTTAACATCAACACTTCTACGATGAACTCTTTGTTCCCTTGCTGCCCATTTCTGTCTAACTGCTTCACTGCCACAACCTGAATCCAAAACAACCATTAAGAATGTATAAAAATCATCAAAATGAACGTATTCAAGTTTCTATATAATTGATTAGCATGTATGTTTAATAAATATAACTAGTTAACCCAAAATGAAAGACATCTATTTAACGCTTAACTAGATATTATATAAAAGAGTACATTCGCTATTCATCTGACCAAACTAGTCAAAGTAATCCTTAAGACAAGTTAATTAGTACTAACCTTGTCACATTTTTCGATTTTTCCCTTGTAAACCCTTCCAAAACCACCTTCACCGATCAGACATTCTTGTCTGAAATTCTTGGTGGCAGTAGCTAGCTCCCTGAAGGTGAATGTTTTCGCAGCAATGTTGTTGGTCAGTTCTTTGTTTGCATCATCGTTCTTGCTCTTCTCATTTCCAGTCTTATTAGCCTTTGGATTCTCTGTAAGCACCACAAAGATTACTGAATCTAGAGTTGTAAAACCCTAACATATATAATAAAAAAAAATTATATGTTTTCCAATCATACCAGGGTGTGTTTTGTTGTTGTCTCTACCGGACGATTCACCATTTCTTCGACGGCTGTTGTCTGAATCTTTGGGAGCTTTTTTCTTTTCATGGAAATATAAACATGAAAAACAATTCATTTCTTCTCTAATTTCTTCCTTAGGAAGAAACCCTTTCTCAAGAAAACTTGGATATCTCTCTTTTTATTTTCCTTCTTCAATTATGACAAAGAAATGGAACTCTATTCAAATCTTTATTTTTTTTTCAATAATATGCCTGCTTTGACAATAAGAAAAATGAAATTTTCAGATAAAGCAAGAATTGTCTGGAAAAATAAACATGGGTTTGTTGAGAGAAAGCAAAGCAAACCTTAGAATCCCTCATAAACAATGGTTGCTTCTACCCCAAGAAAACCCTTAGGGTTTTCTGTTTGTCTTCATCTTAATACGTTTAACGTCGAGATCTAACAAAACACAGATCAAGAAAAATTAAAAATCAACACTAAACCGTCAAGATCCGAAGCATGGAAGATTCTGCGATGAAATTGGATGGAGAAAACTGGATTTTTTCTTCAGGTTCAGGCAGCTGAAATTTTTCTTAATATAGACAATTAAACTATACTGTTTAATTAATGTAATAAGTATAAGAAATGGGGTCCATATATATCTCAATGATCTCATGTTTGTGTGCCTCACATTTCTCAATGATCTCATGTTTGTGCAATCTTTAATATAAATATAAGTCACAACTTTGAATCATGTGTGATTTTTTTAAAATGGATCTAATGGACATATTCATAAAAGTCATGTTACATTTAATCTCTAATCTTATCATTTAAATTTTGGACCTACCAGAAATTTTTATTGGGCTATCAATAATTGGATTTAAACAATAGATGATTCATTGGATTTATAGATAGTATAAATTAAATAGATATAATTTAATGTTCTAATACTATATTTCCATATGTTAAATATTTAAATATTTGTCGATTATAACTTTTAAAATTATAAAGATTTTTTTCAATAACAAAATTATATTATCTAACAATGATTAATCTTTACTACCTTAAACCAATGAAAGCAAATTTTAAACTATATAGTTTATTTTAAAAATTAAACAAAAACTAAATGTTTAATTATTTACTCGATAATATAAATCTATGAAGAAAAGTTTATTTTAAAAAATTTCTAAATTTGTGAAATGTTACAATATCTTTGAATATGACAATAAAACAATATTTTATTAATCTTTATATATATAGTTACGATTTTAATAATGAAATAATAATCCGGAAATATATATATAGAAGAAGATACAAATACATGTTAAAATTTGAAGCAATCTATTCAATGAAAAAAATATATCGTAAACTTATTATGTTTTAAAAATTGATAGACACATATATATTATAATATATACCAATTTAGAATTGAAAATAAAATATTTATATAAAAATAAAAGAAAACAAAAACCCGCGCAACCTACTTTGTATTTTAAAAATAAGCTAACCTCCCCTAAAAATGTTTTACATTACGAATCATGACGAAATGGGAAAACGATTAACGACATGGAGAGCACGAAGTGAATAAAATAAATGCAACTAAAGGGTTGGATATTGTTGTTGGTGGCACGACTAAAGATTCTAAAAATAAATATGCGAATAATTGTAACATCATTATTATTTTCCCCAAAAGCTCTTTTAAAATTTCAAACAAATAAGAACAAGATATAGAAGAAAGGCAGCATGAAACCTGTAAATGGCTGGATAATGATGCTATTTTCTATTGTCTCTTTTGTTTACAGAAACAAGTCAACAATCTTCTCTAGGAGGCTCTTGGCAGATACGATTGAGATACATATCCATTAGGATGAAACAATTCTCTTATATATCCAGTATCCATCATCATCCACATGTATGAAATAAATTGAAAATCATGATTTGTTTTCACTCTTGATATTGTTAGATACTTTCGAGATTATAACATAAAAAACTGCCGACCAATATTATCGTTTATCTAGTAATGTCACAAACTTTTGAATGTCAAAGAGTAGGCCTTAGAGAATGAAATCGTCTTCAAAGAGGGACATCGACCTGAGAAAATAATATAAGTTATACTTTCTCAAATGTGATTCAATCTACTTAATTAGACTGTCCAAGATCTTCCCTTTCTCTATTATCAAAATATAAGACGGTGATGGTTGCTATCAGTAAGATTTAGAATGTCACACACTGAGAGTATACTTGAACAGTACACTAGAGAGTTTAGTTACATGAAAGATCAAACGAAAACTCCATATAAAACTCAAAAAGAATATTGAAGTGAATGGTAAAATAAGTATTTGAATGGGTAGCGTATTTTATATGGGTTAATACATATTTTTACAACAAGTAATAAGTAGTGAGATACATACTGGACCGAGTTATTAAGAATAGTGATATTTGATAATTGATTTATATTTGTAAGTAATAAGATCTTTGGATAGCGAGTATAAACCGAGTAATAAGTGTTAGTAAAATGGATACAACATCGGGGTGGTGGCGCAGTTGGCTAGCGCGTAGGTCTCATAGCTATCTGAGAAATCCTGAGGTCGAGAGTTCGAGCCTCTCTCACCCCATAATTTTTTTATTTTTATGTTGACACAAAACAGTGTCGGGTCGGGTCAATTCGTCCAATTCGGGTCGTAATCCAAATCATTTAAAAGCAAACCCCTAATTTCATCTCCCTCTCTCCATAAACCCTCCTCTTCTTCTCCAGTTTTTGTGTTTTCTAACTCACGGCGGAAGACAAAAAAAGATGCCGAAACGGAGTAAAAGTAAAAGCTAAACCCTTCAATAGAATCTCAGTTTTCAGGGTATTGAAAAAAAAGGGTCTTTTATTGATTTTGTTTTTTGAATTTTGCAGAGAGCAAGAGTAAGAGAGTGCCGTTGAAGCAGAAACACAAGGTCATACGAAAGGTGAAGGAGCACCACAAGAAGAAGGCAAAGGACGCTAAGAAGCTCGGCCATAACCGTAAGCCGAGATCAGAGAAAGACCCAGGTATCCCCAACGACTGGCCTTTCAAGGAACAGGAGCTCAAGGCCCTCGAAGCTCGACGTGCACGTGCCCTCGAGGAGATTGAGCAGAAGAAAGTGGCCCGCAAAGAAAAGGTAATCAACCTTTCTCCAATCTTTGTAGTGTGAAAGCTTCAGTCTTTTTTAGATTACAGTTATTAAAGACACTTCCTTTATGAAGGGTATATCTTCATCCTTCAATCTGTGTAGTGAAAAGCTTCAGTCTTTTTAGATTAGGCATGTTCTTTGGGTTACAATCTGGTGATGTTTATGTTGTGATGTCTCTTAATGAATGCGTTTTCAGGCCAAAAAGAGGAAGCTTGGTTTGGTTGTGGAAGAGGATACCAAGACAGAAGAAGGGTTTGGAGAGGGGAAGAAGGGAGAGGAATCAACTAGAGGTTTCAATGTTCGTGGTGAGTGTTGTTATTGTGTTTTTTTTTGATTTAGGATTTTTTATGTACATTCACTGATGTCTTATTGTTTCACAGGTAACTCGGAGAGTGCTTTCCGCAAGGAGCTTAAAAAAGTCGTTGAATTGTCTGATGTTATTCTGGAGGTTCTTGATGCACGTGATCCCCTTGGCACGCGTTGTGCCGGCATGGAGAAGCTGGTGGGGGAAGCTGGTCCCAATAAGCAACTTGTGTTGGTTCTGAACAAGATTGGTAAGCTTTCTTCTATCAAAGTCTCTCTGCTCGTGCCGTTGGTGTCATTAGACTCATTACTTTTGGTAACGCAAATCTCTTTTGTCTAGATCTTGTTCCACGAGAGGCTGCTGAGAAATGGCTTAAGTACCTTAGGGAAGAATCTCCAACTGTTGCTTTCAAATGTAGCACTCAGGAACAGAGATCAAACTTGGGGTGGAAATCGTCAAAGGCATCAAAACCAAGTGATATTTTGCAGACGAGTGATTGTCTTGGAGCAGACACTCTTATCAAATTGCTGAAAAACTACTCGAGAAGTCACCAGGTTTTGCTTTCTCATTAATTTTACTTTCGTTGAGTTGTATTACTATCCAGCTTTGGTTAATCTTCTTCGTTTGTTGTTTCTTTTTTTGGCAGTTGAAAAAATCTATTACAGTTGGTATCATCGGACTGCCTAATGTAGGGAAGAGTAGTCTCATCAACAGTTTGAAGAGAGCTCATGTTGTCAATGTCGGTGCCACCCCTGGACTGACTAGGTCTCTGCAAGAGGTTCACTTGGACAAAAACGTGAAGTTGTTGGATTGTCCTGGTGTTGTGATGCTCAGATCATCACCGGATGATGCTTCTATAGCTCTCCGCAACTGTAAAAGAATCGAGAAGTTGGAAGATCCGGTTAGTCCAGGTAACTAGATATTCTTTTGTGCTCTGTCTTGTTAAGTTTATAAACCTCAGTGGTCTAACTGTGAAATTTTCTTGGTTTGTGGGGAACTTAGTGAAGGAAATTCTCAAGCTTTGTTCAACACAAATGCTGGTGACTCTGTACAAGATCCCCAGCTTCGAGGCAGTTGATGATTTTCTTTACAAAGTCGCCACCGTAAGGGGTAAGCTTAAGAAGGGTGGTCTTGTGGATATCGAAGCTGCTGCGAGGATTGTTTTACATGACTGGAATGAAGGTGCAGTTTCACACACTCGTAGACTTTGGAATCTTGAAAACCAATTTTTTAAAATTGAATTTTGTTTGCAGGTAAGATTCCATTCTATACAATGCCGCCAAAGAGGGACCAAGGTGAACACTCAGAGTCAAAGATTGTGCCCAAGTTGGCTAAGGAGTTCAACATCGATGAGGTTTACAGTGGTGAATCCTCTTTCATCGGAAGTTTGAGGGCTGTTAACGAGTTCAACCCTGTTGAAATTCCTTCGAATACTCCTCTCAGTTTCGATGAAACTGTGGTCGAGGTTGGTTAATGAACTGTATCCTGATTCCATTTGCTTTGTAACCTTCTCGGTCTGGTTTAATAACCTGTGTTATGTATCACAGGATGAGTCTAAGACTCAGACTGAAGTAGAAGAAGATACTGGCATTGACAGTAATGATGATGATGAGCCTATGGGAGGGGAAGAGGAGGAAGAAACAGGAAAGTCGAAATCAGAGACAAGCAGACAGAACAAAAAGCTATACGCAGCTGAAAGCATACTGAATACAAAGATGCAGAAAGCAGAGAAGAATAAGAGGAAGAAAGTTAAGAAAGCATCAGGTGGTGAAGATCCCATGGACGGAGATTATGATTTCAAAGTAGATTACTCCAAGAACAAAGGTACAGACATGGATGAAGGAGCTGAACTACTTGATTTGCCTGCTGAAGAATGAGTGAACTCTTTAAAACAAACAAATTTTTGTTTTTTAGTTTTATGATAATTTATTTTGGTAGTAATATACGTTTACACCACCAGGCATTTAGATTTGAGCTGCAAAGTCAATGTACTTAACCTTCCTTTGACAAAAAATATACTTTTGGTATAATATTCCAAGTTGCAAATGTGAAAGCAGTATAAACACGTTGACTTTTAAGTCATTGAGGGATAGTAATTGAGGAATATGTTATCTTGCAGGCCTTGCTCAAATCGAACAAGTTCACACAGAAAAGAGTTCAAGAGAGACTGAGACAGAACTACAGAGAGATGGCTTCATCTACTGTTGATGTAGGGATTGGACTGATTCTTAGCCTCCTAGAAAACGAGACCTTGTTGCTGTCAGGAGTTCATAGCGAGATTGAGAAGATGAAGAAGGAGTTGCTTATCATAAAGTCCTTTCTTGAGGACACTCATAAACACGATGGGAATGGATCCACCACCACCACGGCCACAACAACTCAACTCTTTCAAACTTTTGTGGCAAACACAAGAGATGTGGCTTACCAAGTGGAAGACATCATCGATGAGTTTACCTATCACATCCATGGTTATCGTAGCTGCACAAAGCTTTGGCGTGCGTTTCATTTCCCCAAGTATATGTGGGCTAGGCACTCCATAGCTCAGAAGCTAGGAACGGTGAATGTCATGATCCGGTCCATTTCTGAATCCATGAAAAGGTACCACCCTTCAGAAACCTATCAAGGAGCATCATTATCTCCTGTTGATGATGGTGGTGCAAGGTGGCTGAATAACATCAGCGAGTCATCTCTGTTCTTTAGTGAAAACAGTCTTGTGGGGATTGATGCAGCCAAGGGAAAGCTCATTGGATGGCTTCTGAGTCATGAACCTCAAAGGATAGTTGTCTCGGTGGTTGGAATGGGTGGTTCAGGGAAGACTACACTCTCAGCTAATATCTTTAAGTCCCAAAGCGTGCGCAAGCATTTCGGGTCATACGCTTGGGTAACAATCTCTAAATCCTATGTGATTGAGGATGTGTTTAGGACAATGATAAGGGAGTTCTACAAAGAAGCTGAAACACAGATTCCACCTGACTTATACTCCTTATCTTACAGAGAGCTGGTTGAGAAACTTGTGGAGTATTTGCAGTCAAAGAGGTACTTTGTTGTGCTTGATGATGTATGGAACACTGGTCTGTGGAGGAGATAAGCATTGCTCTACCAGATGGTATTTGTGGAAGCCGTGTTATGATAACTACTCGGAGCAATAACGTGGCTTCTTTCTCATATGGCATTGGGAATAGAAAGCATGAGATTGAGCTCTTGAAAGAAGACGAAGCTTGGGTGCTTTTCTGCAACAAAGCGTTTTCAGGAAGTCTTGAGGAATGCAGAAGGAGGAATCTAGAGTTGATAGCGAGGAAGTTACTTGAGAGATGTCAAGGCCTGCCGTTAGCTATTGCTTCTTTGGGGAGCATGATGTCAACAAACAAGATGGGAGTGGATCCACCACCACAACAACGGGAACAACAACAACAACTCAACTCTTTCAAACTTTTGTGGCAAACACAAGAGATGTGGCTTACCAAGTGGAAGACATCATCGATGAGTTTACCTATCACATCCATGGTTATCGTAGCTGCACAAAGCTTTGGCGTGCGTTTCATTTCCCCAAGTATATGTGGGCTAGGCACTCCATAGCTCAGAAGCTAGGAACGGTGAATGTCATGATCCGGTCCATTTCTGAATCCATGAAAAGGTACCAAACCTATCAAGGAGCATCATTATCTCCTGTTGATGATGGTGGTGCAAGGTGGCTGAATAACATCAGCGAGTCATCTCTGTTCTTTAGTGAAAACAGTCTTGTGGGGATTGATGCAGCCAAGGGAAAGCTCATTGGATGGCTTCTGAGTCATGAACCTCAAAGGATAGTTGTCTCGGTGGTTGGAATGGGTGGTTCAGGGAAGACTACACTCTCAGCTAATATCTTTAAGTCCCAAAGCGTGCGCAAGCATTTCGGGTCATACGCTTGGGTAACAATCTCTAAATCCTATGTGATTGAGGATGTGTTTAGGACAATGATAAGGGAGTTCTACAAAGAAGCTGAAACACAGATTCCACCTGACTTATACTCCTTATCTTACAGAGAGCTGGTTGAGAAACTTGTGGAGTATTTGCAGTCAAAGAGGTACTTTGTTGTGCTTGATGATGTATGGAACACTGGTCTGTGGAGGGAGATAAGCATTGCTCTACCAGATGGTATTTGTGGAAGCCGTGTTATGATAACTACTCGGAGCAATAACGTGGCTTCTTTCTCATATGGCATTGGGAATAGAAAGCATGAGATTGAGCTCTTGAAAGAAGACGAAGCTTGGGTGCTTTTCTGCAACAAAGCGTTTTCAGGAAGTCTTGAGGAATGCAGAAGGAGGAATCTAGAGTTGATAGCGAGGAAGTTACTTGAGAGATGTCAAGGCCTGCCGTTAGCTATTGCTTCTTTGGGGAGCATGATGTCAACAAAGAAGTTGGAAGCAGAGTGGAAGCAAGTCTACAACTCTTTGAACTGGGAACTGAACAACAATCTTGAGCTCAAGGTTGTTCGAAGCATCTTGTTGCTTAGCTTCAGTGATTTGCCTTATCCTCTTAAACGTTGTTTCTTATATTGTTCTATGTTCCCTGTGAACTATCGGATGAAAAGAAAGAGGCTCGTTAGGATGTGGATGGCACAAAGGTTTGTGGAACCGATCAGAGGAGTGAAAGCAGAGGAAGTGGCTGATGGTTACCTCAATGAACTTGTCTACAGAAACATGCTTCAAGTTATCTTGTGGAATCCTTTTGGACGGCCCAAAGTGTTCAAGATGCATGATGTGATCAGGAGATCGCTCTTTCTATATCCAAAGATGAGAGGTTCTGTGATGTTAATGGTGATGATGATGCAGAAACCACCGAAGATTACGGTAGTACTCGCCATTTATGCATTCAGAAAGAGATGGGGTCAGGTACCGTACGTAGAACAAACCTTCACTCTCTTTGGTTTGCACTAAACACAGCATTGAACTGCCTCCAAGTCTGAAACTTCTAAGAGCCTTAGACCTTGAAGGCTCTGGCGTCACCAAGCTACCTGACTTTTGGTAACTCTGTTCAACTTAAAGTACTTGAACTTGTCGAAAACCAAAGTGAAGGAACTCCCAAGAGACTTTCATAGACTCATTAATTTGGAGACTTTGAACACTAGGCACTCCAAGGTTGATGAGCTTCCTCCAGGGATGTGGAAGCTGCGGAAGTTGCGTTATCTGATTACTTTCCGTTGCAACTACGGACATGATTCCAACTGGAACTATGTTTTAGGTACAAGGGTTTCTCCAAGTATCTGCCAGCTGAAGGATTTGCAAGTCATGGACTGCTTCAACGCAGATTCTGAGCTTATCAAGAAGCTTGGGTGCTTTTCTGCAACAAAGCGTTTTCAGGAAGTCTTGAGGAATGCAGAAGGAGGAATCTAGAGTTGATAGCGAGGAAGTTACTTGAGAGATGTCAAGGCCTGCCGTTAGCTATTGCTTCTTTGGGGAGCATGATGTCAACAAAGAAGTTGGAAGCAGAGTGGAAGCAAGTCTACAACTCTTTGAACTGGGAACTGAACAACAATCTTGAGCTCAAGGTTGTTCGAAGCATCTTGTTGCTTAGCTTCAGTGATTTGCCTTATCCTCTTAAACGTTGTTTCTTATATTGTTCTATGTTCCCTGTGAACTATCGGATGAAAAGAAAGAGGCTCGTTAGGATGTGGATGGCACAAAGGTTTGTGGAACCGATCAGAGGAGTGAAAGCAGAGGAAGTGGCTGATGGTTACCTCAATGAACTTGTCTACAGAAACATGCTTCAAGTTATCTTGTGGAATCCTTTTGGACGGCCCAAAGTGTTCAAGATGCATGATGTGATCAGGGAGATCGCTCTTTCTATATCCAAAGATGAGAGGTTCTGTGATGTATCTAGTAACGACACTGATTGTGGTGATGATGATGCAGAAACCACCGAAGATTACGGTAGTACTCGCCATTTATGCATTCAGAAAGAGATGGGGTCAGGTACCGTACGTAGAACAAACCTTCACTCTCTTTTGGTTTGCACTAAACACAGCATTGAACTGCCTCCAAGTCTGAAACTTCTAAGAGCCTTGGACCTTGAAGGCTCTGGCATCAGCAAGCTACCAGATTTCTTGGTAACTCTGTTCAACTTAAAGTACTTGAACTTGTCGAAAACCAAAGTGAAGGAACTCCCAAGAGACTTCCATAGACTCGTTAATTTGGAGACATTGAACACTAGGCACTCCAAGATTGATGAACTTCCTCCAGGGATGTCTAAGCTACGGAAGTTGCGTCATCTGATTACGTTTCGTTGCAACTACGGACATGATTCCAACTGGAACTATGTTTTAGGTACAAGGGTTTCTCCAAGTATCTGCCAGCTGAAGGATTTGCAAGTCATGGACTGCTTCAACGCAGATTCTGAGCTTATCAAGAAGCTAGGGAACATGACTCAACTCACGAGAATAAGTCTTGTCATGATTAGAAGAGAACATGGAAGTGACTTATGCGAGTCGCTGAATAAGATCAAAAGACTCAGATTCTTATCTCTGACGTCAATTCGTGAAGAGGAACCGTTAGAGATAGATGGACTGACAGCAACTTCAAGCATTGAGAAACTCTTTCTTGCAGGGAAACTAGAAAGAGTACCAAGTTGGTTCGGTACTCTTCAGAACGTCACCTATCTAGGTCTGCGTGGATCTCAGCTGCAAGAAAACGCCATTCACTACATCCAGTCCCTTCCCAAACTAGTATGGCTTTCGTTTTACAATGCCTACATGGGGACTAGGTTGTGTTTTGCTGAAGGGTTTGAGAATCTGAAGATTTTAGATATAGTTCAGATGCAACATCTTAAAGAAGTTGTGATTGAAGGTGGTGCGATGTTTGAGCTACAGAAGCTTTACGTCAGAGCTTGCAGAGTGTTGGAGTCGGTGCCGAAAGGGATTGAGAATCTTGTGAATCTTCAAGAACTGCATTTGAGTCATGTTTCTGATCAACTAGTAGAGAGGATTCGTGGGGAAGAGGGTGTAGACCGGTGGAGAGTTAAACACATTCCTGCCATCAAGCATCATTTTAGAACTGATAATGGCTCTTCTTATGTGAGCCTCTCATCTTGAGTGGCTAGCAAGTTACTGATGGTACATGTTCAGTTACTCCTATTTCATAATATCATTTTTTCACAATAAGCAAATTACATATCTTAAATAACTAGTGAATTATAAAATAGGAACTATTTTATAATTTGTTATTTAAATAACTCTATGTATAAAAAAGGAAAAAAAATATATCAACTTGTGACCATAAACATTGTGCACTATTAATAAAGATCGGAAAGTGATAATACTCTCTATATTTTTAATAAATTACGGTTTACCGAACTTTTTTAGAATAAAATTTTTTGGTAGGAACTTTTTTAGAATAAAATAATACTTCAACATTCAATATAAAATCCATTCTGTTCTGAACCATCACACACATGGACATCAATCCATTCTGTTCAAACAAACTTTTTTCTATTAAAATTTCAAATTTTTGAAGAATTACAAGAGAAGCAAGAAAAGAATGTATAATTCATCTTTCCCTTCGCTTTGGCGGTTCATAAACACGATGAATACAATTATCGCCATTAAACTTGACAGGGCTTCTTCGTCTTCTTCTTCATCATCTTCAAGTTCAACGCTTGGTAAAAATCGAGGATATTAAAGGCGGTGGTGGTAGTGGCTTCATCCATGCCTCCATTGTCGACAACGCGGCGAATCTTCAGTATCGTTGTTTATGCTAATGGTCCATCTTTTATCGTGTTTGGATCCATTCCTTCTGGGTGGTTTTGATATTCATTGTCTGGCTTTGATAAAATGGGATATGTGTGTGTAATTTCAGGTGCTGGCAATAAAAGCTTTTCGCAGTATGGACAATGCCGGTGGAGAGTTCTTCGAGTAGTGATATGGATGAATCATCATCGAAGCCTGAGAGGTTAGATAAATCAAAGACTCTGATGCAGCAGACTACTCCCATTCTTGCCGAGGATGCCGTAAAATTTTCGATGACAGAATCTCTGCAGGAAGAAGGTATAAGCTTCTATTTTGGCATTGTTTTCTTGTCCTATTTATGTAAACTAATGAAGAAAGAAGAAGAGTGACTGATTTTATACACCTCTCTAGTATTCTATTCTCAAACGCATGTTAATAAATAGAAAGAATTTTTCATATTTTAAAAGTTTATAAAAACAATATAGTTCAAAGATTTTAAGAATTTAGAGAAAATATGCAAGACTGATCATATCCCGGAACCATCGAGATTTCTCTCTTTCAGAAGATTGTTTTGCCTTTTCGTAATTTTCTTGCCCCTCAAGAATCTACTATCTTCTCTTGTGCATTGTAACATTGTTACCTCTTGTATGTCTGTTTTTTTCTCTCTATAGGTTCAAATATTCCCATGCAATGAAGGAGATCGCAATGAAGAAAGAAGAAGAGTGACTGATTTTATACACCTCTCTAGTATTCTATTCTCAAACGCATGTTAATAAATAGAAAGAATTTTTCATATTTTAAAAGTTTATAAAAACAATATAGTTCAAAGATTTTAAGAATTTAGAGAAAATATGCAAGACTGATCATATCCGGAACCATCGAGATTTCTCTCTTTCAGAAGATTGTTTTGCCTTTTAGTAATTTTCTTGCCCCTCAAGAATCTACTATCTTCTCTTGTGCATTGTAACATTGTTACCTCTTGTATGTCTGTTTTTTTTTCTCTTTGTTGTTCTTTGGTTTTGGTTCTGCAACTACTCACTTAGGCAGTGTAACTTTTGTGAAGTACACTTATTCATACACATGTGTTTCCATTTACCTCTATACAGTGGCGGAGGGAGGTGGAGAGGAAGTGTGGCAGCTGCCCCTATGAAATATTTTTTTTTGTGCATTGATTATTAATAATTTATATGGTTTACATGGTAAGATTTCTATGATTGCCCCCTATAAATTAAGTTTAAATCTTATATTTCCCCCTTTAAATTAAGTTCAAATTTTATATTGTCCCCTATAAAACTTAAGTCTGGCTCCAGTCTATATGGTTTTACCATTCTTATTTTATAATCTATTCTGTTATTGGTTGAATTGTCTTTAGTTAAATAATTAAGGATGTATCTATCTAGAAAATATTAAAGTAATTAGTTTTCTTGATTAAAATTATGAATTTGGTCGTAAATTTGAAAGTGTCTTAATTGTGAATTTTTAATGAACATGAAACTAAATTAAATATCCAGTGGAGAAGACGACAAATACAATACGAAAAGACAGAAAAGAGTAGATTCGCTGTCAAATGATACGACAGCGTTTCAAAGAATATTTACTGACCGAATCATCCATCATTTCCGAAAGTTATGCGCCTTGTCTGAACCGAAAGTTATGCGCCTTGTCTGAACCGAAAGTTATGCGCCTTGTCTGAACCGAAAGTTATGCGCCTTGTCTGAACCGGACCAAACCATCACACACATGGACATCAATCCATTCTGTTCTGAACCATCACACACATGGACATCAATCCATTCTGTTCAAACAAACTTTTTCTATTAAAATTTCAAATTTTTGAAGAATTACAAGAGAAGCAAGAAAAGAATGTATAATTCATCTTTCCCTTCGCTTTCGGCGGTTCATAAACAAGCTTACGCACATCCAAGAGACAGAGTGATCAAGATCGCCTCTGTGCTGGTGGAGAAACAAAGAGATAATACTGGAGAGACAAAGAGAGAATACGATGCCGGAATTGTTGAATCTGAGTTTGGTTAGGTCGATTGAAAAAAAAAAACTAAATTCGATTGTGGATTTTTCAAAGACGTTTTATTGATCAGTATGTGATAACAAACGTGGTTACAATGAGATTAAAGAAAAGAAAAAAGGTCGGAACTAGAAGTTTTTTTAACCAAGATCAAAATTAATTAAAAATTTACATCACATATTGACGAAAGAAAATGTACAAAATTTCCGCATGAATGATGCATCATCTATAGTGCATGACATCTTAGATATTTTGAAGGGCAATTGTATATCACAAAATCTCTAGAGCTTTCGTAAACCATGTTAAACCCTAGACAGCTGCCGAAAGTTGTTTATATTATAACAAAACACAGTGCTATCAAAAATTCTACAAGTAAAATAACAAATATAGTAAAAAAACAACAATGCATTTTTTGACTCATCATGCTCATTGTATTTTTTCTCTCTCTATAGGTTCAAATATTCCCACGCCGCAATGAAGGAGATCGCAATGAAGAAAGAAGAAGAGTGACTGATTTTATACACCTCTCTAGTATTCTATTCTCAAACGCATGTTAATAAATAGAAAGAATTTTTCATATTTTAAAAGTTTATAAAAACAATATAGTTCAAAGATTTTAAGAATTTAGAGAAAATATGCAAGACTGATCATATCCCGGAACCATCGAGATTTCTCTCTTTCAGAAGATTGTTTTGCCTTTTCGTAATTTTCTTGCCCCTCAAGAATCTACTATCTTCTCTTGTGCATTGTAACATTGTTACCTCTTGTATGTCTGTTTTTTTCTCTCTATAGGTTCAAATATTCCCACGCAATGAAGGAGATCGCAATGAAGAAAGAAGAAGAGTGACTGATTTTATACACCTCTCTAGTATTCTATTCTCAAACATGTTAATAAATAGAAAGAATTTTTCATATTTTAAAAGTTTATAAAAACAATATAGTTCAAAGATTTTAAGAATTTAGAGAAAATATGCAAGACTGATCATATCCCGAACCATCGAGATTTCTCTCTTTCAGAAGATTGTTTTGCCTTTTCGTAATTTTCTTGCCCCTCAAGAATCTACTATCTTCTCTTGTGCATTGTAACATTGTTACCTCTTGTATGTCTGTTTTTTCTCTTTGTTGTTCTTTGGTTTTGGTTCTGCAACTACTCACTTAGGCAGTGTAACTTTTGTGAAGTACACTTATTCATACACATGTGTTTCCATTTACCTCTATACAGTGGCGGAGGGAGGTGGAGAGGAAGTGGCAGCTGCCCTATGAAATATTTTTTGTGCATTGATTATTAATAATTTATATGGTTTACATGGTAAGATTTCTATGATTGCCCCTATAAATTAAGTTTAAATCTTATATTTCCCCTTTAAATTAAGTTCAAATTTTATATTGTCCCCTATAAAACTTAAGCCCTATCCATATGGTTTTACCATTCTTATTTTATAATCTATTCTGTTATTGGTTGAATTGTCTTTAGTTAAATAATTAAGGATGTATCTATCTAGAAAATATTAAAGTAATTAGTTTTCTTGATTAAAATTATGAATTTGGTCGTAAATTTGAAAGTGTCTTAATTGTGAATTTTTAATGAACATGAAACTAAATTAAATATCCAGTGGAGAAGACGACAAATACAATACGAAAAGACAGAAAAGAGTAGATTCGCTGTCAAATGATACGACAGCGTTTCAAAGAATATTTACTGACCGAATCATCCATCATTTCCGAAAGTTATGCGCCTTGTCTGAACCGAAAGTTATGCGCCTTGTCTGAACCGGACCAAACCATCACACACGGACATAACACATTCTGTTCGAACAAATTTGTTTTTTTTTTCCTATTAAAGTTTCGAATTTTCTAAGAATTACAGGAGAAGCAAAATAATCGTATGATTCATCTTTTCCTTTACTCTCAGCGCTTCGCAAACACGCTTACCCACATTTCAAGAGACACCCAAGAGTCAGAGGAGATCAAGATCTGTCTCTTCTGCTGTTGGAGAGACGCAGAGGTTATAAGATGCCGGAATTATCACCGGAAAAACTCGGCAGGGCTTCTTCTTCATCATCATCTTCAAGTTCCGACCGTGCTTCGGTGAAAATCGAGGAGATTGAAGGAGGTGGTGGTGGTGCCGTCGTTAATGGCTCTGAAGAAGTAGAGAGCATCCCACCGGATCCTCCTGTTGCCTCCATTGCCGACAATGCTATGTCCGAATCTTCAGGTATCGTTTTTTAATCTTAGTGTATGCTAAAAACCGATCCTTTATCGTGTTTGATTCAGTTCCCTTCTGGGTGGTTTTGAAGTTTATTGCTTGGCTTCTGTGTGTGTTTTCAGGCGATGGCGACAAAAGCTTCTCACGAGTATGGACAATGCCGGTGGAGAGTTCTTCGAGTAGTGATAGGGCTGAATCATTATCATCATCATCGTCATTGAAGCCTGAGAGGTTAGTTAAATCAAAGTCTGAGAGGCAGTATTGAACACAAGATTAATAAGAAGTCCTTCTCTTATTCACTCAATCAATCAAAATAGCCTTAAGACAATTCCTTAAGCTATTGGTTCAACTCACAAAACTCGTATCGTTTATCAAAGCCACACTCGGCATTTATATATGTAACACTTATCCTATTCCTAGTTGATAAACACAACATATTTATGACCTTTATCCTTCAAGATCATTATCCAACTAGGATTCATTAAATCTTTATTGCTTAATGTTCAAGTTAACTTCAACAATCTCCCCCTTAATCTTGAACCCACTCACATCTTCAACTCCAATCTTGTCTCTCATTTCTTTGAATTTGATTCTTCCAAGTGACTTGGTCAATATGTCACCTTTTGTTCAGTTCCGGTACATGCTCAACCTCCACTTGTTCATTTTCAACACATTCTCGAATGAAATGGAACCTCCGTGTATGTGCTTGCTACGGCCGTGAAAGACAGGGTTTTTGTAAGCTGTATGGCCGACTTATTATCAACCTTTATGGTTACACGCTTGCATCCTTCATTGACAACCTCACTCAGCAGCTTGGAGCGGATAGCCGCTTTGTTTCAGAAGCTGTACCATAAACTGCCTCACAACTAGACAACGCCACTATCTCTTGCTTTGTGGAACACCAAGTTATGGGACTTGATCCGAAATAGAAAATATGACCCGCAGGCTCTTCCCATCATCCTCATCAACGTTGTGCGAACTGTCATGATCCTTCTATCTTTAGATCGCTTCCACGCATGAACCGAAGGCCAAGGGAACACGCCCCACGTAGATACCTCAAGACTTGTTTCAATGCTGCTCAGTGACTCCTTAGGTTGCTGCATGTACCGCTAAGAACTCCAACACTATAGGACAGATCCGGACGAGTGTGTAAAGTAGATAAGAAGCAACCTATGGTTCGTCGTAATTCTTTTCATCGATAGCTCCTTCATCGGAGACTTAGAGAATTCGCGTTCATCTCCATCGGCACATGTGTGGCATTACACGAAGACATTGCCGTTTCTCGGTATTCTCTCGAGCATAACGATTCTCGTTTTAGTACAATGCCTTCTTCTCCTTGTAGCACCTCTATTCCCAAGTAATAAGTTAATTTCCGAGATCACTCATCTCGAACTTAGTAGCCATCTCCGCTTAAATGCTTGTATCATCGTTAATGAAGATCCCGTAACCGTAAGTCATCGACATAAACAACCACAATGATTAGTTCTCTTTTCTTCCTTTCGATATAAGGATGGCTCCTCGAGCACCGAACAAAGTTTAGGCCTCTCAAAATAGTGTTTAACTTCACACTCCATGCCCATGAGCTCAGAAAGTAAAGCTTTCTAAGTTTGTAAACTTTATTTTCTTGACCCTTTATCACAAAGCCTTCGGCTGAACCACAAATACATCTTCTTTTAATTCACCATGGAGGAATGCCGCTTTTAACATCAAGGTGGTGAATCTCCCACCCTTTATTTGCAGCCGCTGCAATGATCAAACGGATTGTCTCGATTCGGCTATTGGTGCAAAGACTTCATCGTAGTCAACACCATGTCTTTGGACGTAGCCCTTTGCTACCAATCGAGCCTTGAACTTGTTAATACTCCCATCAGCTACGCTTAATCTTAAAGATCCATTTGAGTCCAATAGGTCTCACACCGACGGTAGTTCACAAAGCTCCCATGTGTTGTTTTTCTCAATGGAAACCAGTTCATCTTTGCACGCGTTAAGCCAAACTTTCAACTTCTTAGCCTCGTTGAAATCCCACGCTCATCATTCACAATCATCAATAGTTTTTCACTCTCAAATTCAGCTAATAACACATACTCATCAAGGTAAGATGGTCTCACACTTACTCGTTGAGATCTTCTTGTTGGTTGATGGTCATCATCGACCTCATCGTATGTTCTTCTCCTTCTTCATTCACGAAAACTTCATCCTCTTCTTCCTCTCGCTCGTGTCTCATCAACGCCTCGATACACAATCGCTGGTTGTCTCGGGTTAACAGAGAATTCTTCCGACTTTGAATACTCGCTCGTAGTATTATTCCAGTTCCATTCTTCTTGTTCACTAAACACCACATCACGGCTTACTATGATCCGCTTGTTTGTAGGGTTAAGCAATCGGTAAGCCTTAGAACCAGGCTCGGTCCCCAGTGTACAAGCATTCTGGTTCTATCATCGAAGTTTTTCTTCCGTGTGTCTTCGTTTCTTCAACACACACATCCAAAGACTTTTAGGTGAGTCACGTTTGGTTTCCTTTTCCTTAACATCTCATATGGTGTTTTTCCTCCGAGATCTCGCCGCAAGTCCGTTGATGAGATACGTAGAGTGTCTAACCGCCTTCCCCACGGTTCATTAGGGTGCATATGCTTTAAAAGGCTCGAGTCATTTCCAAAAGCGTGCGGTTCCTGCGCTCCACTACTCCATTCGCTGGAGGGGAATACGGTGCGTCAAGTGTCGGTGAATTCCATTCTTGTCACAAGATGCTTGAAATTCGATAGATAAACTCTCCTCCCTCGTCGACCGAACGCCTTGATCTTACTTTGTGTTTCTTGCTCGCAATTATCTTGAAGTTCTTAAACTTATCAAACGCTTCACTCTTCTCTCTTAATAACATGGTCCACATATATCGCAGATGATCATCTATTAGACAAAACATATCTCTTTTGTCCCGCGGTTGGTGGTGAGATTGGACCGCATAGGTCTCCATGAACTAGTTCCAGTGGTTTGGAGGCGCTGAATGTCGTTGTTTGTGGGAAAGACTTTCTTGAGTGTTTACCAAGTAAACACGATACACATGTCTCCTTTCGATATCGATATCCGGTATGCGGTGACTAAGTCTTTCTTGATCATCAACTTTAGAGTATCGTATTCGATTGACCGAATCGGAGTGCCACAAAGAGGACTCGATGGTGATGTAATCTGTAAGCATCGCGACACGGTCGGCATCTAAGATGACTTTGTACGATCTATTAGAGACCGTGTTGTTTGAACCATTATACCTCCACACTTATCAAATAACGCCGAGTATTGTCTCTCATTCGACTTCACACCCCACTTCAGCTTGGCCCAAGCTTATGATATTTGACTTCAATCCCGAATGTAGTAGACATTACTCAAGGTTTTCTTCTCACCTCCACCAAACACAAACCTGATAGAACCTTTTCCTCGTATATCAATCTTTGAGTCATCACCAAATCTCACTTTTCCCATCACACTTTCATCAAGTTTCACAAAGAGCGTTGGTTTCCACACATATGATTTGATGCTCCGTTATCAAGGTACCATACGTTTTCTGTCTTGATCAGTCTCAAAGATCGTAGGATTTACCTTCTTCTCATTTAAGTAAACTAACTCATGTACCATCAGTTCATCAGCTTCCCGAGTCTTTTCTTCCTTCTTCTCAACCGCCTCTTGAGTTTCAGTTGTTTGTCGGGACAATCACCGCGATAATGGCCTGTTTTGTCACATCGAAAACAGGTAATGTGAGATATGTCTCCGCTTGTACGTTGTCGATAAGCTTCTCTCTGTATAAAACGTTCCAAGACGCGGCCGTCCTCTTCCTCTCCAGTTTGTTCGACCGCGACCTCTACCACGTCCTCCATTGTAGTTACCTCCGTAGCTTTCTTGACTCGTGTCGCTATTTGCATACATCAATTTGTTTTGCTCATCGTGTGTTAACTTCTTCTACTGAGATCCTTTCTTCATAAGCTTTCAATCTACCAACTATGTCTTCAAACTGGTTGCTTAGTTCAAGACTTGCTCGAGAGAGGCAACAATCTGAATATAACGCTTCCATGGCAAGCTTTTGAGAAACTTCTTCACAACCTTAGGTTCCTCGATCACCTCTCCTAATGATGCAGCTTTTGAAGTAATCTCGACAATTTTCCAACGAAGGCATCAATAGTGTCATCATCATTCATTGTGAGCCTATCGAATTCTGCCATTAGGGTTTGTAGTCTTGCTTCTTTTACTCTCTCAGCTCCAAGATGTCTTGCTTTAATTGCTTCCCATACCCCTTTGCTGTATCTATCTCTCCAGCTTGCAATATTAGAGCTTCGGTATGGATTGAAACAATAATGCAATGGCTAGGTTATTCTTCTTCTCATCTTTGCTTCCAGGATCTATTGTCTCCCATACTTCACTCACTTTCAGCGCTATCTTCATTCTTATGGCCCAGACGGTGTAATTAGAAGAAGTTAACATAGGGTATTTGATCGTAGCAGCTCCTCCATCCTTATGCGTACGTTTTCTTCTTCCTTGACGTCTCCCATGTTTTCTCTTATGCAATTTCTCGAGATCTATAAAGCTCGATACCAAATATTGAACACAAGATTAATAAGAAGTCCTTCTCTTATTCACTCAATCAATCAAAATAGCCTTAAGACAATTCATTAAGCTATTGGTTCAACTCACAAAACTCGTATCGTTTATCAAAGCCACACTCGGCATTTATATATGTAACACTTATCCTATTCCTAGTTGATAAACACAACATATTTATGACCTTTATCCTTCAAGATCATTATCCAACTAGGATTCATTAAATCTTTATTGCTTAATGTTCAAGTTAACTTCAACAGGCAGCAGAAAGCTACTCACTTTCTTGCCGAGGACGCCGCCAAGATTTTCGATGACACAATCTCTGCAGGGAAGAAGGTGCAAAGCTTCTGTCTTTTGCATTTTTTTTTTCTTGTCCTGCCTCTATTTTAAAAATGTTTGTATATTTTTGCAGCTGAAATTGCTGAACCGTATAGCTACCGTGAAACATGATGGAACAGTTGAGTTTGAAGTTCCAGCAGATGCTATCCCACAACCTATCCCCGTAGACCGTGAAGAAGAATCCTCCAGAAATGGTGTTTGCCCTGATGAGTCTATTGATGGGCTGGATCTTCAGTGCATCCCTCAAATGCAGATTGTGATGCTAATTGTTGGAACACGTGGAGACGTTCAGCCTTTTGTTGCAATAGCCAAACGCCTTAAGGTTGGTAGTTATCTCTTACAACCTTTTAAAATTTTATAAAAAGGTTTGGTGTTGTGACTCTTGAGAGTGTAGCAGAGTTGCAGTATAATGTCTCTTCATTCGTCTTTCTTCATGTTCATGAGATTAATGTAGAATTGTTTGAAAAATGTAGGAATATGGGCATAGAGTTAGACTTGCAACTCATGCAAACTTTAAAGAGTTTGTTTTGACTGCTGGATTGGAGTTTTTTCCTTTAGGTGGAGATCCAAAAGTGCTAGCTGAGTGTATGTACCTACCAACCAACCATTTCGGTTAATTAGCTTTTAAAGTTATCATCAGTTCACCGGTTTCCTTGATATGGTGTGTGCAGATATGGTTAAGAACAAAGGTTTTTTGCCATCAGGCCCTTCAGAGATTCAAATCCAACGAAAACAAATGAAGGACATCATTTATTCTCTGCTTCCAGCATGTGAAGAACCTGATCCAGATTCTGGAAGGTCCTTTAAAGCTGATGCAATTATCGCCAATCCTCCAGCATATGGTTAGCTACTTTTTTTAACATCTGCAATGCCATTCACAATTTAACTTGAATTACTGGTCCATTTCAGGGCATACTCATGTAGCAGAGGCACTGAGGATACCGATTCACGTATTTTTCACCATGCCATGGACGTAAGTCTTTCTGGTTGAAATGAATGTTATTTTAAGTACTTGTTTTATTTTAGTTTTTGCTGTTGTTGTGAATCATTTCACTATCTTTCTGGTACTATATAAATGATCTAGGCCAACCAGTGAGTTTCCACACCCTTTGTCACGTGTCAAACAACCAGCAGGATACAGAGTAAGACTTGTTTACTCTCTGATTTGTCTGCTATAAAATTGACTTCTTCTTTAATTCAATTTTCAGCTTTCTTATCATATCGTCGATTCATTGATCTGGCTTGGCATAAGGGACATGATAAAGGACCTTAGGAAGAAGAAACTGAAGCTACGTCCTGTTTCATATTTAAGTGGAACACAAGGCTCTGGCTCTAATATTCCACATGGATATATGTGGAGTCCTAATCTGGTCCCAAAGCCAAAAGGTAGTATGGCTTATGACCTTAGTGATGAGATGATGATTTTTTTTTTGTTTTGTTATTATGAGTAGCAGTTTAGTTCATTACTTCTCAATTTTTTTTTAGATTGGGGGCCACAGATTGATGTAGTGGGATTCTGCTTCCTTGATCTTGCGTCAAACTATGAACCTCCTGCAGAACTTGTGGAATGGCTAGAAGCTGGTGACAAACCTATTTATATCGGCTTTGGTAGTCTCGTGAGTTTTTTTCTCCACTCAAACTTTTATCTATGGCTGTGGCTGTGTAATTAACTTATCTAGTGAGAAATTGAAAATAATGTCTCTATCGTTCTGTGTGCTTATTTGTGGTAAAGCCTGTTCAAGAACCAGAGAAAATGACTGAAATCATTGTGGAAGCACTTCAAAGAACTAAACAGAGAGGAATCATCAACAAAGGATGGGGTGGCCTTGGAAACTGTAGGTCTACCCTTTCTATAGGATGCTTGCATGTTTGGTATATTATTAATATTATATGCTCTATGTGGCTTTTATACAGTGAAAGAACCCAAGGACTTCGTTTACTTATTGGACAATGTCCCACATGACTGGTTATTCCCAAGATGCAAAGCAGTGGTATGCCTATAATAATCTGCAACTCCTCATAGATTAGTCTCTGAACATCTTGTTGCTATTCTGCTTTCAGGTTCATCATGGTGGTGCTGGAACAACGGCTGCAGGTCTTAAAGCAGCGGTAAGTTTAATTTGAGTGGAAGCTAAAAAATAGTATGCTTCTTGAGATGGGACTTTAGTAGTTAATAATATGTAAGTGTTTTTGCTTTCTTCTTGAACACACAGTGCCCAACAACAATCGTGCCGTTCTTTGGAGACCAACCTTTTTGGGGAGAACGAGTGCACGCTAGAGGCGTAGGTCCTGCACCAATCCCAGTGGACGAGTTCTCACTCCATAAGCTTGAAGATGCCATCAATTTTATGCTGGACGATAAGGTGAATCATATACTCTGAGAAACCATTCAGCTTTTAAGCACATTTTTGGTTGGATTTGGTTACAAATGAAACTGAGCATTCGATTGGGAGCAGGTGAAGAGCAGTGCAGAGACGTTAGCAAAGGCGATGAAGGACGAGGATGGTGTGGCTGGAGCTGTGAAGGCTTTCTTCAAACATCTTGCGAGTACACAACCGATTTCTCCGGACCATATCCTGGAACCACCGGGACTTCTCTCTTTCAGAAGATGGTTTGCCTGTTCGTAACTTTCTTGCTCCTCCCAAGAATCTCCTCTCTTCTCTTGTGCATTATTACCTCTTGTATGTCTGTTTTTCTCTTCATGTTCCTTGGTTTTGGTTTTGCAACAATTCACTAAGGCAGAGTGTAACGTTTGTGACGTACGTGGGAGTTTAATGTTCAGATGATGCACTGATGCATATAGTTTTTGGCTTGTCATGACCAGCAAGAAAATGAAAACAAAGTTCTTTATGATTTGTGGGTTCGAATTTTAATATCATATGACACGTGTGTTTCAGTGTCTTGAGCTGCAACTTCTATGAAATGGTGTGAAGAAATCACACATCTTTTCTGATGTCGAAAAATACACATCTCTTTTTAAGAAAAAGAAACAATGATTGCTCGCTTACCAAATGATGATTAGTTGATCATTGCATAACTATACCATTGTTATTTATTGGCGGTTAATTGTGTGATTTAACGTTGTAATGGGCATGAGGTAGAATGGTCACATGAGGGAAGTCAATGTGCTAAACTAAGGATCTATTATTATTTTACATTATTCATAATGTGTTACAAATTATTATCCAATAAGTTGCAAGAGAATAAGAGGGATGAGGAATACAAATCACATGACATGATACCATTGTTGGCCAAACTCATTATTGGTATCATAAACACTTATCTTTATACAAGTACACATACTTTATACGGTTATACTTTTAAGAGATTTTCTTTGTTGACAATTTTTCTCCAATAAATTAGTCAACTACTAATTATTAGGCATTAAGATATTGGGGATAAGTTTCCAGCCTTCCTATATATTAACTTCTCTCTCGTAGCATTTCTTCTACTCTTCTTCTCCTATTCCTTTTCCTTTCTTTGATTTCAAGAAATTCTCTGGCTCAAACATAGACAAGAAAGCAGAACAGAGCAAGAAGAACACAGTCATAACAATGGCTGTCACAAAACTTATCCTCTTTGGTTTTGCATTGCTTACAACAATGCTCTTTGTTGGCGTTAATTCATCCAGGTATCACTTATTAATTAGCATCCTGTCTGTACATTGACTAATTAGATAAACATTACAGATCTTATAGCTCGCAGCTTAATTAGATATACAGATCCTTTTCATCACTGTGATATTAGCGTATATTGTATATTCATATAGTCATTCTTTTTTAAAAAGAAGAAAACTTATTGTATCGTTATTCCAATCCAGAAGAACAAGCAATTGGCAACAATTTGTAGTATAATAATCGGGGTATAAATGAGACAATAACTGTTTGTTATTATA
This sequence comes from Brassica carinata, assembly GCA_016771965.1. Classification (NCBI taxonomy): domain Eukaryota; kingdom Viridiplantae; phylum Streptophyta; class Magnoliopsida; order Brassicales; family Brassicaceae; genus Brassica; species Brassica carinata. The sequence goes on along the minus strand of CM028690.1, from coordinate 57,079,241 downwards.
TGATTTCCAGGTCGAATGAAACATGGCATGAACATGCAGTTGAGAACCCAGAGGAAGTAGCTGCCATGGTGGACATGTGAGTTTTTCTTTGAAACAACGTTATATTCCACGAATAATATAGATATTTATTGGTATCAACACTCTACTATATTCAACCTGACCTCATCACTGCCTCTGTCTCCCCCCTCTCTTTTTTTAGTAATTAATAATCAAAATTTCTTAAAATATTCAATAGAACATATATGTAACTTATGTCATTCGATAATTAATTCATTGTAGTGATATCAATTGGCAAGTGAGAGGTACATTATGCTTATTCTCCTAGTGCTCACATGTAAACCTTTTGTAGATTCCTCGTAAAAGGCAATATTTCTTATCTCACAAAAAAAAATAATGCATTTTGTCATATAAATTTCACTTAAATATTAAAAGAAATATAATATTTTAGGTAGTGAAAAAATGATGTGTAGTATTATTTGCATTGGTCCAGGCTCGAGAACATGTGTAATGTTTTTCAATACTAGTTTCTCGAACAATGATTTTGCCAGCCCATGCACATGTTCACACCACATGCAGTGACGTGACACGTACACTTCATGACTTGTCTTGTCTTTTTTCCTGACGTATGTTGTCTTATTCAGTTTCCACTTCCTTAGTTTTGTTCAAACACTCGATAATGATGATGATTTTTATGATGGTACAGGAACATCCGCAACAGCACAGAGCGTAGAAGATTAGGTTACTTCTCATGCGCCACGGGTAACCCCATCGACGATTGCTGGCGTTGTGATCGCAAATGGCAGCTCCATCGAAAGCGTCTCGCCGGCTGCTCAATAGGTTTCGGCCGCAACGCAATCGGCGGTCGCGACGGCCGTTACTACGTCGTAACCAACCCTGGAGACGACAATCCGGTTAACCCCGTACCGGGAACCCTCCGTCACGCCGTGATCCAAGACAAGCCACTCTGGATCATATTCAAACGCGACATGGTGATAACCTTGAAGCAAGAACTGATCATGAACAGCTTCAAAACCATAGATGGTCGTGGCGTCAACGTTCACATAGCCAACGGCGGTTGCTTGACGATCCAGTACGTCACCAACATCATCGTCCATGGGATCCATATTCATGATTGTAAGCCTACTGGTAACGCTATGGTCAGAAGCTCTCCGTCTCATTACGGGTGGAGAAAGATGGCCGACGGTGATGCCATCTCGATCTTTGGTTCGAGTCATATCTGGATCGATCACAACTCGCTTTCGAACTGTGCTGATGGGCTTGTCGACGCCGTCATGAGCTCAACCGCGATTACTATCTCCAACAATTACTTTACACACCACAATGAGGTATATATATAGTAACAACAACTCGTTTGCGTGATAAACAAGTTAGGGTTTTAATAACACAATACTGTTGCGTGGTATACAGGTAATGCTGTTAGGGCATAGTGATTCCTACACAAGGGATAAAGTGATGCAAGTAACGGTTGCTTATAACCATTTTGGTGAGGGTCTTATCCAGAGAATGCCAAGGTACAAAACCATCTTAACATCCTCATAAATCTCAAGCTCTGTTATGTAGATTGTAAAGACAAGTTAACAAGCTTTGGTCTCTTTGCAGGTGTAGGCATGGTTATTTCCATGTAGTAAACAACGACTACACACATTGGCATATGTATGCAATTGGTGGTAGTGCTGGTCCCACCATCAACAGTCAGGGGAATCGATTTCTTGCTCCAGCTAACCCATTTGCCAAGGAGGTATGTTTCTATTTTGATTAGTATTATGTATTCGGACTAAAATTTTGGTTGCAATGAGCCCTGATGATTGGTGAAACTGGGGATCTGACAGGTGACTAAGAGAGACTACGTAGGACCATCGAAGTGGAAACACTGGAATTGGAGATCATCGGGAGATGTTTTCTTGAATGGGGCATTCTTTACACCTTCTGGAGCTGTAGCTGGAGTCGGCTACGCGCGAGCTTCGAGTTTATCTGCCAAATCATCGTCGCTTGTTGGCACCATGACTTCTAACTCTGGTGCTCTTAACTGTAAAGCTGGTCGCCGATGTTAGTGTATCATATATATGATCATAAGAAGAAAGAAAATTTTGGTTTTGATAAATAAATCGATAAGTTTACTGAATCTCCAGCCTCTCGTTTTGCTTCTTCATTTTAACTTTTGGGGTTCGTGCAATATAAAGTTGTATGATTATTCTTTTCATCTCCATTGATATATACTATTTCTGTACTGGTTTTAAACCACTAAAATGTATGCTTAATACTTGGTGGATTACTCCATAAGGAATCAATAGTAGAGTTGTATGATTGGTTTGAGAAATGAAGGAAGTGAACATGAGAGCTTATGCAACTTACAAAGGAAACATTGGAGAGACAAGAAGCACATGAGATTGCATCATGACTCATGAGGACAAAGATGGAAGTGTGCTTTAAAGAATGAAGGGTCTCCTTTTCGAGTCATGTGATGTTTGGGTTTGGCCAATGGTCATGATATTGCTTCTTCCTTTCTTACAACCCATATTAGTTCAATAAGACAAATCAAATTAGTTCAGATGGGTTGTAAACTTGTAATAGAGGACAAGCAATAACGTTTGGCCAAACATGGCTATTCCTTCTAGCACTATAGTGCATTGATGCCACTGTACAGTATAGGCTAAATCACATAATCGACGGTTGCACACCCAAAAACTCATCATTTTTTTTTTAATGTCTGTTTTGCTTTGAGTAAGAATATGATTAGAGAGAGCTCAAAACAGCTATAAAACAAACATATATCTAAACTATATGAACATACTATAGCTTTTGTACATGACCTAGACGCCTAGTGCCAAGTAAAAAAGTATAATATATGAATATGTATTTGATTAAACAAATGAACTCAAACCGTATAATTATAAAGTTTTTTATATTAACAAAGTTAAAACACGAAATTTGTGGAACCTCATACTACAATTTAAAATGATATGGAAATTATGCTTTGTTAATTTCTCTTAAAACTAATCGAAGTTTTTTTAGGTACAATGTTAAAGATAAAGTTAACAAGTACGAAATTAAAGTATCATTTTAGTACTTGAGAAACATGTACTCGTATATATTCGAGTTTTATACCAGCACAAACAATGTATACTTTTATATGTACACTTGGAAAGGGTCGTCGAAATAAAACTACATGCATTAACGTAAGTTAAAAAATCTAGTTATGGCAAGAACAAAGTAAAAGGTAAAGTAAAAGGGGGACATTCCCTAACAAAACAAAGGCGAGAAGCTTCCAAGAAGGCAAGAATTATGTAAAGGTAACAAAGTGCCTAGCCTATATATAGAATACGGATACTTAACCGCAAAGCAGTGCTTTCAAAGCTGTCTTGAAGTTTGGGACACAAAATACAAATACAAAGGAGTACGAACATGTATTATTGAAACAGATATCTTCCTTCTCGATTATAAGCATATCATTCTGATTCTAATTGCTTTTGTACTGATTCGTGTCTAAAAAGTTCCTTCTTTCTAACATACATTCGTTTTTCTTTTCCAAAAGTTTGAATAATGAAAGGAGTTTTAGTTTCCATTATTTGGTGCACGCATATCGTCTTATAATAAGAACGGACTGATTATTTGGCCAACTTATGATCAGAGAGTATCATCTTTGTCTGGTGAAGTCATATATTAGCCAAAAATACATAGAACATGTACTGAATGATATATCAGTCCTCCCATTCTCAGTGACAGCTTAATCTATGCAAACGCATGTAAATTACTTGCTACAGTGTTTTCAACTTTCAAGAGATAACTTTTTTCTTCCTTTGGAGGACACAATATATATATGTTCATTCCGTAGGGGTGTAACGTATGTTACTATATATATTGACAGTAAGCCAAACAATCATTCCACGCCTAAACGCTAATTTTCTAAGACATTTGATATATTTTCGATATGATGCAGTTATGACGATCAGATAAATGGTTTAGTTCTTGTAGATTATTTGATTGCAGTGACTCACTATAATTCTCATTCCGTATCTGATATCACGAAAATAACATCCCTCACAAGCATGAAAGTAATTGTATGAGGAAAAATTCAGTTTGATTTTTTTTTTTTGGGTTTGTTTTCTGCATTTGTTATCCATATATCACAGGTTTATCAAATTATATTTTTCAAAACATAAACCAGAGTTTGGTATATTTTTAGTGATAAGAATGTAAAAAGAGAAAAGGAACATAATAAACTCACAGATTTAACGAATTATGATTACATTTAGTGGAATCACATAGAAACACACATACTACGAAATAAGAACAATTTTTCTTCCAAACTACTACGTACGTTTAAAGAAACCGAAGAAGAAGGTGATGGAATCATCAGTCACGAGTCTCGTGAAACCTTCTGATGAAATCAGTGGATTTCTTGTTAATAGCCGGTTCGACAACGTACCAATTATAGAAGTTGCCTTCACTATCTTCACCAAACATCTCGTCGTCCGTTCCTCCCGGGTTTGATCTCTGTCTTCTCCTCCACCATGCCTTGAAGCTGCCGAAGAAGCCAAACAAGAAACGCCAAGAACCTCCCATTATGATCCTTTAGAAAAAAATGAAAAACGTTAAGAGAGAGGGAGAGAGATGTGTTTTGCTTGTATATGTCTGTCTAAAGATGCATATAAGCATGTGAGTGTGAACGTGAGGTCTGATGGTTTAGGGTTCAAAACACAAGGTCTCTCTTTATAGAAGGATGACTAAGTTGGAATCCTAGAGGAACCATGCACGAAACACCCCCACCAACCAATAAAATACTCTTTCCATTTCAAGTTAATTTTTGTTGTGCAACTATTTTTTTGTTATAATAAATATCATTTTATGTTTCTAATGCAAATTTTTTAATCGATTTATTTTTTAAAAAATCTTAATTAAATTAATAAATATTATAGAATTCTAATAATTAAATTAGAGTAAAATTTTATACTTATCAAACTATTTTAAACTTTTGTGTGAGATAACTCAAACGACATATAAATTGAAATAAAGGGGAATATAACTTTTCACTTTTTTCGAGAAAGAGCCATTAAATAACACATAGGCGTCGGTAACGTAAATTTAGTAAAAAGAAAAACATAATTTTACTAACAAAATTTGTCATAAAGTTAATATTGCAATGTTTTATAAGCAGACCAACATTTGTCACCAAACTAAAACGGCACGCATTTTGCTTATGCAACCTAAAAACCTCAGGGTCTTCTCCGACCCAATCCAAAACCAAAGAGACTTAACGAATAAGTTCGGTCATCTCGAGGTTCAGCTAGAAACCGAGCTGACGGCAGAACAGAAAACGACGGCGATGAACAGACTGAGATGGGTCGGAGAGGGAGACATATGGGAGCTAGACATGTCGACTCCCGTGACACTCGAAGCCACGGCACGTGCCGTTTCCGACGACCCTCTCCCTCTAGGTCTCTCCAGAGGAACTCGTCTCTCACGCCCTAAGCAAGCCGAGTTCTTCCACCGCTTCATGGCCACACCTCTCATCCCTTCCTTCTCCCCTCTCCACGGTGGATTCTCCCTCCAAAGAGTCCTCACTTTCCCTTTCCCCAACAACTGGTAAACACTTCATCACCGAACTTAAAAATCTCACCTTTAATCCTGATTCTCTCGGTAAATGTTGGTTTTGTAATGTTCCAAGGTTCGTGTCTCTTCTGGGTCAGTTTGATGTTCAGAGATTCGTGTCTGAGGTGAAAAAGAGTGAAGCTTTTGTTCGTGGGTCAGCTTCTCGTTTGAACACACTTGGCAAGCATTTAAAGGATAAGTCTTTGTACGCTTTAGGTTTCTGCTCTGAGCTGTTGTTAACACCAGAGGATACTTTGCTTCTTAGCTATGATTCTTACAAATGTGATCTTAACAAGAATCCAAGAGCTAAAGCTGTCTTCAATCACAAGGTTGCTTACCTTCTTTTGCTTTGTTGTCTCTTTAACAGAATGTGATTAGTGATGATGCTATTGTTTTTTTTTTCAGTTTCCGCTTCATAATCTGACAGCAGAAGCGGTCTGGCCTGGACTGTTTGTGGATAAAGATGGTGAATATTGGGATGTGCCATTGTCAATGGCTATTGATCTAGCTTCTCTTCCTGCTGAGTCTGGTCTAAGTTACCATTTATGTTTGCACCATAACAGCGGATCTCCCAAGAAGTTTAGTTCTGATGATGATGTGGAAGTAGCGCCTCCGGCTTCTCTGCTTCCTGGTTTGTCTCTAAAATCCGCGTTTTCTTATAGAGCTAACATGGATCTCTGGAGGGGCATCACTCCAAAGCTGGAAAACTGCAAGCCCTATGACATCTTTCTCAGTAGTCCTCATGTCTCAGTATCTGGGATCATCGGTATGATAAGTTTCTTAGACTCATTGGGATATGATCTCTTGGATGTTACTGATAGCTTCCATTGATCCAACAGGTAGTGTAATGACTGCAGCGTTTGGTGAAAATTCAATCAGAACAAAACTTGAAAAGGACTCTGAAGGTGTTGGAGGGTTCTCTCTTCATTTACCATCTGTGAACTCCGGATTCATGGCTGATGCCTTAGGACGCGCGTCACTCACAGCTCAGTATGGGAACTTCCAGAAGCTCTTCTTTGATCTCACCCGTTTCCACGCTAGACTAGACTTCCCTCATGGTCTAAAGTTCCTTACCGGTGCAACTAGTGTCGCACAAGAGCTTTTGAATTCTCGGCAGCCTAGTTTAGAGGCGTTTCAGAAAATCTGCCCGGAAGTATCAGTATCTCTGCAGCAACAGGTAAAAAGAAACATGAATATCCTGCTATCTCTGACTCATAAGTTTTCAGCTACTTGATTTATAAGTCTTATATGGATTTTTGTTGCAGATTGTTGGACCGTTCAGTTTAAGAGCTGAGTCTGGGATTCAGATTGATCTGAAGAATGGAGCTAACCCTGTGACTATACATAACACAGTGGTTGCTGTAGAATATGCTCTCCAAGTGCTTGCTTCTGCCAAGGCTGTCGCGTGGTACTCACCAAAACAGAGAGAATTCATGATTGAACTCCGTTTCTATGAGACATAGCATGAGTGACTCAAAAGAAAGCATATGAGGTTTTGCATGCCCTTGTGGATGTAACAGATATATACACATTTTCATCTAATTATTACAGAATCTGAAATGACCATAAACAGATTACATGGTCTCAGTAGCATCATTTCTTACTTTTATTCATAACCAAATGTATTTTTTAATCCAATTTGAACAAACAGTTTGGTTTAAGTTGTTTCAAATCAGTAAATTCATCTAAATATGTGCAAATCAATCTTTTTAACAACAATAACTAAACTAAGTAGATATGTTACAAAAAAAAAAAAAAACTAAACTAAGTAGATATACCACCAATTCAGATAATCAAAGTGGATATACATAATCAATACATAACACACCACATGAAAGCTTGTTTACTATTGTAGTATGTGCTTTTAGTATATGTCTGACCAAAACATTATAAATCTTTTTTACATTGTCAAATTTTATTGATATGAAAATAAATGATGGACATTCTTCTGGTGTTGGTATCGACATCAACACCAGAAGAAACCATCTCTAAAACAATTTCTCATATATATGATTTGGTGTCAATCAACTTAAATCAGTTTAAATATGGATAAATCAATTCCAATCGACTAAAACAAATAAGATCAAAATATCATAATCAATTTAGACCAAATAGGAAGCAAAACCCCATACGATCTCTCTAAACCAAACAAAGTCTAAGATTCAGAAGAACATGCTAATCTGGCGATGTTACATAACTCATTATTTGCTATCGAATATGCTCTCCAAGTAATTGATTCTGCCAGGTTGTGGCTTGGTACTCTCCAAAACATAAATAGTTTATGATTGAGGTTCGTTTCTATGAGACATAGGCTAAAGATTTTCCAAACCTATGAAGATTGTAACATATTTATACCCATTTTCATCAAATTATTAGACATTGAAATGACCATAGACAGATTACCTGTCTTAGTAGCATTAGTTCTTATTTATATTCGTAACCAAAAGTATATTTTTAAATCCAAATTGAGCATCAGTTTAAATTGTCCTAAATCAGTACATCGGTTTAAATATGTATAAATGATTTTTTTACAACAATACCAAAACTAAGTAGATGTTACCATTGATTTAACATTCTTGATGATAAATATGTATAAATCAATCCATTTATAATCAATTCATGATATTAACATTCTTGATAAAACAAAAATCAGATAGACATTGCCACTGATTCTGATTCATATAATCAAACCGAAGCTACAAAATCAATATATACCAAATTAGAAGGAGAACTCCGAATATAACATGAAATCTTGTTTGTTGTTATATTTTATGTTCTTGGTATATGTTTGATCAAGAAATTGGAAAAAATCATTAAATCGTCGAAATTCAGTCATATCAATATTATATGTTGGATCATTTTTCTGGTGTTAACACCTTATTCACCAACCTGAAACAATCGATTACAAAAACTACTTGTGTAATCTGTAAGATCCGATGTAAACCAATTTTAATCGGCTAAATTAAATAACAATAAAATACATTAATAACCCAATTTAGACCAGAAAAGGAAGCAAGGCCCGGAAACCTCTCTCTGAGCCAGAGGATTAGGAGTCAACAGATTTGAGTTTTGACTGATATAATCCAACCATAACGACCCGGGTCGGGTTACCGCTTACCCGGTCGTCATCGGGAGCGTCGCGAGTCTCGCAAAAAGGCGACTCCTTTAATGGGGAAAAATTGCTTGCTCCCGAGTTTTGGTGATTTTTGACCTTTCAATTCTCGCGCTATCGATTTTGTGTCCTTCTGTTCATTCACACGAATGAATGGTGTGCGTAGTTACCACCACAAACCTAGCGCCGCTTTAACCTCTATTTCAAACTACAGTTTCTCACAGTCTGTCGAAAGGCCACCACATGGCTCCAGGAAACCACCACCACCGTTACCCACAAGTGAAATCTCCTCTGAGGAGACAACTCCACGCTCCTTCCCCTGTCCGCAAGTTCGGTCTCTCTGCCTTGACCAAACGGAATCGACAAGTTTCTGGTAATGTTGTAGGAGCTTCTTCTCTCACTAGTGACTGTAACAGCTCAGAAAGGAACACACTTGATTCGGGTTTGCAACACTATAGAACAGATATAGAAGTGATTGATGTTGACCACGACGACGACGACGAGGTTGAGTACGTGGAGGTGATATCTGATGATGACGACGAGGTTGAGATCGTTGAGAACGTTGTGGCTATGCAAGAGAGTGAAGACAAGGTTGAGATCGTTGAGAACGTTGTGGCTATGGAAGAGAGTGAAAAGGAAGAGTCTTTAGACGATGTCAATCTGAAAAATGGGAGCTTTATGGTGGTGGATGATTCTCGAGATGACCCTGTGACTGATGTGTGCAGCTTCGAAGCGTATAGAAAGGCTCTCGAGAGTGCTGAGAACCGGACTTCTAAACTGAAAGCCAGAGGCTTTGGTGATGTTCTGAGAGAAAGGTGTCGTGGTTTGTTGCGAAGCTTGCGTTCCTTTTTCAGACAAGATGAAGAACCGTTAGTAGATGTACGAGGTGAACCGTTTCAGTCTCTATCCAAGGAAGATGTGACAGCAGTCAAGAAAGCATTCTCAGCTAATGTTCAGTATGGTTTTGATTCTTGGTCTTCTGTTTACATGATGTAATGATTCTTTACATGTTCTTGTTATGTGATACTCTTTGGATGCAGGAACATTTTGGTTACACATGAGAAGTCAAACATTGACATTAGTGTGGAAAAACTGAGGTGTCTTAAACCAGGTCAATGGTTGAACGATGAGGTTAGTAATAGTCATTTTATCTAAATCTCACTTATTTCAGTTAAAACATCTATGATTTAGTTTTTTTTGTGTAGGTCATTAATCTGTATCTGGTATTACTGAAAGAAAGGGAAGCTAGAGAACCAAAGAAGTTTATAAAATGTCATTTTTTCAATACATTTTTCTTTACTAAGGTGAGGTTATATACATTCCTATGGCTTATGTCTTTTTTAGGTTTTGTCCCCTATGTGTTATTGACTTTTAACATAACCTTAAATCACACCTCAGTTAGTTCATTCGGCGACTGGATACAACTACAGTGCAGTCAGAAGATGGACTTCAATGAAGAAGTTGGGTTACCATCTCATAGATTGTGACAAGGTGATAACTATTTGTGTGATTCTTATTCTATCATTACACTTTCTAAGAGAACATTTTGTTTGTTGACAGATATTTATCCCTATACATATGAACATCCACTGGACATTGGCTGTTATAAATATAAAGGAACGAAAATTCCAGTATCTTGATTCGTTCAAAGGAAGAGAGCCTAGAATCCTCGATGCGCTGGTAGGATTTCAGTAAATGAAACATGTTTTCCTCTCCTCAACATGGAGCCTGATTGTGTAGTTTTTTTTTTTAATCATTTGTCAGGCTAGATACTTTGCGGATGAAGTAAAGGATAAGAATGAAGTAGACGTTGATGTAAGTCAATGGAGACAAGAGTTTGTGCATGACCTTCCTGAGCAGAGAAATGGGTATGGTATCATTCTTTTCTAACTAGTTTGTACATCCACAGTCAGCTGTGTATGAACTTGTGCTCTGCATTTTGCAGATTTGATTGTGGAATGTTTATGCTGAAGTACATGGACTTTTATAGCAGAGGTCTGGATCTTTGTTTCACTCAGGTAAAATTGATGGAGCCTACATTTGGAAACCGTTATTGTGTGAGAGAGACTAAGAGTGCTGAATGTAAAGATGTTTGCGTGATTTTCTACAGGAACATATGCCATACTTTCGGGTTAGGACAGCGAAGGAGATTCTGCAACTGAGAGCTGAGTGATTTTTTGAAAAGAGAATAGTTGTAGATAGGTGTTGGAGAGAGTTACTGAGTTAAGATGTGTTATTAAATATTTTGATGTACATACAAAAGGGTAACAATGTGGTTGTGTTGTCTCTGACTCCCTGATGGTAGTGAAGATTTGAATTATTGTTTCACTATCCTTTTTTTTTTTGCAATAATTCTAGTTTTCACTATTAAATGCATTGAACTTGATATTTTAATTTTTTTTCTTCTTATTTATATAAAATTAAAAATAATGTGGTTGAATCAAGATTTTTAAACTTACTAAGTACATGTTTATTGTGATATACTTGCACATGTTTACGTGGCATAATATGTAAGATTGTAGTTGAGTCACCCCATTTACCTTGTGTAGATAGATATTGACTTTGAAAGTATCTATGATCTTGAATGGAATATATTTGAGTACCTTGATTGGCTCTAAGAAGGTTGTAGATAGAACCTGGCCCTGAAGTCACTCTTTAATCATGAATATGTACATCAAACATGCTTGCTCCATTCCAACTTATGCAACCAAAAAATATGTATACATCAATGTTTTGAAGTTGCGTGATAATCAGAAAATCAAGTACCTGCATCAAAACATATCTAATAATGCCTCTAGCCTGAAAAGAGATTACTTAATGCAATGACATTTTTTTTTACTTTATAAGTAACAAAAAGAATTTTGATCAAAAAAAAAAAAAAAAAGTAACAAAAAGAACAAGTATTGTGAAATGGAAGGACTCAATAGTTTTTAAAGATCTCAATGGGTTCTACTTCTACTACATTGTGATGTAAAAGATGCTTATAAATATTTCACAGCGGGATATTGATCGTATTCACATGGTCACGTCTGAAGTATCTATTTTTCTGCAGGTTTTTGGATTATGTATGACAAGTACAAATTTGGGTCCCCATGAAGAACAAACAAAAATTCATATATAATCAAAAAATATTTTGTATGAACAGAGTTATGTCAGAAGGCAGCCTTTTTCCCTTCTGTCACTCTGCAGAATTGTTCGTCTTTATTTTCTCACCCTCGTGGACCACTTTTGATGTCATTGTCTCGACCATCACTTCCACACATTATATCATCTGATTATCAATCTGGATTTATTAATGGTATCACACTACTGCTGTTATGTCTGTGAAAAAAAATCTCACTTATTATTAATTATATAATCTCATTATCAAATATGAATTTATTAATGTTAACATTCAGTTTTGTGATGTCTTGTTTCAATGTTTTTCCCCCATCTTACAAAAGCCGTTGTTTTGTTTGGGATAGCAAACTAGTAGATATGTTGGCTTTATTGTGATGTTATACAGATTAGCTGGTTGGTGATATAACCAAATTGATGATAATGATAATGATGATAGTTTTGTAGATGCAGTTGACTTCTTGTTGTGCATGTCTTACTTGTAATTTGTGGGGCTCCAAAAATATACTTTTCTTCTGAGCAAACATTCATTCATTGATTAAAGAGAGATTGCTACTCTAGAGCAGATGCAGAGGCTCCAAAATATATACTATAAAACTATTGAGTGTTGGAATCATAATGCATGTGCAAAAGTCATGTGGCCTTTTTGATTTCACTGATTTAATACTCAAAACCCTAAAACCTGTTGACTGCTTTTTCAAGTGGGTTTTGTTACAATTATAATAGTACTACAAGACAAAATTAGGCATTGTTTAATGTTCATTAGATAATAATGATCAATTAATAAGAACATAATCATAGAAAAACAAGACAAAACAGAAACTGTTTCCTAAAGGTTTCAAGCTTTTATGATGATGAAGGTGAACATAGCATATATAGAAAATAGTGTGACATTATATTACTAGTTGAACTCAAAAGATCAAACCAATGTCCAAGGAACAAAAGAACAGCCTAACTAAACACATGAATGAAATACAATATAGAGATCAGAAGTACTTTATAATTGATCTCATTTAGCTTTTCATTGCAACCAATGAAGGAATTGAGTCCAAGTTTGGAGATGTGTTCTTGTCAGTAGTTGAAGACTCTGTAATAGTACGACCTCTATGAGTAGTAGTCTTGGCTCTCATTGGACTTGCAAAAGCGGCCCATCCCCAGCTTCTATTCCCCATCTTATGATCATCAACTGTTGATGATGCTGATGTTGAATTTGATGATGTCATAATCATAAACCCACCAAATATACCACCACATTTCACCATTTCACTCATTGCATCAGCTGCTTCACCACC